>BSBM01000091.1:35110000-35710000 GCA_027924585.1 Larix kaempferi | reverse complement strand
TGGTTTTGGGTTAGTTAGCTTTTTCAGCTGGGCTGTTGCTGAAATTCCTCAGATTATTACCAATTTCAAAACTGGAACGATGGAAGGAATCTAGCTTGCATTTCTTATGGCATGGATTGTAGGGTGAGTTGTTTTTTTTCTTTTAAACTCTCTTAGTTATTTTTGGTTTTAAGGATGTTTGTTGGTTTTATTTTTCTATTTTGCATCTTAGAGTTTCTATAGCTTTTTTTTACTTGCATTCTGAACTTGTTCTTATTGAGTTCATGCTTATTTTTCATGATCTGAGAGGATACTGTTAAATGTGGTAGATATTTGATCAATCTTGTTGCTTGTTTGCTGCAGCCAACAACCGTAAGTAGTTCTTGAATCCATGCCTCACTGCATGAAATCTGTTTAAATCTAGAAAAACTGAATACTGTTTTGAGATTTTAATGGTCTTTTAAATTTTTCCTCGTTAAATCCTCTGGTATTTATTTCTCATTGGCACTCAAGTTACCTTAGAAAATCAGGTCTAATATATATTCATATCGGGATTTTGTTTACTGCTTCAGTCGAAAGATATTTGTATGTCACAGACCTCCCTTTTCAACTTGAGTGTGAAAGAGATTTGTTTGTTATAACCTGCAACAACAAATTTATATCCATATCTTTTAAATCTATCTAGATGCATAAATCTAGGTTTACCAGAAATTTATAAATGTTTTAATTTAGGCTTAAGATAATCTTTAGAAAGAAATTATAATAACTTCACAAAGAAATCAGAATATATTCTAAAAGCTAATCACAGTCCTAATATATTTGTATACGTTTTAGCATTTACACTAAATGAAATTTCCAATTTCCCGTTGTTTTGCTCTAGTTAAAAAGTTATGTCCACATTATTTAAGATTAAGTGTATCTAAAATAGGTCGCTACAGTAGCCAGTTCCAACAATCCAAGACTGTTGGTAGTAGCTGTCCATCCAACTGAAAATATTCCTGCTTTGCTAGGTCTTCAATCAATCCTTGAATCCGGACATGTGTGGAAGTTCATAAATTAAGTAAGCACTAACTTTTCAAAGCTAAGGTTGTGCAAATAAAACAGGGTACGGTGCTGTCTTAATTAATCAATTTTATCCAACCCGGGAAACGAACGTTGTCTGGAAGGCGATAAAAGATCTCTCTGGGAAGTCAGTGTAAGGTTGTTTAGGGCATGTCTAAATTCATAAGGTGCATAATTAAATATAAAGATGGGGTGTTTACACTTATTAAGTAAAGGTTGTTTAAATCCATCCATGTCGGGTCTATTCTTTCTAAAGCAATTCCTCTTAAGCCATACAATCAATAAGTGTGAATAGGGTTAAAAGGTCTAGGTATGAAGGTGAGTGAGTTTGTAAACAAGGAAAGGTAGGGGGTAAAGGTGAATAGCAAGAGTGTTGTGCTGTACCTACTCGGTATTCTTGGCTGAAGCAAGAGGATAATTTATAAGTAAGTAACCTGATTACAATTTTTGTTTTTTTCACTTAGATCTGTCTCACTTGTTTTTCAACTTTTATACCCTGTGCATCAATGTGAATCCAGAGTTTTATCTCTATTCCTGAATTCCCAGATCCAATCACTATCAATCTTTATTTGCCTCAGCCACCAATTCTTCTTGACTTTGAATTTAGTCAATCTCGAGCAACAAATATATGTCCATGAGATTTTCTCTTAGTCAATATTGAACAGCAAATATGGTCTCTTTAGTCGATATTGAACATCAAATATGGTCCTAAGATACTAAATGAATGTTTTGGTGCTTCTTATCTTCGCTCTTGACTCTGTCTTCAGGGTTTTGAGATACTAAGTGTATATTTACAGTAAAATCAATTCAGAATATATTTTAAAAATCAATTATACAATCTTAATAAATTTGCATCTATGCCCACTATGAAATTGACATTTCTAATTGATAAATATCTATGGACATTGTCTGTTTGCTCAAATCTGTGTACCCTGTAATCGCCTTCAGGTCATCCTTGTCCATAAATATCCCAATCTGTGCAAGTTATCCACTGTAATTTTATGCCTATGCTCAGTATATTTCTTCCCAACCTAGTCTTATTGTGCCTGGAGAATCAGGTGCTCGGCTTGATGTTCTCATCAGAAGGTCAGCAACAAAATTGATGCAGGAGCATTCACTCTCCAGTTCAAAAACCAGATGTGTGGTCAAACCTAAAGGTCTAGACACTATCCAAGGAGAGGCCAATTGTAAAACTCTTGTAAACATCTTTTGTAAAAGGTTTATTTTCCTAATAAGCATAAACATAATTAATGCTTAGGTTGATAGGTGTCAATGTAGGATGAATTATGTAGCATATCTCTAAAGAAATGGGATGAATCGAGAGAGACTTCAGTTGAAGTTACAAGAAGATAGGGTTTGTTTAATGAGTCACGAGTTAGAAGTTAAGTCTAGTTTTCCAAAAATAGAAATAGTTCCAGGAACCAAGGGATAGATGGCCGACTTGTAGGAGGTTAGTTAAACAAGCAAAAAAGGCTCGGTTTTAGGAGGAATAGATAGGAAGTCTCGAAGAGGGAGAAAAAATCAGTGAGAGTGTTATAGCTCTCGGAGATGGATGTATAATCAAATATTTTTAATGAAGAACATATTCTTGATATTGGTTTGTTACTGTTTTTCAATTTGTATGTGATTGTCAATGAAAATGGGTAGAGTCCTTATGTGAGTCCAGTAGATTTGAGACTGGGTAGAACCAGAGAGGTTCCAATCTTGCAAAAGCCTGTTGATGGCTGAGAAGACATTGGATAATAGAGTGTATGCACATGTTTAATGTATGAATGTGTTATAAACGTACAGTAGTTGCATTGTGTGAAATGGCCTTTTGTGCAGGTCGATGAGGAGAACAGGATACAGTCTCTGTGTGAAGAGATGAGAAAATTTCATGCAAGCCCTTGTCGAGTTTAGGGTTTATATATAGGAAAAAGACTCCAAGCATGATGGGTATGCATCTATAGTCGTCAATGTTTACGAATTGAGGGAGATAAATTTGATTTACAGTATAATTTGAGTATTTATGATAAATACTGGAAGGAACTGTGCATTGCTTTCACTTGTTACAGGCGCAGGGTGAAACTCTCATTGATAAACGGGTGAGATTTCATTGCTTTGGAAAAGTTGAGAGCCTACGACTGTAATTGCACATCACACACAGGAATATAAGTGACTAATAGAGACCTTAGGGATTTCTCATGGGATGGTAGACAGAGTCTACATACCTATACATAGTGGTAAATGGGAGTGTAGGAGCATCGGTTCAAGAACCTGTAGTCAACTGAGTGTTTTTTAAGGCCTGGAGATTGGAAACAGTCCGGAAATGAGAAGAGATGGCAACTATTAATGGATAGTGTCGACATTCAGTTGAAGTGATGAGGTTGAATGGTGATTCCTGCGCAAAGAAGAATGCAAACAAGGTCTAATATTCGGAGTTCCTGCACAGAGGCAGCTGAACGAATTGTAGACAAAAGATGAACGGTTCCTGTAGGTTCTATGGACAATCGAACAGTGATTAAGATCCGATGTGTTAGTCAAGAATTGAATGGAGGTTAAAAGCGATGAAGAGTTGGATTTAAACGCTTTTGAGTGGTGAGTGTGATGGCCATTGGTGATACGTTGAAGTCACATGATATGTGAAGAAGCGCAGAGGAAATGCTAGTATTAAACGTTTCTTGAATGTGCGATGAGGACCTGGTCAAAGGCCAGGGTGTTAGAAAAAATAGGATCGCAGAGCAATAACAATAAATAGAAATGCAAATATAATCACACACACATTACAAGAGAAACACAGATATATCGTGGTTCACCCCAACTTGGGCTACATCCACACTGAAGTTTCCAGTCCTTATTATTATTCCGTCCAGCGAAGTGAAGGGATACAACCTGCAACACAACCACTGCACTTCCTCTTCACTTCTCACAGTCTCTCTTCTCAGATCTTAGAGATATTTACAATGCATAAAACCTAATACATCATTTTTCCAACCCTAGCTGTGTTACAATGTCTTTCTTTTATAAGGGAAATACCATGGGAAAATACCACGGGTTACTCAAAACCATGGGCCCAAAAACTGGTGGCAAAAATAGCCCCAAAACTTTTTTCTCGGGGGCTACACCCCCAAACCCCAATTTTCTAGGGGGCGTTTCCCCCAAACCCCCTTTTTCAGGGGCGCTGCCCCCAAACCCCTGGCGGGGTCGACCCCCCTTGGACCCCCTGAGCGTTGGGACGGGATCATAACCAAACCTGGGGTACAAACACGACTGAATCATCATCTATGAGACAAGAATATCTGGCTCCACAACCAATAATCTCCCACTTGGATACTAATCACAACAACTCCACTACTGCTGTACTTGCTGGACTTGGACTTGGCAACTTTTCCCCTCTTCACCTTCATGCTAGAAGGCCAATTGAAACCGAGCAGGAACTCAGTTTCTCTCTGGTCACTACCTTTGTGAACATGTCTACAGGATTCTGGCTAGTATGTATCTTTTCCAGCTTCAACAGTTCATCTTCCAAAACATAGCGTATGAAATGGTACTTGAGCTGTATATGTTTAGTCCTAGAATGGAATGCTGAGTTCTTTGCAAGATGAATGGCACTCTAGCTGTCACTATACAACCTGCTATCCTTCTGCTTCTTACCCACTTCCTCCATAAACCTCTGCAACCAAATCATCTCTTTACTAGACTCTGTAATAGAAACATACTCTGCTTTTGTTTTGGAAAGTGCAACAACCTTCTACAGTTTCGAGATCCAACTTACTATTGTTCCACCTACAGTAAACACATATCCTATGGTGCTCCTCCTGCTATCCTTATCACCTGCCATATCTGCATCAACATATCCTTATAGAACAGTGTTTGAACCTCCAAAACATAATGCATAAGTGGTGGTACCTCTCAAATACCTGAGAATCCATTGTACTGCCTTCCAATGTTCTTTACCTGGATTGTTCATATATCTGCTCACAACTCTCACTGCTTGTGTGTAATATCTTGTCTTGTGCACACCATGGCATACATCAAACTGCCAACTGCTGATTGATAGAGAATCTTGGACTTGTAATCTGTCTCTTCCTGTGTCTGTAATGACCCTTTTTCAAAATTTTATTAAAATGCCAATTTTTTCACTTTTTCCCCAATTTCGACCTTTGACTAGTTTTACTGTTTTGACCTCCAAATCGACCCAAATGCTCCCAAATCTTCTGTAGGAGTGTATGAATGGTATTTAGACTTGAATATTAGGTTCATGGATTTTTTATGGCCCTCCAAATACTGCTGCAAACTTGATTTGTATTCTGATTAATATAGGTGATTTTGACTAGTAATCTGTGCATCAAATCCCCCCGGGGTAGCACTGCAAATGGCCTTCCAAATGCCTCCAAAATCCCACGAATTGATGAAAAGAGGTATGTAATGTGTTAAGTATGTGATTAAGGTCTCATATGCACCATTAATTGATTTTTACTACTGTTATAACTTTCCCACATTCAACAGCAAAAACCCCCAATTCGACCCTTGGGGAAATGGCACTATTTCACCTCTCAATACAAACAAACTGAGTAAAAATGCTTCAAATGCTCAAGTACAGTACATGAAACTTGTATAATATATCCATGGCAATATATTAATCACAAATGTATCATAGAATCATCCATCCATTCGAAATAATCAACCTTATAGTGGCATACATCCAAGCATTAGGGAAACGGACATTGTTTGCTCATTAATCAATAATTTTGCATACATTCAATGGGTATTTCGACCTGATCATTTTTGAATATGAAGAAAATAGGATATGAATCTATTACAATCAGAAAAATATCAAATGAAGCTCTCCCAATGAGTGCAAGATCTCACCCAAAGCGCAATCCCTCAAGGAGCCCGAATATGCCTTCAAAATTGGAAATGGTGGAGAGAAAGTGTTGCGCTAAACCAAACCATGAAACTTTCTGTAGCTGCTACCTGCAAATAAAACTCCATTAAAGCACCATGAAAGACCTGAGTGGCCTCTCCAAACACCAACTTGGATGGGAATATTTCACCCTCGAAATTGGCTAAGGCAAGAAACTAGTCATCCACTAGTTCTCTCTTCACAAATGCAATTTTTCTCAAATCATCAAAAGCCATTCTCATACTTGATTTCTACATTTTATAACCAACATTATCCTTCAAGGGGTCGAAATCCTCTCAATAGATTCAATAATTTTCCATTTAGAAAATATTCCTCATTTGCCACTTGTCTCCTAGTTCCAACCTTCCATCTTCTCCCAAATTCGAATTTGAGTCTCTTTAGATTCCTCCAACTCCATGAGTGCCTTCCTTGAGCCTATTTTTGGGGCTGACATGTCATAATGGGCAGGTGTAAGAATTCAGGTCTGAATTTTGTCATAAATGTCATAGATGCTTCATTATTGTTGTCATAAAACTAGGGAATCTAGCCCAAGTGTCCACTAGTCTCCAATTTGACTCTTCCTCTCCCATGGAGGTTACTATTCCATCCCATTTCGACCTAAGATTCTCAATGCCATGTGTTATGACTTACCAACTCACCCAAGAGTGTTCACCTTCCCAAGAATTCGAATTGGCAAGAGAGAGCTGCCATGTGTCATTGAAAAATCAAGCTAGTGTGGGTCCCACCACCTCCATATGTCTCCAAAACCACTTGCCACCTAGAATTTCTCTTGAATTTATTTATTCATCATATTTATTAAATGCTTGAACCCTTCTAATGTCTAAATATCATTTATTAGCTTCCTTATTACCATCACACATGTGCCCATCCAACCTAGGAAACTAGTAGGATTTATGGGATTGTCTTACTATGCACTTATTTGAATGGGGACATTACAGTCCTCCCCACCCAAGATTGCTTGTCCTCAAGCAATTTCAAATTTGGATGCTGCAAAATCTTCTCCTCTTCCCATGTGGCATCTTCATTTGGTAAGTCCTTCCATTGCACTAAATATTCTTTGATGATTCTACTCCTCAACCTTCTTTCCCGTGTCTTCAAAATCTTTTCTGGAACAAGTGTGAGCTGACCTTCATCATCCAAAGGAGGAAGTATTTCTGAAGTGATGATTTGCTGACCAAGAGATTTCTTAAGACAAGAAACATGAAATACATTGTGGATTTTACTCCCTTCCGGAAGTTCTAGTTCATATACTACTTCTCCAACCTTCCGCACTACCTTGTATGGCCAATAGTACCTTGGTTTTAATTTTTCTGCTCCATTCTTTTTGACAGATGTTTGTTTATAGGGCTGCAACCTTAAATATACTAAATCATTGACTTGAAAGGTTCTTTCTTCTCTATGTCTATCAGCATATTGTTTTTGTTGATTTTGAGCAACTTGCAAATTGTCTTTCTAGAGCTTTAAAATTTCGTGGCTCTCTTCCACCCAATATTTAGCCTTTGGGGCTCTACTATCACCAAATATAATGTCAGCAAATGTAAGTGCATCATAACCATATAATGCTTTGAAAGGAGACATTCTTATTGACATATGATAAGTGGTGTTGTAGCAAAACTCACCCAAGTGTAGCCATTTTGCCCATGCTTTTTGCTGCCCTCCCACATAGTTTCTTAGGTATCCTTCCAACCATTGGTTTACCCTCTCTATTTGTCCATCAGTTTGTGGATGATAGCTGGTACTTGGAGTCAATTGAGTGCCTACCAATCTAAAAACTTCTTTCCAAAAAGCACCCATGAATCTACTATCTCTATCACTGACAATGCTCTTGGGAAGCCCATGCAATCTGAAGATTTCTTTGAAAAAAATATCAGCCACTTGTGCAGCACTAAAAGATGATGTAACAGCAAAAAAATGAGCAAATTTTGTCAACCTATCAACTACCACATAGATGCAATCCTTACCCAAGGATTTAGGCAATCCGGTGATGAAATCCATGGAAATACTGTCCCACTTTTGCTCCGGAATGGGCAATGGTTGTAATAGGCCGGCTGGACATGTAAGTTCTGATTTGTTTTGTTGACATGCTTTACATTCATTCACATACTTCTGAACATCTTCCTTCAGCCCCTTCCAAAAAAATCTTTGCCTCAACTGTCTATAAGTTTTGAAGATCCCCGGATGGCCCGCTAGTGGGGAATCATGTGCTTCTTGCAAAATTCAGTACTTGAGCTTGGAGTTATGAACTAAATAAATTCTTCCCTTATAATATATCAGCCCATTCAAAATCATATAATTATCATCCCCTTTGATTCCATCTAACACATCACAAGCAAATTTGTCTTTGGCATATTCAACTAGTAGCATGTTTTTCCAATCCTTGGCAATATCCATGAGAGAAAAAGAAGGCCTTCTTGACAAAGCATCTGCTACTATATTATTCCTTCCTTTGATATATTCAATATCAAAATCATAAGCTTGAATCTTGCTTACCCACTTTTGTTGCCTTTCATTTAGATCTTTTTGGGTGAGAAAGTGTCTTAGACTATTGTGGTCAGTTTTCACCACAAACTTACTGCCCACCAAGCATTGTCTGAATTTGGACAATGCATGCATAATGGCCAGCATTTCTTTATCATAGATGGAGTAAATTTTTTCATGAGGCTGCAACTTTCTGCTCTCAAAGGCTATGGGGTGTTGGCCTTGCTTTAGGACAGCCCCTATTCCTCCACCTGAAGCATCACATTCCACAACAAAAGGTTTAATAAAATCAGGAAGTGAAAGTATCGGACAACTACTCATTACCTCTTTCATTTTTTGGAAGGCCTTTTCAACCTCTTCATCCCACTTGAAATCATCCTTCTTAGTCAAATCAATGAGTGGAGAAGTCAACTTGGAGAACCCTTTCACAAATTTTCTGTAGTAGGTGCATATGCCAATAAAGCCTCTCAATTCGGTAATATTTTTTGGTGATGGCCATTCCAAGATAGCCCTGATTTTTTCCATGTGTACCTTCACTCCTTCTTTCCCAATAATATGGCCAAGATACAGTAGTTCTTTCATTCCAAATTCACATTTTGATAATTTAGCAAATAAGGACTCTTCTTGCAAGATTTTCAACACAATCTCTAACTGCTGCAAATGCTCTTCCCATGTTTTACTGTAAATGAGAATATCATCAAAGAAAACCAAAACAAACCTTCTTAGTTGCTTGCAAAATATCCTATTCATACATGCTTGAAAGGTGGCTGGAGCATTGGTTAACCCAAAAGGCATGACAAGAAATTCAAAGTGGCCAAAATGACATCGGAAAGTGGTCTTTTGCACATCTTCATCTTTCATTCGAATTTGGTGATACCCTGATCTAAGGTCAATTTTTTAGAAGTATTTGGCCCCATGCAGCTCATCCATGAGCTCATCAATCCTAGGAATAGGATACCTATTCTTTATAGTCTTTTTGTTCAAGGCTCTAAAATCTATGCACATTCTCAATGTTCCATCTTTTTTCTTCACTAGCACTACTGAAGAAGCATAAGGGCTAGAGCTTGGTCTAATGAGTTTCAACTCTAGGAGTTCTTGGATAGCTTTTTCAATCTCATCTCTAAACCTTTCAGGATGTCTATAAGGTGGTATCTGAATGGGTGAAGTGCCCTCCTCCAAAACAATACTGTGCTCAACCCCCCTATCCGGTGGCCTACCATGTGGAAGGTCTCTAAAAACCTTTTCATATTTTTGCAAAAGTCTCTCTATCTCCTTTGGGTGTTTGACAATATTTATAGTTGGCTTGGGAGATGTAATATGACATTCAGCAGCCCATTCTATATCCCCATGCCTCAATCTAGATCTCATGCTATTGCAAGTCACTACTTGATTGGGATAAGTGTGTTGCCCTCTCACAACTCTTTGTACTCCTTTTGAATCTTGGAATTTCATTTCGGGAATTTGATAATTTACTGTATGCTCTCCTATTGAATACAACCATTGCACTCCCAAAACCACATTAGTATCAGCAACATCAACCACATAAAAACTATCAACAAAAGTATAGTTACCTATGGTGACTTGCAGCTTTGGGACACATGTTTTGCATTGCATTGTGTTGTGACCGGGAATGACAACTGTGAAGCCATCAAATGGTTCAATAGGTATCTTTCTTTTCTCTACCATCTCTGCATCAATGAAGTTATGAGTGGCTCCTCCATCTACCAAAACTGAAGTTCTTTGTCCTTGTACCACACCTTTGCATCAGATAGTATGATAGCGAGGTACTGCTGAAAGCACTGCCATTCTTGCTTTGTCCGGTGAAAGCTGATTTTCTTCTTGTCTTTCCTCTTCTATTGCTGTCTCATATGCCTCTTCTTAATCTGAAGTGTGTCCATCTTCATCCATGCCCCCATCATACCCCTCATTATCAGAAAATACTTCTATGTATTGAGCCTTTCCTTTGGTACATTTGTGCCCCAGTGTCCATGGTTGGAAGCATGTGAAGCATAGTTTCTTTTTTCTAAGTTCATCCCTGTTTAGTCCCTCTTTTTTATTCCTCTCAAATGACTCTCTTTGCCAAGTTTTCTTATCATATCCATCCCTTTGCCAAGGTTTCTTTTCAAATTTATAGCTAGGCTTAGGAGGAAATCTCGTTCTAGGAAGCACATTTTGGAGATCCCTAGTCAAGCTCATTGCATCTTTTAATGTAGTTGGCTTGTGGGATTTGACCAAACCTCTTAAGGGTTCAGCCAAACCTTCAGTGAACAGCAATACTAATCTTACCATAGATACATCAGCCACCTTGACTGATAATTTTTGAAAGTCCATCATATATTCAGTAGGGGACCCAGTTTGCTTCAATTGAGCTAGTTCTTTGAAAGGCAATTCTGGATCTTTTTGTTCAAATCTTTCTAGTACCCTGTCAACAAATTCTCCATATGTTTTAACCTGATTATGACCCAAGGTTTTCATCCCATGGAACCACCATTCATTGGCATCTCCTTCCAAATGCAAAATGGCCATTTTTAATGCATCCTCTTCAACATAGGATTCAGCTGAAAATATACATCCAATTTTTGCACCCAAGTGTTAGCAGAATTTTGAGGAGAACCATCAAAAGTAGGAAGTGACATTTTTCCAATAGCACTATTTAATTCTTTGTTTTGGAATGGAATCCTATTGTCTCCATTCCTATTAATCTTTTTCATAGCATCAATGTAGTCACTGAGTGGTACACCTCTTTTTACACTCTTCATTCAAATCATTCCAATCATTTACTAGTTTCTTGTAATCCAATTCAAGATTGGGCTCTTCTTTGGGTGTGAGAAATTTAGGTGCAGTAGGCCTTTGTGTGCTTTGAAATTCATCAGGTCTATTATGAGGTCCTGTACTTGAGAAAATATGCTCATTCCCTTTCATCTTTTCCCCTGAGTGTGAACCACTATTATCCCCTATTATCCATTTTCTTTGAAGCTGGCTAATCAACAATTCGAATCCTTGCAACAATTTATCACCTATCCTATCCATGTTTGCTGAAAGTTTAGAGAAACATGGATCTAAGGTTGCAATAAGTTCCTCCTTATGTTTTAATTTGTCATCCTCCTCTCTACCCATGGTTTCAGTGAAAGACACCTCTTCTTCTACTACCTCTTCTTCAACAAAAACCTCTTCAACTACTGGTTCAAAGGGTGGTGGATTATTCTTTTGAATTATTTTTAAGACCATCAGGTGCCAAGAACATGCTCTGATACCACTGTAATGACCCTTTTTCAAAATTTTATTAAAATGCCAATTTTTTCACTTTTTCCCCAATTTCGACCTTTGACTAGTTTTATTGTTTTGACCTCCAAATCGACCCAAATGCTCCCAAATATTCTATAGGAGTGTATGAATGGTATTTAGACTTGAATATTAGGTTCAGGGATTTTTTATGGCCCTCCAAATATTGCTGCAAACTTGATTTGTATTCTGATTAATATAGGTGATTTTGACTAGTAATTTGTGCATCAAATCCCCCCGGGGTAGCACTGCAAATGGCCTTTCAAATGCCTCCAAAATCTCACGAATTGACGAAAAGAGGTATGTAATGTGTTAAGTATGTGATTAAGGTCTCATATGCACCATTAATTTATTTTTACTACTGTTCTAACTCTCCCACATTCAACAGCAAAAACCCCCAATTCGACCCTTGGGGAAATGGCACTATTTCACCTCTCAATACAAACAAACTGAGTAAAAATGCTTCAAATGCTCAAGTACAGTACATGAAACTTGTATAATATATCCATGGAAATATATTAATCACAAATGTATCAGAGAATCATCCATCCATTCAAAATAATCAACCTTATAGTGTCATACATCCAAGCATTGGGGAAACGGACATTGTTTGCTCATTAATCAATAATTTTGCATACATTCAATGGGTATTTCGACCTGAGAGTTTTTGAATATGAATAAAAGAGGATATGAAGCTATTACAATCAGAAAAATATCAAATGAATCTCTCCCAATGAGTGCAAGATCTCACCCAAAGCGCAATCCCTCAAGGAGCCCGAATATGCCTTCAAAATTGGAAATGGTGGAGAGAAAGTGCTGCACTAAACCAAACCATGAAACTTCCTATAGCTGCTACCTGCAAATAAAACTCCATTAAAGCACCATGAAATACCTAAGTGGCCTCTCCAAACACCAACTTGGATGGGAATCTTTCACCCTCGAAATTGGCTAAGGCAAGAAACTAGTCATCCACTAGTTCTCTCTTCACAAATGCAATTTTTCTCAAATCATCAAAATCCATTCTCATACTTGATTTCTACATTTTATAACAAACATTAGGCTTCAAGGGGTCGAAATCCTCTCAATAGATTCAATAATTTTTCATTTAGAAAATATTCCTCATTTGCCACTTGTCTCCTAGTTCCAACCTTCCATCTTCTCCCAAATTCGAATTTGAGTCTCTTTAGATTCCTCCAACTCCATGAGCACCTTCCTTGAGCCTATTTTTGGGGCTGACATGTCATAATGGTCAGGTGTAAGAAGTCAGGTCTAAATTTTGTCATAAATGTCATAGATGCTTTATTATTGTTGTCATAAAACTAGGGAATCTAGCCCAAGTGTCCACTAGTCTCCAATTTGACTCTTCCTCTCCCATGGAGGTTACTATTCCATCCCATTTCGACCTAAGATGCTCAATGCCTTGTTTTATGACTTACCAACTCACCCAAGAGTGTTCACCTTCCCAAGAATTTGAATTGGCAAGAGAGAGCTGCCATGTGTCATTGAAAAATCAAGCTAGTGTGGGTCCCACCACCTCCATATGTTTCCAAAACCACTTGCCACCTAGAATTTCTCTTGAATTTATTTATTCATCATATTTATTAAATACTTGAACCCTTCTAATGTCTAAATATCATTTATTATCTTCCTTATTACCATCCCACATGTGCCCAACCAACCTAGGAAACTAGTAGGATTGATGGGATTGTCTTACTATGCACTTATTTGAATGGGGACATTACAGTGTCTTGGGACACATTTCCTTACTTAGACTGAAATGGCTGGCCAAAGGTGTACTTACTGGTTTTGCATTCTGCATTCTAAACCTCTCCAACACCTTTTGTATGTACTCGCTCTGAGACAATGTCAATTTGCGATTTTTCCTGTCTCTTGTTATTCTCATACCAAGGATTTGCTTTGCAGCACCCAAATCCTTCATCGCAAATGAATTAGCTAGCTTCCTTTTGAGTACATTTATATCCTGCAAGTTAAACCCTGCAACAAGCATTTCATCCACTTACAATAACAAGATAATATATCTTTCATTGTCTAGCTTCTTGAAATAAACACAGTGGTCAAAATGACATCTATTATAACCTTGTTCTGTCATAAACCTGTCAAATTTTAAATACCACTGCCTTGGAGCTTGCTTCAAACCATACAAGCTATTTTTCAATCTGCACACCGAATTCTCCTTACCTTTGACCTCATACCCTTGTGGCTGCTACATATATATCTCTTCCTCCAAATCCCCATGGAGAAAGGCTGTTTTTACATCTAACTGTTCAAGATGCAAATCTTCTACCGCCACTAGACTTAAGATAGTCCTAATTGAAGTCATCTTAACAACAGGAGAAAATATTTCATCAAAATCAATACCTTCCTTCTGTGCAAACCCTTTTACAACAAGTCTGGCCTTGTACCGCTTCTTGCCTCCTTCTTCTTCCTTCAACCTGTAAATACATTTGTTCTGCAATGCTCTTTTACCAATAGGAAAGTGAACCAGATGCCAAGTCTGGTTTCCTACCAATGAGTCCATCTCCTCATTCATGCCTTGCTACCACTTCTTTCTAGTTTCCACCTGCATTGTTTCTTCATAACATTCTGGTTCACCAGAATCAGTCATCAATAAATAATACATTGAAGGAGAGTATCGTTTAGGGAGTCTACTTAACCTGGTAGATCTTCTTACAGTTGCAGGAGTTTCAGGTACTTGCTGCTGTTCTTGATTTTCTGGCACCTTTGGAACTTCATTTTCTTCAATTTCATCAAGTACTGTGTACTCTTTGTTTTCATTTTCCTGTTTCTTTCCCTGCAACTGATCTTTATACATGACCTTTTCATTGAATATTACATCTCCACTCCTAATGATTTTGTTATTTTCATAATCCCATAAACGATAACCAAATTCATCAACCCCATATCCAATAAAGGTACATTTATTGAATTTAGCTTCAAGCTTTGTTCTATTTTCTTTATCAATATGGACAAATGCTTCACAACCAAACGTTCTAAAAAATGAGTAGTTTACCTTTTTATCTATCCATGCCTCCTCTGGAATACCACCATCCAAATCACTTGAAGGTCCTCTGTTTATTAAATAAACAGTAGTATTTACAGCATCCGCCCAAAACTGTAAGGGAAAACCTGCATGCAATCTCATACACCTTGCACGTTCCATGATCGTTCTGTTCATTCTTTCTGACACACCATTTTCTTGTGGTGTTCCTGGGACTATCTTCTCTCTACGAATCCCATGGTATGAATAGTAACTATCAAACTCCTTGCCGCGGTACTCACCTCCATTATTAGATTTGAGACACTTCAACATTTTTCCTGTCTCATTCTCAACCAAAGCTTTCCGCTTCTTAAAAGCAACAAACACATCAGATTTCTGTCTAATGCAATAAACCCAAGTTTTCCTAGTTGCATCATCAATGAATGTAACATAATAATGAGAGCCACCAAGAGATTGTACCTGAGTCGGTCCCCATACATCTGTATGCACTAGCTCTAACTTTTCATTCTTCTTCTGTTTCCCAACCCTGAGAAATCTGACTCTCTTCTGTTTTCCATAAACATAGTTCTCATAGAATTCCAAACTTACCTGCTTCAAATCTGGAAGCAAATTCCTTGAGTGGAGAATATGCATCCCCTTCTCACTCATGTGGCCAAGCCTATGATGCCACAATGTTGTATCTGTTCCTATGGAAGCTAAAGAGATAGAATGGTTATGTTGATGCCTCGGATATCGTAGCATCAATCAGAAAGTAATTCTCCCCGAGAGATGATCCCAATTAGATTATCTCCCGTTTGGTATAGGGAATCCGTCCAGTTAGCGGTTCCGGCAACCGTGGGTTTGGAGTTTAATTCCGATTGTATCGGTTATGGCCCGATCCACCTTTCTTTTGGATTTTATGTGTTTTGGATGAGATGCAAGTGCCTAGTTTATACTTAATCTAGATGCAACTAAAACAGATCTAAGTCTAGAAACTGAAGTAAATCTAACTATCCTTGCAGGGAGCACGTTTAAAGGATGAGCAATAAGCTGTAACAGATAACGTAAAGAAAGAATAGATAGTTGTTACTTCTTACAGGTAAAGCTACAACAAGAGGAAATATCTTTAGAAGATAGCTTCTAATTCAATATAAAACACATCTATTGTTCATGAAACAGAGAAAGAAGCAAAATATCTAATTTAAATGGCAAGAACAAAGAAACAGATCTAAATGTAAACAAACTGAAATTAAATTTAAAGATCCCTGCAAGGAGCACAATTAAAGGCATGAACAACAAGCCATAGGAGTCATCTTGAAGAGAGAACAGTTAGCCATTTAATCTAAAAGAGAACTCTACAGCAAAATAAAGATATCAGCAGATAGCTCCTGATTTAATCTGAAACACATTCACTGTTCATGAAATGGAGAAATCATTCACACAGAAATAAGCAAAATCATTTGTTGCCAAGAAATAGTTCAAATAGCAATACAGATTTCACATTACAGTATAGATGTCATCAGAAGAGTCCAACACACATCCATCTTCCGTTCCCCATGTAAAACGTCCATCTCCCTGGCTCTTATTAGAAAATTCTGTTTTTACAGGCCCGATACAAGATAGCTCGTATGGGTTTCAAAATTTCATTCCCTGCCAAAAGTCTTGCTCTATTCTTCCTAGTTCCTATTTATAATTAAAAAACTGCCCTTTGGGCTGCCACCTAGCATCTTACACTTGTCGTCTACAGAATTTTCTCTCCTATAATAGACAAAATTGTGATTCTTTTCTTTTACAAAATATTTAACAAAAAGAATGGACAGCTGTCCCTTAGCTCATGCTGTATACATTTGAGAGTTTGACAAAAAACATATAGCAGAAATAATGTTCTAATATTGTGCTGTCATTCTTGTGCGTGAGCTTCCGCTGGGCGAGGATCACCCAAGTCAATTGATGCTGCTGATGCTGCCTGGGAGGAGACACTCGAACCAATTGTTGCTGCTGCTTCTGCCTGGGAAGAAGGGACTGAGCTGGCCAGATTTTCTGCCACTGCTGGGGAAGAGGGAATCGAGCCCACTGCTGTTGCTGGAATGGCTGCTGGGAGAGAAGATTCTGGATCTGTTGATGCTCTTGCTCCTGCTGCAGCTTTCTTCTCCTCCTCTGTTATGTAGCTATACCACACACCTGTGTCCCTTATGACTATGTTTGCTGCAGCAGGAAATAAGATTTTCTGAGAAGTTACATTCTTCCCGAGCTCTGCTCCAATGCTCTGAACTTCTCCTACTGCATCTTGATGCACTTCCTTCAGCAGATGGTTGTGGAGGGATGACAATCCAATATAATGTTGGAGGTCATCAATAGCCAGAACATCAATCCTCTTCACGTACTCTGTTTGAACGCCCAGCTCTTCCTTTAGCTGAGACAAACGTTGCTCCTTTTCGGGAAAGTCCTCCAGGGTCTGAGGAAAACTCAATGTGCATTTGTCATGCACCCCTTTGAGCCTTTGGTACATACTGTTAATTTTATCTATTGTTCTTTGCACACTGGTTATCAGCTTACTGGCACAGTTCCTTCCAAACTCCAAAAGGGCTATGTCCTCATTAAAACCGTCCACAAATTTAAATGGGAGGTGCGTGGGGAAACCCCCTTTTCCTTCTCTCCATGCCATCTGAATGATGATATTTTCCTTGACACGGGTATTCTTTGCTTTGAGCCTATGGGATTCCGCATTAATTTCTTTTAACCTGACCACCATGGCCTTGAGCTTGCAAACCTCGTTAGTGATTATCTCCTGAGTTTCATGCATGTGCTTCAGGATGCTGCAGGACAGTTCATGAAAGGGAGATATGTCCATCGTTCTGCTCTCGGCTTGCTCTAACTGCTCAGCTAATGCCCGCTTGTCTGCTTCTAGCTGGGATGCTTTATCTTCCGCTCTATTCTTCTCTGCCTCCACAATCATCATTTGGAGTGTCAGCTGGTCCTTTTCCTCTTCCAGCTGGTTATACTTACCTGGTAGCTCTTTATGCTCGGCATACAGGCAGTTATACTTTTTTACTACCATATATCTTTGGGCCTGCTCATTAGCCATAGTTTTTTGTAGCGAACGAGCTCTCTTTTTTGTTAATACATTTTCTCTAACTATAACCCCTACATTATCCAATGAGGCTTTTGCTGTTTCTACAGCTGCGGATGCCATCGCAAAGGGATCTTGATCTGTATTTTTCATTACAGTGACCTCTCGGTGGGTGACGATGTCTTCATGGAAGGGACTTTTGATCCTCTCTTCTGATTTGAGGACCATTGTTTTCCTTTTCCTGTCATAGACAAACTCATTCCACCTGGACACCATATGTTTTCCCGATGGCGTGTACGGGACAATTGGGCGGTTTATGATGTCTATGTCTTCTTCAGCAGGTGGGGTCCGGACTTCCTGAGCTGGATCTATGCCCTTATTTTGGGTACCAGAGCCACCTGCTTGAGATGTGTCTATTTCCATGTCTTGGACACCGGACCCACCCGCTTGAGCATCTTCCCTTGCTTTCAGTTCTTCTTCCGCTTTCCGTAGCCTTTCATCCTTAGCCTCCTTCTGCTGCTGGGCATCCTCAGCTTCTTGCTGCATTCTTGCCACTTCAGCTTCCTGCTGCTTTCTTGCCGCTTCAGCTTCTTGCTTCCACCTGGCTTCCTCCGCCTCCCGCTGCAATCTGGCCTCCTCCGCTTCCTGGAGTAACCTCGCTTCTTCTCTTAATCTGAGCTCTTCCTGAGCTCGGGCATCCTCAGCTTCTTTCTCCTGCTGCTGGCTGGTCTTCTGGACCTTGGCTGAGCTAGAGCTTGCTCCAGTGCCTTGGCGACAGACCCGTAGCTCAGTCATGTTGCTGATGCCCCTGAATGTTTCTTCCTCGGCATCAGGGTAGTGAGAGTACTCGAAGTGGGCATAAATCTCCTTACAGTGTTCAGCGACTTTTCCCCTCCTGTCATTCCTGTGGAAGATTACCTCACCGAAGTGGAAGGATTTCAGCTCCTGCACAAAATCTTCGGCTGAGGCGACCCTCGAGAACTTGTAAGCACCTATGCAGAAAGGTAGAGGGGGAAAGGAAGCCTTATGCTGTTTGTGGAGCATTGCCCCAATTCCATCCAGGAAGATTTGTCTTACCGCTTCCTTAAGGACTACATAATCTATGGCATACTGCGGCAAAATGTATGGGGGCTTAGTTCCTCCAAACATTCTGAGGTAGGTGCCTTGCTCCGAAAAGTAGAAATCCCCGTAATTCTCAAGGACTTCCAAAGCATTCTCTGACAGGCAGTTGGTCTCCTCCTTGAATATCTTCTCATACAGGGGCATGATGAACCCCTCACAGATGAGTTTGTAACTAGGCTTGTAATTTTGAGCCCACAACATCCTGAAAGCGATATAGACCGGGGTAGTGGCCTTATCCCATGTGCAGCCCAATTTGGGGAAGTCCATCTTGGCCAAAATACAATCTATCAGATATGAGGACATAAAAAATTCAGCCTTCTTCAAGGCTAGTCCTTCCCTTGCAGCTACTATCATCGAGGCCAAACTATCTGACAGGAGAGTGGCCTAGTCAAACACAGTTCCCTTAAATTCCACGTAGTGGATGATAGGGACCCACTGAATCTTATACACCATACCATCGGGCATGCCGAAGATTCTGCACAGCATCAAAGCGATCAATCTAAAAGGAGGTCTCAGATTCTGTACGTCATATTCATCATTTCCTTTCTTTCTCAAATGTTTGCCTGCCATTAGTAGCTTCTTGGCCATCTCGACGTTGTTCATCTGGCTCAGCCATTCATCAGTCAGAGCTTGTTGGACCCGGGGAAATTTGTAGGCTTCCGCAAGATACGTGGGTTGAAATTAGGCAATAGCCACTTTCCCGCTGTCATTTATCACTCTCCCTTCAGCATCGGCATGTTGGAGTATCCATCCGATCACTTCAGCACAGGGGAACAGCTCAGGGCGGGTAGCGGCTCTAGTTATGCCTGAGGCTCTGATATTGAGATAAATCGACCCTTCTTCTAGCAACATGTCCGAGATCTCTTGGTCCCGGATCATTCTGTAAATGTCACCCCATCTGACTTCTGGAGGAACACCAGTGGTGCATCTAGTATCTTGGAGTGAGGTTTCAGTTTTAAGTGGCGCAGGTTTCTTTTCTGACATTCTAGCCTTCTTCTTACCAACTTTCAGCATTTTGATTTATCCCTGATAACACCCATATACAAGTCATCATGATATTGAGCAACATACTATGAGATTTTAACAGAGAGCACCATTGTTTTAATATGTCAATGAGATAAGTACAATGAAGATGCATATTTAGGAAGTAAAAACACTATTTCAACATGAAACATAAATTGAAACGTTTGAATCTTTTAAAGGGATGAGTTTGGGATGCTCCTGAGAGGATAGGTATGTCGCGGGAGCCATTTGCTCTTGACTCGGCTGCCAGGGGAAAAGGGTGACCTTCATCACGGTGCTTTTAATGATTAGTGGCGGGCGAGTCTACGGTCGAAACAGATTTTAAAAACTAGACTAGGGGTAATTTTCCGCGTTGACACGCAGGCGAGGGGTTTTAGCCCAGACGCTATTGTTATTTATAATATTTGACGGGGCGTCCTACGGTTGGTTTGAGTTCAAACGAGGGTGATGGCGCCCAGAGAAAGACTGACGAAAAGGCTCGGGCGGCCTTAGTTTCGGGTTTCAGCTCGTGTAATCGAGACATCCACGGGGCTCGGCGGCTTAACGCAAAGAATAATGCCGTATGCAGCCAGGATAGGAGCTTGGGAAAACTTCATCCGCTCAAACCGACAATTTTTTACATAGTCTATAAACGACTTACGGTTTTCTTTTTGTTTTACATGATCGAAAAAAAAAAGAAATTTAAAACCGTATTCGACGGGCAAAACAGCCCATGACGGCCATTTTGCCCGTCAAAATTCAACCTAGACCAATCATTTTCAAAAGAGGATAACCCAATAGCAATATGACGCGTAGAAGTTAAGATCCTACCTGGAGCCGACGAGGATAGCTGACTGAGGTGGCCGTGAACGTGGTCGAGCAATCTGAGCTGGAACGGTCGTGCGGCGTCCAATGGTTTTGCCAATCAACAAAATGACAATGGGTTGGCTCGTACCCTGTCGATTATTTAAATAGGCCAAGCACGTACGACATTAAAATTGGTAGTTGGCGCATTTAAAATGCGGCTTAAATACGTCGTACGCCGAGGTCACGTCAAGGAATTTTGATCCGCGTGCGACCGCCAGTTTGCGGGACCGACTCGTGAATTTCATCCGCCATTACAGAAGGGTATAGCGAACGCTTCCGTTGTTTCGGAAGGTAACGGCGAACGGCTCCCGCAAAAGGTTCCCGCGCCAAGACGTTCCACAAAGTTTAAACTCATTCGGGGGATACCGAGGAAGCTTCTGCTGTTTCAGGAGAGAGTGGTGAATTGCTTCCGCAAGAGGCTTCCGCGACGTGATTAAGTTCTTTTGGCGGCCTCTTCGGGATGAAAACGTGAAGGCTCCCGAAACTGCGGAAAGTTTTCGTAAGTGGCTTCCGCAGTTTCGGAAGACTTTCGCCAACGCTTCTGCAAAACGTTCTCGCGAAATCGAGAAAATTTCTAAGTATTGGCCGCGCTCGTGAGAATCGTGGAAGGCTTTTGTCCTTAGTCTCTGCTGTTGCGGGTAGGGAAAAAACAAAGGTTCCACAAATTTTGTTTCGGCATTTCGGCAAGGTTTTGCGACGGTTTCCGCAACTGCGGGAGAAAAACCCAAAAGGTTTCCGCGATTTTCAAAGAAAATTTCTGAGTTTTGTTCGGAAAGTTTATGCGAACGGCTTCCGCAAGTGCGGGTGGCTCCGTAAAATTCTTCCGTCGTTTCAGGAGGGATTTACCAGCAGCTTCCGCAATTGCTTAACGAAGACTTTTCTAAGTCTTTTCGGGTGGTTTAGACGAATGGCTCCCGCCGTTTCGGGAGAAAATCTTGAATTCTTCCGCAAATTTTCCCATAATTATTTCGAAGGCCTTTTCCGAGCGGTTTATGTGATTGGCTTCCGCCGTTTCGGAAGGGTAGCCCGAGAGCTTCCGCGGTTTCGGGGGAAAAGGCTGAAAGCTTCCGCGGAGCTTCCTTGGCTCGTTCCGCAAAGTTTTTTCAAAAAATTCTAAGTTCTTTTCGGCAAGCTTAAGCGAGTTGTTTCCGCCGTTTTGGGAGGATAGCCCGAGAGCTTCCGCGGTTCATTCAACGAAAGCTTCTAAGTCCTTTTGTGGGCGTTTAAGCGAAAGGCTTCCGCTACTGCGGGGTTTTAGCAAATCGTTCTGCGATTTTCGAGGAAGACTTCACGAAAGAATTCATGTTTTAAGAAACAAAATCTTCTGGCAGACTTGGAGTTTCTCATGGAAAGATTTTCTGTTAAAAAACAAAGATAAAAGCTGGGAATGACCCTTAAGGCAGCCTTTCTAAAAAAATTTAAAGGAGGGGCCCCAATATGTACAAAATTTTGGGGGGGGGATGTTGCTGCAACAACAGGTTAGTATTATGAGGACATAAATACAACATACCTATCCTGTCTCCTTTTACTATCACCATTGATCCTTTAGTGATCTTCCACCACTTTTCTCCAAATGTAGATAAACAACCACCATCTCCCAACTGCCCTGTTGAGATCAGATTTCTTTTCATAGCAGGAATATGCCTAACATCTTTCAATAGCAAGTCAGTTCCATTCTTAACTTTTATCCATACCTTACCCATTCCAACAATTTTACATGGCTCATCATCACCCAATAAAACATGTCCAAAATTGCCAGGAACATACTCATGAAAGTATTTCCTATGGTGTGTAGCATGACATGAAGCTCCTGAATCTACTACCCAATAATCACTAGTATTATCTAATGAAAGAATCAAAGCATCTTGTAACACATCACCTGCTACATTTGCTTCCTGGGTAGTTTCCTTTTGTGTATCTCCTTTCTTCTTTAGAGATCTGTAGTCTTTCTTCAGATGCCTTTTCTTTCCACAATTCCAGGACTCTATTTTTCCCAGTCTAGACTTGGATCTACCCGTTTTAGACTTGCCACGATTACCTTGGCTCTTTCCTCTCTCCTTTTGTCTTCCCCTACTCTCCATGGTCAATGCATTACCTGATGTCTCATATGTGCTTTTTCTTCGCATTTTCTCGCTAAGAATAACACCAATAACATCATCAAATTTCAAGGTGTTTGAACCAGAGACAGAGTCACTTACAGCCATGACCAAGCTATTCCAGCTTTCTGGCAATGAACACAAGATTAGAAGAGCCCTAACCTCATCATCAAAGTTCACACTTACAAAACTTAGCTGATTTGTAACCGTATTAAACTCATTTAAATGACCAGTAACAGATCCACCTTCAGACATCTTCATATTAAATAAACTCTTCATTAGAAATACCTTGTTAAAGGCCGAGGGTTTTTCATACAGCTTACCCATTGCGCTCATCAAACCCTTTGTTGTCATTTCTTTTGAGATATTGAAAGCCACTGACGAAGCCAGGCTCAGCCGTATTGTTCCCAGAGCCTTTCTGTCAAGAACCTCCCATTCTTCATCCTTCATAGCCGCCGGCTGCTTTGCTCTTCCTCCCAACGGTAGGAATAGATCCTTCTAGTACAGATAGTCCTCCATTTGCATCTTCCATAACTAGAAGTTTTGGCCATTAAACTTCTCAACCTTAAACTTTCCTTCTTCCGCCATTGCTCCCACTCGAACCAGAAACCCTAGCTTCCTGCAGGTTTATCTGCCAAATAGACCTTCGGCTATGATACCAATTGTTAGAAAAAACAGGATCGCAGAGCAATAAAAATAAACAGAAATGCAAATATAATCACACACACATTACAAGAGAGACACAGATATATCGTGGTTCACCCCAACTTGGGCTACGTCCACACTAAAGTTGCCAGTCCTTATTATTATTCCGTCCAGCAAAGTGAAGGGATACAACTTACAGCACAACCGCTGCACTTCCTCTTCACTGTCTCACAATCTCTCTTCTTAGATCTCAGAGATCTTTACAATGCATAAAACCTAATACATCATTTTTCCAACCCTAGCCATGTTACAATGTCTTTCTTTTATAAGGGAAATACAATGGGAAAATACCACGGGTTACTCAAAACCATGGGCCCGAAAACTGGTGGCGAAAACAACCCCAAAAAATTTTCTCGGAGGCTACTCCCCAGAACCCCCATTTTCTCAGGGGCGTTTACCCCTAACCCCCTTCGTGGGGGATCTGCCCCAAACCCCCTTTTTCGGGGGCGCTGGCCCCTGCGCCCCCCCCTAAGCGTCGAGCCGGGATCATAACCAAACCTAGGGTACGGACATGGCTAAATCATCATCTATGAGAGAAGAAGATCTAGATCCACAACCAACACAGGGTTCTATGTCCTTGAAAAGGTACTCTATGGTATGGGCTTGCGACCAGCTACTAAGATATGTGATGAGGTCATGTGAAGAAGTGAAAGGCTGATGGAAAGCGCCATAGTTAGAAGACATGTGTGTTAAGAGGAGATGAACTAGAAAAAGGAGCCTAAAGTTTATGAAATAGGCTCTCAAGCTTTTGAGGGAGAGGTCTTATGTACATTATGAAAAGTGGGTTGTACAAGTACTTAAAGTACTTGACACGATGGGAAGAGACTTCAAGAGAGTTCTAAACTTTTAATAGAGTTTATGGAAACCAGTAGAGGGTGCACAAGCTTGGTGCATACTAGAAGACAGTGAGGTTTGATAGGTCCTCAGGTCTAGGTAGGCTCTTGCATGGGCTTGCTATCGAAAATCTATCATGGACTTTGCATTTAGCTACTATGATGACCCTAACCTACATTGCAGTTAGGCCCTTTGATGACCTTAACCTACAATAATTTGGGGAAATGTTTATGTTTATATTATAATCATCATCTTGTCTATTTTTAACGTATGTCTATTGGTAAGGAATGTCAATTTGAGATCTTTTTTTTCTTTGTTTGTGAGAAAGGGACCCTTCTAAAGTATATAGAGATGTACATATCATATCCTCTCAAGATGTGAACCTATGACTTCTTAAAAAAAAATTTGTTTTAAACCACATTTCTTGTACGTTTTCACATAAAAGGTGACCAGAACATATTACAATTACAACTGTGTTCATTTTGGAAATGACAAACCCTAATAGAAGTGGAGGCAATAACAGTTCTTTGTTATTTTTAGCTTGGATTTGTAACAGTGCTTTGTTATTTTTGGCTTGGATTTGTAACAGTGATTTATTATTTTAAGATTGGGCGCTTTGCACACATATGCACAACTTCACCTTCTACCATCCACTTTGAGGTGAAGGTGTGCAAGCCCTAACTTGATGGAGGCCCTAAACGTTACCTTCCACCATCTAGTTTGGGGTGAGGGTATGCCAGCCCTAACTTTCTCTTGGCTCTTACTTATCAGTTCTCACTGCCCATCAGCCACTTTTAAGTTATGAATCTATGTCCTCACCATTGTTAAACGTATGTTTCCTGAATGAAATATTTTTATGTCCTCACCACTCTTAAAAGTAGGTTGGCTGGATGGAATATTTGGAAAAATGGAATTTTTTATTCCTTATAATATAGATACCAAGTTAAAATAAATCTGTGCACCCTAATTATTAAGTGTGAAGATTTCATTTCAATTATGTGTCTGAGAATGCATTCAATCATGTATTTTTCTATTACTTTGACCTTATGTTTATATTTTGTTAAAGTCTGTCTGTAAACTATACATTTCAAATGAAAAGTACTTGCAACTCTTTTCGTTTACGCTTCTAACAGTTTCGTTGATTTTTCTATGCAGCTCCCTACACAACTCTATATGGCAGTGGTAAGAGATTTTTATGATTTTCCAAGTTTTTCTATGCCCATTTTTATTGTCATTTCTACATCAATATGTAATCAACCTTTTGTTATTTGTACATATTTATACCATTACTACTGTGATCCTAGTTTCGCAAGATGCATATTACGACTATATCTCCAAGTGGTGGAAAGGTAGGAAAGCTAAGACATTTCCCATGTAGGTATGTTGTATGATATGATTTTAATATGCTTGCGATTGCAAATCTATTTTTAGATATCTATCAAATTCAGGATTTCTTTGAAGAAAAGTAAGTGGTTATATCGATGGATAACATTGTGTTTCTATACCAGAAACAGCATGAAGAGCGTGCAAGCAATGATCAGTCCAGGAAACATAAAAAGACAAAGACAAAGCCCATGAATGAATCTGAGAGCATAGCTGATTCTGCCGAGCTAGCTAATTCTGCCGAGCTATATAGAGATACAGATATGGAGAGATTCTCTACTGGGAATCCTACGTCTAGTTCACCTATTCCTTCCAAATAGAATCTGTATTACATGTAAATTACATTGTTTCATCCCTCTCTATTGGTATTCATTATTACAAGATATAGTATAGGTTTTATGTCTTGAAAATCCTTGCTTTCTTGGTTTTTCCCCATGGATCAAATCATATGATGTTAATAGACTTAATTAAATTTTTTATCTGTCAGGTCTACAAGATCTCTAACAAGCAGCCATACCCCTCCGCTCGGTTCATATCTGTCTTCACCATCCCGTGAGTTAGGTTGAAGTGCTCTGAACTTTACATCAAACCTTACACCTATAAAAGACGAAGAATTGATGAACGACCTTGTTTCTACAAGTCCTAATTCCAAAGCCACGCTACGCAATGTAGGTTTTCTTATAAAAGACGAAGAATTGCTGACAAACCTTGTTTCTAAAAGTCCTAATTCCAAAGCCACGCTACGCAGTGTATGTTTTCATCCAACATTTCAGATTATTCAATACCTCATTTCTACTGTCAAGGGAGTATTTGTTCCAAATATTTAAAATATTACTCTCTGTTATTGTCTCCAGGTTGCTGCAACATTATTCTTTGTTGGTGGATTGAATTTCTTCCATGTACTTAATGTTCACAACCCTATGATGACCTTTGATTCTACTAAGGTGGAAAGGGCGCCAGTTGTACTAATAGGGAGGGGAATCTTGCAGGTATATGCAGGATTTTTATTAGCGTTATAGAATTTATATTATGTTTTGATCTATTTTAAGTTTAAATTTTGAAGTATCCATATATGAGATTCAAATCATTTTGACATAAAAAAAAATTGAGGGAAGGTGTAGATATGAAGGTTTTTAATCCTAGGGTTGTTAAATTTATAAATTGTTAATTTTATTTTATATTTAACAGAGAGAGGGTTCTCCCATATGCTAGGTTTTAGAATGCATCTCTAGATGCAATAATTAATTGGAATGTTGGATTCTTAGGATTAAAAATGACTAAAAATCCAACATAAATTATTCATTGATGGTGTGCAGTTTCAGGGAGTGAGTGCAATTAGAGCCAGGGACTTAATGAAACAAGAACAGTCAAAGATTCTAGTAGGAACATGCTTAGGGTGGCTTATGGTTGCTATCTATATGGGTGGACGGCTTCCACAAATCTGTCTAAATGTAAGATTTCAAAATCCACTTTCAAATACTGGAGACGATCTGACGAATATATATATATATATATATATATATACACTAGAAGTCAGATTAAAATTTTGTACCAATAAAACTTTAGGTGAAATTTTGAATTTGTGCATGGGATTTTATAAACTAACTATGGTATCCATGAAAATTTGATGTAACAATTAAAACAAGGAACTGTTGAGGTATTTTTATATGCCTATAGATCTGAATAGTTTCACATGGTATATACTGCTGGTTGAGGGATATTTATAACTTATGTTGAATATGTTCTCAGGGTCTAAATCCATTGATGTTCATATACTTCTAGGTTGAGGGTTATTTATAATTTATGTTGAATATGTTGCTGATAGGTATCTCAAGGACTTCCTATGCGGCGTTGGGTATTATGTATCTCTTGGTTCTGGGTTAGTTAGCATTTTCAGCTAGGTTGTTGCTGAAATTCCTCAGATTATTACCAGTTTCAAAACTGGAACGACGGAAGGAATCTCGCTTGCATTTCTTATGACATGGATTGTAGGGTGAGCTGGTTTTTTGCTTTTAAAGTCTCTTAGTTATTTTTGGTTTTAAGGATGTTCGCTGGTTTTATTTTGCTATTTTGCATCTTAGAGTTTCTATAGCTTTTTTTTAATTGCATTCTGAATTTGTTCTTATTGACTACTATTTGGTTGACTGTTATGTCCTTAACCAACCCTAAATAGCCTCAATCTTTGATTCTGGGCATGATTCCTTGTCATGTTTTTTGTGTGGAGCAGCATTGTGGTTAATTTTGGGCAGTTTTGGGATCCTTCCCGTCCTTATAACAGAAATGGTCAAGTTAAGTTTCAGATCTGGTCATGTTCATAGCCTTAAATCAACATGTTTCAAAGACAAATTGGCAGAGTGAGTTTCCCTAAAGCAACCCAATATTTTGAAGAAACTAGAGCTAAAGACTTTCAGCACATTCACCATGCATTCAGCCTATTGTAATAGAATCTAGAGTATGATAGTATCACTCAACAATGAAGAATGTCATATGTTGATAATATTTTGCTCTAGGAAAGGGAAGGCTGAGTAGCCCGATCCCGAAGTTACAAAACTATGCTCATAGATTAGGTACTTTGTTCTACATATGTGTATCATGTGGTCAGTATGGGATAGGAATGGCTGGAGCAGCCCGATCCCGAGGTTACACAACCCTTGCACGTAGTACATAAATTAAGCATTGCTGCGTCGTGACTTTTGTGGATAGTGTAAAGCTTTGGGGAAATTATGTGACTAGCCATAAACCTCAGTAGCTCTTCTGTGACCAACTCTTAAGCATGCTATTTGAGATGTTAGGTATGCTATCATATACCGTGGTATTTTATGGAAGCATTGATCTATTGATTGATGGTATTGATTTAGGAAGGATCTAAGTAAAAGGGGATAATTTTCCCCATATTTCATTTCGTGGTAGCAATGTTTAAATGACCAAGGAAAAACATTATTTGAGGGTATTGATTTAGGAAGGATCTAAGTAACAGGGGATAATTTTCCCCGGATTTCATTTCATGTTAGCAGACGCCTGTCTGCTACCCTTTTCTTTCTTTCTATAACTAGTGCTATATTGTGGATTTAATACACAACAAGAAGGGAAGGGAGAGGATATTTTATAGTTGTAGAAGCAATTCCAAGACACCACAAGATCGCCATATCCAACCGTTATTATTCCTGTCAGTTGTTATTACTGTTTAAATGACCAAGAGCCAACATTGTTTGATGGTATTGATTTAGGAAGGACCTAAGTAACAGGAGTGTTTTAATTTTCCCCAGATTTTAGCCCGGGGTAGAAGATAGCCTGTCTGCCACCCTTTTCTTTCTTTCTATAACTTGTGCTCTATTGTAGCTTTCATACATAATAAGAAGGGAAGGAAGAGAAGGATATTTTACAATCATAAAAGCAATTCCAAGACACCAGAAGATGCCCATATCCAACTGTTATTAATCATGTGGGCTGTTATTACTCTAACACATACACACAGCCCACCCAGAGGAGGGACGGGAAGGTCGAGAAAGCAAGCACAATCACCCAATCACCAATCAAAACCATATTTGAAAATGTCAACATCTATGTGCCAGGTCTATCAAAGTGGGTAGCTAATATAGCCCCACCAGGGTTCAAGTCCCACCAAGTGACATGTTTGTGCTTGGGACTAAGTGCAAGACCTGGACAACTTTAGTGGAATAGATACCCCACGCAGAGCTTCTAAGCCAAATCGACCAAATTGAATGGCGCTAATTGTCCCCAAAATGCTAAATCTAGATGCATTAGCTTCGTTGTGATAGGAGGAAGAGGGCGATATTTTTCTTGTTTAATGAATGGGCCATATCCCAATAAAATAACATGTATTCATAAACGTATTTTCACAACCATAACTAAAACGCAAGTTATATGTATAAATGTGGATGTGTAATAAATGACTTCCACGCACCAGGAAAATCATGAACCCTATTTAGCCAGAGAAAATCATTTATAATCTTATACAATTTATAGTATATTTTCAGCACAACATATATCTAAACTCTACTAATTCACAATCTAATTAAAACTCTAAACTCTGTAACCTACAGATATCTGTAATGAAAATCGTAGAAGAATCCAGTTACAAAAATCAGGTAACAGGAATTTTCATGGATTATATTAATTATGTGTAGTATCAACACAGATTATTCTAATTACTAAACAAATTTCTAAATTTTAAAATTAACTTTATGTAATAATAATAGCAGGAATTCAATGTCTATGCTAAGAGAGGGTATGAATTATTTACACTCTTTATCAACCACCTAAATTGCCATTTTAAAACGCACAGATACTTGTACGCTCATGCCTCCTAAATTATACCTTTAATCTAAGCACATCTATACTATGATACTTTACACAATTATTTTTAAAAAAAAATTGTTTATTCAAATATAAATGTAATTTATTGAGATAAGCATGTAACATAAACTTATTGAAGAATTATTCTTCCATAGATGATAGCTCTCACAGACAAATGATTTTGACAAAAATGATAAAAAAACAAAAATTAATTTGTTCATCTTTTGAGAGTCATTGTAGTCTCCCACAGTTGAGCTTGTTTCAATCCTCAACAATGATGCTAGCTCCATCTACAATTGCACCTGCACCGTTCTTCACTATGAACAGTTGCCTCACCTCAGTAATTGGTTATCACGCATCGTTTTAAAAGAATCCTACATCTATCAATCAAAGGCCTACTTTTCTGGTCCGTGTAGTTTGATTGCGAAATAATCTCCATGTTTATCTTCTTCATGATCTTCAGGATTTCGAATCTTATAATAGAAAAATTGAGTCACAATCTGCACACAATTATGTTAGGGATCCCTTACCTAATATTCACAAATATAAATAATCAATTCTAACATATGATAGCCCTTGCATAGTTATTATACTAAATGCAAATTATATTGTAAAAGGATACAAGGCAATCTAAAAGCACACATGCTACAACATCCACAAGCCATGGCATATTTGGCTTTAGTTTTCGCCATTCCAAAGTCCTTACAACAATGTTGCATTGAAACATAACAAGCAGATTATAGATACATTTTAACTACTTATGCTTCATATTAGTTTGAATACTCTAAGCAATGAAACAATTCAGTTTAAAAAACAAGAGAGATCATAGAATTTTCAGTGCTGCATTGCATACATCAACAAGCAGATTACAGAGATAAATTTTAACTATTTTTCCTTTAGAATTGTTTGAAAACTCTAAGCATTGTTTAAATACTCTGAGCAATGAAACCATTCATTTATTTGAGCAATGAAACAATTCATTTAAAAAAAAGGAGATAATAGAATTACCTTAACACATAAGCTGCATTACCAATTACCGCAAATATGAACATCAATGGATTTAGACCATGAGAACATATTCAACATAAATTATAAATATCCCTCAACCTGTATATACCATGTGAAACTATTCAGATCTATAGGATAAAAATACATCAACAGTTCCTCGTTTTACCTATTACATCAAATTTTCATGGATACCATAGTTAGTTTATAAAATCCCATGCACAAATTCAAAACTTCACTTAAGTTTTATTGGTACAAAATTTTTAATCTGACTTCTACAATATACTCGTCAGATCCTCTTAAGTATTTGAAAGCGGATTTTGAAATCTTACATTTAGACAGATTTGTGGAAGCCGTCCACCCATATAGATAGTAGCCATAAGCCACCCTAAGCATGTTCCTACTAGACTCGTCGACTATTCTTGTTTCATTAAGTCCCTAGTTGTAATTGCACTCACTCCCTGAAACTGCACACCATCAATGAATAATTTATGTTGGATTTTTAATCATTTTTAAGCCTAAGAATCCAACATTCCAATTAATGATTGCATCTAAAGATGCATTCTAAAACCTAGCATATGGGAGAACCCTCTCTCTGTTAAATATAAAATAAAATTATCAGTTTATAAATTTAACAACCCTAGGGTTAAAAACCTTCATATTTACACCTTCCCTCAATTATTTTTGATGTCAAAAGGATTTGAATCTCATATCTGAATACTTCAAAATTTAAACTTAAAATAGATCTAAACATAATATAAATTCTATAGCGCTAACAAAAATCCTGCATATACCTGCAAGATTCTCCTCCCTATTAGTATAACTGATGCCCTTTCCACCTTAGTAGAATCAAAGGTCGTCATAGGGTTGTTGTGAACATTAAGTAGACTGAAGAAATTCAATCCACCAACAAAGAATAATGTTGCAGCCACCTGGAGACAATAACAGAGAGTAAAATTTTAAATCTTTGGAACAAGCACTCCCTTGACAGTAGAAATGAGGTATTGAATAATCTGAAATGTTAGATAAAAACCCACACTGCGTAGCGTGGCTTTGGAATTATTACTTTTAGAAACAAGGTCTGTCAGCAATTCTTTGTCTTTTATATGAAAACCTACACTACATAGCGTGGCTTTGGAATTATGACTTGTAGAAACAAGGTTGCTCAGCAATTCTTCGTCTTTTACAGGTGTCAGGTTTGATGTAAAGTTGGGAGCACTTCGACCTAACTCACGGGATGGTGAAGATAGATATGAACCGAGCGGAGGGGTATGGCTGCTAGCTAGAGATCTTGCAGACCTGACAGATAAAAAATTTAATTAAGTTTATTAACATCATATGATTTGATCCATGCGGAAAAACCAAGAAAGCAAGGATTTTCAAGACATAAAACCTATACTATATCTTGTAATAATGCAGACCAATAGAGAGGGATGCAACAATGGAATTTACATGTAATACAAATTATTTTTTGAAGGAATATGTGAGCTAGACGTAGGATTCCCAGTAGAGAATCTCTCCAGATCTATATCTCTAGCTAGCTCGACAGAATCAGCTATGCTCTCAGATTCGTTCACAAGCTTTGTCTTTGTCTTTTTATGTTTCCTGGACTGATCATTGCTTGCATGCTCTTCATGATGTTTCTGGTATAGAAACACAGCGTTATCCATCGATATAACCACTTACTTTTCTTCAAAGAAAGAATGAATTTGATATATATCTAAGAATAGATTTGCAATCACAAGCATATTAAAATCATATCATACAACATACCTACATGGGCAATGTCTTATATTTCCTTCCTTTCCACCACTTGGAGATATAGTCATAATATGCAGCTTGCAAACCTAGGATCACAATAGTAATGGTATAAATCTGTACAGAAATAATGAAAGGTTGATTACATATCGATGCAGAAATGACAATAGAAATGGGCATAGAAAATCGTAAAAATTTCTTACCACTGCCGTATAGAGTTGTGTAGGGAGCTGCATAGAAAAATCAATGAAACTGTTAGAAACGTAAATGAAAAGAGCTCCAAGTATTTTTCATCTTAAATGTATAGTTTACCGACAGACTTTAAGAAAATATAAACATAAGGTCAAAGTAATTGAAAAATGCAGGATTGAATGCATTTCTCAGACACATAGAAATGAAATCTTCATGCATAGATTTATTTTAACTTGGTATCTATATTCTAACAGATAAAAAGTTCCATTTTTCCAACTATTTCATGCATATGAATCTATCTATATATGTGACTGGGTCAATTGCATAATATACGGCAACATAAACAGCGTAATCAACAGCTTAAGCAGTGAACCAACTGCTGAACCAACAACTGCATAATCTACAGTAGAAAGTAGTACTGGATCATGATCACGAGCATAAGACTCTGGCTCTGTATCTGCTACTAGCTATGGTACTGTAAGGTATGCTACGGGTTATTTTTAAATAGATCGAACTAGGTAAACTAAGGTAGCTTTACTTTTTGCTACTTGTGCTACTTCAATGAATGGACCTGGTTCTACTACTTCTACTACTAGGAATATAGTATCAGATTTTAATTTATTGATCATACCCGAATCGGAAAAGGAAACAAGTTCGATTACAACAGATTTCAAATAACCTCCTCATTCTTGGACCGAAGGCGCTCTCCCGAGGTATGAGGGGGAGGGTGTATGTTAATAAAAATGATACTTTGGGGTGGTCGAGCTAGATCCTCCCCCTATTGGATCATCAAACTGGATTTTCCTAGCTATAAAACATACCCTTTCGGAGCGTTTATCTAGTATAACCGGGATTTCGACAAGCATTGATGCCAATCAGCCGTAGTACTTGCCTTCTGGACCCAACAACCAGAGCTAACATTGTGACGTAATACACATTGTTGCAATGTGGGCCCAGACACTGATTGAGTACTTTTTACCGCTGACGGTGCACATACATAGTAGTTTGAGGTGAGGTAAGAGGCGGTTCAACAATTAGGAAGGATTCTTTGTTTTCTTAGGATCTGGTTTTTCCTTAGGCTATGACACTATAAGAGGAAGGGATACCACGCGGACTGTGCCTCTTAAACTGCTTTAATGGGTGGTGTTTATGATTATGGTTTAATGTCATTTACAAGGACTGGGTAAACTTGTATAGGCACTGAGTCAACTAATAGAAAAGCACCAGTAGCAGAGGCACCTCACTGAGCATCCTTTCCGATTCTATAAGCATACCCAGGTATTTTTTTAATCCTATCAAAGCAGATCGAAATGGAGTTGGACTCGTTCCATAATAATAATATATTTGAAAGTGCATTATATCCCTTATAGTGCCTGTCTCAATCCTCCCTTTGGTCGCAAGTTATAAACCTTTCCTGCGATGCAACAAGCAATAAATATATTTGAATCAAGCAGCTTTGCACTCCGATATGAAATGTCATTCCAGGCGGGCATCATTGTAAGACAGGAAAAACACTTAACTATAAAAGTTTTTAGAGTGGGTTGAGTCAATCCTTTATTGAACATGTTTAAAAAATGGTTAGAAACTATAAAATGCATTGGGAGTCTTTTTTAATAAACAAGGAGGATAATAGTTATAATTCTATCAAAACAAGTAGTTTAATCATTTATAATGGTGTACCCAATTTTGATCCACTGATGTAGGGAAAGTTAATGGATCAATATAAAATTACTTCTAAGTTAACAACTCCATACTACCCTCAAAGAAATGGTTAACAACTCCATACTACCCTCAAAGAAATGGTTAAGCTAAAGCAATGAACAAGACTTTGATTTCTATCTTTAAGTTATAGTTGCTTTTGGTAGGGATTGGTATACTTAGTTGTACCATACTTTTTAGGGCTTACCACACCGAAATGGCTAAATACCCCCCATTAAAGGATAATCTTATCACTTTTAAACTTCAAAGAGACCCCGAAAGCGGTATCGAGTTGGAAATGGCGGAAGGCCAGCTGGAATCATGAATAGGTTCGCTCTTTTCCGATCCGAATAATTTGAAAGAAAAAGTTAGGCACGCCATAAGTTGCTGAGATGATGTATATTTATGTATAATAAAGATTTATATAAATATAAATAATCCATTGCACTTGGCTTGTTGGCTTGGCTTGACTGGACTTGGCTTACCCCAATGGCTTTTATATCTTTTTACCGTGCTTAAATCTCTTTATAGCACATATGACTTCCTTATGACTCTCTTTTACCGTGCTTAAATATCTTTATAGCACATATGACTTCCTTATGACTCGTATTACTAGCCTACGCTACCAGCTGGCCAAATTTTTAACGGTTATTCCCCCATTGATTAGATTGATTGAGTGGAAGCACTCGTTTCAGCAAGTACCACTAATGACAGCAGCAGAAGCAAAGATGGCAGCAGAGTAAAAGGCAGTTAATCCCATTCATTCCAGGGTAATATCCATATCCAGCTGCTTACTCATCAGGATCCTCAGCAGATGGAGTTCTAAGGATGTGGTCGATATCAAAATTTAAAATGAATCTAATGTAAACTTCCATTATATTTATGAGAGATCATTCTTAAGAGAAAAATAAGAAAAATACCTAATTAAAAATAAATTAGTTAAAATTAGTTAAAGTCCACTCATTATGTATTAATTTCTTTTATACTTTCATATATAGTAATATAATATTTTGTATAAATGTATTTTATAGATTTTATATTTTATATTTTTAAATAATAATGATTTTTAATACATATATTTGATTAAAAATATTTTATATAAAAAATCTACTTCTCTATTTTATTAGTATTCCATTTTTCTTCTATAATTTTTTAATATCAATTCATATTAACATCCATATTAGTACTAGAATTATATTACTATGCTTTCATATTAATAATCAAAGATTCATTGAAAATAAGTAATAAACTACTTAATATCCAGGGAAGGTAAGTATTTAATTTGTGTAAACATGTAACAACAAATTCAATAATGTTAAATTGCACCTATACAATAGTACTTATAATCCTCGTTATAAACATGAAACCTTCAAAGATTCTTTTAATAAATCCATGTGAGTAGTAAAGTCAAAATTGCGAAGCTCCTTGTCGCTAGACCAGTTGTATTTTTTTCTTAAATCCCATATTCTCTCATGTTTGATTTCCAAACCTCTCCAACTAAACGGCAAAGAATCCTCAAAAAATTCGCAACGATATTTATAATTACAATAACTATACAAGTGTAGAGATCGAAACGTAATAAGTAGACAGGGAGATATCAAGTTCCCACTCGCCTGCAAGCCCGTGCTTCTATGTAGACCCTCCGAGGTTTATAGAAGTACCCTTTATCAGGAGCACAATGCGCAGATTCATATCAGTTGCTCCTCGAGCAGATTCATATCCAATCACAAAGTCTGCAACATGGGTGTAGATAAAATCTATACTTAGACCTTCTAGCTAGTTCCTTCTAGTTTGAAAGCCAGTTAGAAGTAAAGGTAGCATCCTAGCTTGTTACAGCATATGTCCATACCTAATGATATTTTGCATAAGTACTTAGCGATGCAAAGTCAAAGATAAAGGCAAAGCCAGATACAGAAACAAAAGTAGAGACAAAGGCGAGGAAATAAGCGGTGCCTGCTTATGGCTAAATAACATAGCTATCCCCCATTTAAGTTCCAATTCCTATTAAAGATCCTCCAGATCGAAAGCGAACAGCACAAGGGTAGTTGGATCAGCCAACAAGGTGGAAAAGGCATCAGTTTACCTTCCCAATTTTACTAGGTTTATATGCTTAGGGCTGCTTATCAGTCGTTATATCGTAATCAAACTTGAACTTAAAATGCAGCATCCAAGCTAGTTTTCCATAAGAACGAGCGAAGCAGTAAACAAACTCCAGATATGAATATATAACAAACATGATTTTCTAAGGTAACTTGACTACCAACAAAAAAGAAATACCAGCAAACTTAACGAGGGAAAATTTAAAAGACCATTAAAAGCTCAAAACAGTGTTTTGTTATTCCAGATTTAAACAGATTTCATGCATTGAGGTTTGGATTCAAGAACTACTTACGGTTGCTGGCTCCAGCAAACATCCACTAAGATTGAACAAATCTCTGCCACATTTAACAGTATCCTCTCAGATCATGAAAAACAAGCATGAACTCAATAAGAACAAATTCAGAATGCAAATTCAGAAACTCTAAAATGCAAAGCAGACAAATAAAACCAGCCAGCATTCTTAAAACCAAAAAGAACAAAGAAACTTTCAAAGCGAAAAAACAACTCACCCTACAATCCATGTCATAAGAAATGCAAGCGAGATTCCTTCCGTCGTTCCAAATTTGAAACTGGTAATAATCTGAGGTATTTCAGCAACAGCCCAGCTGAAAACGCTAACTAACCCAAAACCAAGAGAAACATTGTCCCCGACGCCACATAGGCAGTCCTTCAGATACCTCTCGGCTCACCACACACACTGCCTTCTAGAACGGAAAACTGCCATTATCAATACTAATGAATCGGCGGTTACCCAAAAACCTCTGCCAAAACCTGAGAGCCTCCTATATATATATATGAAAAACTACTAGGTATATATCCTCGCTGGTGTCAAATACTAGAGTAAAGCCAAGTGTTTAATCTAAGCCTTAATTATTCGAAGCCGCCTTCGTAGGCCACCACTACCAGTACGAAATCCCCCACTACCAGTGAAGAGAATGAAGTCTTTAAATATGGAAAGAAATCCTATCATGAGAATATGCAAGACAATTAAGATCTTTTTGGATATGACAAATGTCAAACTTTTGACTAAAGTATATTTTAAAAATTGAGTAGTTAGGTGGAACAACTAATGGTTAAATTCCTTTTATATATATATAGTGGACGTAGTGGGGAATTTCCTTTGTAACCACCAAGAGGCCGCCAAGATTTTTTAGAGACATCATTCCTAAATTTATGCAGTTATGCAGCTATGTTTGATGCTGAGCATTTATTGGGAAGATAGCTTATGGGGCTCGGCTTTCACAATCCAGCTCCCACATTTAAATTGGATGCTACTTGATTTGTGTTCCTCTTACCTATACAAGGAAAGCTACCATTTTTTGGTGTAGTCCAAGCCAAGTTTTCTTTTAATAGTTGGAGGGTGGACAGTAATTTTTTGGGTAACTAACCTCTTAGTCCTCTGCTACATGGCCAAATAAACTTGTCCATCTGACTAGTGCAAGTAAGGTGTAGTGAATCCATTTTGGGTTTGACATTTTCCCAAGAAATGGCCATGAATCCATGCTTGGCCAGCGGTGCAATAACTGCAACCCTGAATAAAAAGGGAGTAAAACTCGAGATTTCAGGGAATTCATTCCACCGAGGGTTTTTGTCCCAAATTTTCATCATAACCACGATTGTTTCAGCTATATAAAAATATGGGTTTTTTTGGATATATTTTTAGCAATATAGGTTTTTTGTGTTATTTTTTTGGACCATGAAGGTATGGTGACGAACCTATCGATTTTAGTTTTCAGTTTTTGAATGAAATTTTTATAACTTATTGGGTTCCATGAATTCATTTAGTGATCCCTATGTCTGTGTCTCATCTTATCGTGCCGCACCGAGGGACTCATCTTATGGTTTCGCAGTGAGGGACTCAATGAATAACAATAATAAAATGTAGGATTCCTCCTCTGTCTAGCTCACTCAAGACGTCAATGGAGGTGACTTGTTCTTTTCGTTATTGTTATTTGATATTGTTTTTGGAGTCTTTTTGTTATTGTTAGTCAATCACATCAGATAACAAAAAAAAGAAATAAACATTAAGAGTTTCGATATGTGATATGTGTATTATGTAACACACACCGATTTATGGTAATCCGCATAGATTTATTTTAAACTCGTATCTATCAACATCTTTTGTAATACTTGGTAGTATGGACTTCACAAATAAGTCCCTTAATATTTTTTCTAAAATATTAGCTCTGATCATGATAATGATCTGATATGTGGGTAAAAGTGTTCTATATTAGGGATGTTAAGAGATTAGTTCCAGTCATGTAATGAATCGGCAACTGGAATTTTTTTAAAATACCATTTTAATAGAAGTACATAAATTATGAGATGCATGAGGCAACATAATGTACCACTTTACTACAATCCCTGTTAGGGTTCGCTGAAAAAGTTAAGTATGAATCACTATGTTATTTTTAAATATAATGAAAAAAAGGTTTTTTTTTAAGGGGAAAAAGAGAAGACTACTCTGTCATTCTGCCTCCATCCCCTTGACATTAGCGGGACATCATATCGTGTATCCAAGTCGAATAACACTTGCTACACATTCACTTCCAATTGAATGTAAGAGAGTAATGATAAGGTTTAAGGCCTCCCTTCCTGTAGCTAGGGTTTTACCCCTATCTTGTGCCAATGAGCACCTACTAAGGAGAAGGGACTCCTTAGTAGCAGTTCAGTAAATGGAAATTAAAATGCTAAAACAGAAATGTAAATTACTCTAAACATGTGCATGAAACAGAAAAAACAAGATTTAAAGAATGACTTTTTGCATTAATTTTACCTCCAATGTGAAGGTTGGTGAAGCCCTTGCAATGATCCAAGAGGGTTGCTCCAAGCTCCAACTTGCTCCTTCTCTTTCTCCAATGGTGGAAATGGGCCAAAAGGGGCTCTCAAGGTGAAAGTAGCTCAAGGGTGAGCTAGGGTTTCAAGATCTATTTTGGCAGAGTAAGGGTGCTTATGATTGTGGATAGAAATGAGGGTTCTCCATCACCTATTTATAGTTTTTTGGTGGTGGAGTGCTGGCCCATGGTTTTGGGAACCATATGGTTTAGGTCAGCTGTATAGGGTTTTTTCCTCCTTTTCCTCATTATTTTATATTTTTTATTCCCTTTTTAGGGGATTTTTGCTATTTTAGAGGAATTGTGGATATTTTTGAGGAAAAAAGAGGTTTTTAGCCTTTTTAAGGCTTTTTTGATGGTTTTGTGGCCTTTTGGAGGCATTTTAGGCCTTCTGGAGGCTTTTTAGTGGGATTTTCAGGGTTTTTAAGGGAAATATGGTAGGAAAATGGACAAATGAGTCATGTAATGGGGTAGATGAGGTAATGAGCACTTTTTGGGTGTTAATAGATTGCCCCCTGATGTGTGAGGGAAGGAGCTCATCGTATGGCCGATAGAAATCATAAGTCATGTATGGTTTTACTGGGGTGTGGAGAAGAGAAGAAACAAACTAGAGCCCGGAACAACAATCCCAAACAACTGCAAAAACTAAAAGTACATAACCTCAATAATGGATGAGGAATCATCTGATCATATGGACGAGGTGGGCATTCCCATGCTCGTATCAGGACATAACATAATAATAACAATGGGGTCCAAAATATGGGGACCTGACATATACATAGCCTCAAACAATGAATGAGGAAGAATCTCAATATATGGACGAGGTGGGCATACCCATGCTCGTATCAAGATACATAAAAATAACTGTAAGGCCCGAAAAGAGGGACCTGAAAGATACATAGAGAACCACTGTGTACATCATGAGGGTCCAGAGGGGACACAAATCTGGGACATACTGCTGGGCTGACCATGTGTAAGATGAAGAACTGGTGCACTGGAATAACATCAGTGCTGCTGACTGGGGTACCAGAGGAACTGATGAGCTGCTGGATCATAATGACTGGGAGCCATAACCTCGATGGTACACTGAACTAGAACTGAACTGGGTACTCAAGGAAGCATATACCTGGAGGGCTTCCGAATGCAATCGCCAACGCAACCCGGACATCCACGGGAACATATAACTGGGCATTCCGAAGGGACTCACCAATGTGCTAGAGTTAGGGAAAATCCGGGGTCTTCGACTAAAAACTGAGGGGATATAACCCTACGTGATTCTCGACGATGCGATCAAGGTGCTGAAGTCGAGCATGTGAGAAACAACCACTCGGAGAGGCACTGATGACTCCTCTCAGAATGGTCCGTAGGCACTTACCACAGATGGTGATGAGTCCAAGGCGTAGGGACCTCTGGGCCTATCCTATGGAATAAAGGGGTTGTCGTCGACAGAGGGAGACCTGCAACTATCAGAGCAATGATGTTTCCTTGACAGGAGCGTGAGGTGGAGAACCGAAGTGTGAGAGTACTGATGGCAGGACTGACAAACTGTGGGGGGGTAACTGGGCAAGTAGGGTGGGTGGACTCAAACTTCCTTTGTTCAGAGTATGATGGCGGGGATGATCGGGCAGCATATGAAACTGACTGGTGGGAAAGGGATCATAACTGTAATGGATCAAGGATGTTGACTGGGCTGAGGGAGACTCAAGCTGTGGTAAAATGGCAGGAGACTGCAGAATACTCTGAACAAAGGCGACCTGATTGGGGGTGCTGTCGAGATGATCGATCATAGTGCCAAGAGGCACGGGGGGACTTCTTCATGGGTTAGGGAACTAGAAGAAGTGTGTATAAAATGGCACTGTCGTGTGGATTTATACGAGCCCAGGACAGTTCATGCTCGTGATTGCTTTCAATTTTAAGGAGTCTGAAAGCGATAAGAAGACTCTGAAGTAATGGAATGGTACTGTCGTGTGGATTTATACGAGCCCAGGACAGTTCATGCTCGTGGTTGCTTTCAATTTTAGAGAGTCTGAAAGCAAATAAGAAGACTCTAGGGGGTTGATTTTTCGTGTGTTAGTCTCCAAGGCCCGAAGAAGCATAAAAGGATGCAATGAAGAACTCTTCTAGCCGGTGTGACTAGAGTATTCCTTTTTCGTAATTAGTCTACTAGGTCCGGAAAAGGGTTAAACTTATACCAGATAGACGCCCTTTCAGGTACTTTAACGAGCATGAAAGGAAGCAAGATTGCTCGACGATCTTTTCATTGTTTTAGGAGTAAGAAAAGAGCTTAACAGAAACTCCCTAAGTGCCTTTTTCATGAAGGACTTGTCCGGCCCGAAAAAGGGATAAAATCATACCGAACAAAAGGAATGGCCAGGCAAGGAGGAAGTGTTCAATCGAGGAACATTAATGATGACCAAGAACGAGGGTAGGGGGGAACACTGATGGGCCTCCTTGCAGGGTGAATGAGTGGTGGCAAAATAATGAAATATTTGCAGTATGACAGGAGTGAATGGCTGATGTAAAAGTGTGGGACAATGCGATGGCGGCCAATGTGGCGCACAAACCGAGGCAGCAAGGTGTCAGGACACAATGTTGAAATTGTACCAGGTGAGAGCGAGAAATGATCTCAAGCATCATCATGAGTGCGGAAAAATGAATCCGTCGATATAAAAAGTGTCAAAAACGGATAACGACCGATGTGGAACGTAAACCGAGGTGACTGGGGACGTTTTGGAAAAATACCTGAAAAATATGGGGGTGAGAGCGAGAAATGATCTCAAGCATCATCACCGGCTCAAAAAAATGAATCCGATGATATAAAATATATCAAACACGGAGAGCAGCTGAAGTGGCACACAAATCGAGGCGACTAATGGTGTCTGGACACAATGTTGATATTGGTCCTGGTGAGAGTGAGAAATGATCTCAAGCATCATCACGGGCACGGAAATATGAATCCGGCAGTGCAAATGGTGCGAAAAAAGGAGGTCATAAGGAATCTGGAATGGTCAAAGGTGAGCCCACCAAGCCAAGGATGCAGTGGTAGGGAGAAATGATGACCCGTGGGGGCAGAATACTAGGTGTATTGAATCAAATCAAATCTACAAGTGATATGTGACCTCAAAAATGGTTGAGATCACAAGTGTGAAAAAGTGAGCAGGGTTAATGACCTGCCCCCATGCTATGTGCATGGGGTTTGTGATTGTGGATCACATATGAGTTGGTTTGAACGATGGGTTCATTGACGTGTTGAGATAGATGTGATGGGGAAGGTTCAAAAGGATTGACCATGCCCCCTATCCCAAGGTCGAGGTAATCTACTATGCCCCTTGACTTAGAGGTGTCAAGGTGGTGCTCTATAATAGTGGGGTCGAGACCAGGCATCTCGGTATAGGACCAGGAAAAGACATCACGAAACTCTTGGAAAAGTTCTTTGTATGCTCCGATCTCATATTCACTGCAGGAGGCTCCTAAAGTGATGAGTTCAGGGGCACCTCCTGGGGAAGCGATATCAATGTGGATGACGGGTGAGATGTTGGCCATGTTTCCCTCCTCGAAGGCATCAGGAGCAGGAATAGGATCCTTAAACCAGTCGACCTTGGTGGGAAGGAAATCTTTGGATTCAACGGCAAATTGGGTAGCGGTACTAGAGGAGGATTCTTCTGGGAGGAAATACGAACGATGGTGCATGTCATCCCAGGGGTATTCTGGGGCAGTGAGTGCCTCGAGAATCTCCTCATCAGTACGGAAAGTTTGGGTTGTCAAATCGGTTGACGAGGGAATGGTGGTGGAAGAGATCATATAAATGGTGTTAACCTCTCCTGACGGGGAGGAGACCGGGGGGTGGATCTCCTCAATGGTGGGTGGTGCCGTCTCAAGATCCAGATTGCTCATCTCATAGACAGTTGCTCTATAATCGGGGAGGTCGGGACAGTGATGGGAGTAATGCCCGTAAACACCGCATATCGCATAGGGGTGGTTGGTACGCAGGGTTTTATCACGAGGCTTGGGGGTTGGGTCGAGTTTGACGACAGGGTTGTTGGGTCGTCGTTGAGCATTTGCATGTGTTCCTGTAATGCTGGTAACTGTGGACATTGATGAGTGGGGTGGCCTAACTCATCACACAACGAGCATTTGGGGGGAGCACGAAAAACGGGGGGGTTTTTTACTGTCTTGGGAGGTGGTACAGCAGTGTATGGTTGTGGACCTCTGCCCCCAGTGGGCTTGAGAGGAGGAGGGGGGTTCATGGAGGACGACGGGGTAGTGACACCGGGAGGTGGTTGACTAGTAGTGAAAATTGGTTGCACTGGTTGCAGGACGACATCTGGTGTCGGCAGGGGAACGGGAGGCGAAAGATACCAAACGGGTAATCCTAAGGTTAACCCTGGGAGGCTAAGGGTAGCCATAACCGGGGCGCTTACTACTCCGGAAGGAGGGATTAGGAAAGGAATGGTGTGGATAGGTGTAACACCAATGTGACTAGGTACCAATGGTGGTTTAGGCAACAAGGGCGGTTGAGTGTTAGGTGTTTGTGTATTATGGGAGATGGTACATAGATCAGATACTTCTGGTGCAGATGATGGGGGAGGAATGGATTGGAAAGTGGATGTCATCGACGGATCTGAGTAAACTCCAGGTCCCAAGGAGGAAACAAACGAGGTGGTTGCACCAGAAACAGGTTGTTCAACCATGGGGAGAACATTTTCGGGTGCTGCGGGGGCATTGGGATCATAGTAGGTGAGTTGGTCAACCTTGAACACGCGTCCCTCATGAGGGAACATCATGGTGCGAAAAACGGAAGAGGCAACCGCCCGCATGGCATACATATAGCTGCGGCCAAGTAAGAGGTTATAATCCAGTTGGGCATTGATTACCTCGATGTCTATGAGTACGGTTTTACCACCTAACTGGACGGGGACATTGGCTAGGAGGCCTTGGGGCTGGGCCGAACGACCGTCGTAGGCGCGTAATGCAATGGTGGACTGCTGAAGAGTAGGGGATCCCAACTTCTGCCATACGAATGTAGACATAACGCATGTGGAGGCACCTTCATCAATGATGCATCGATGGATGACAAGATTCCGAACGGAAACAGAAACTTGGAATGCTAAGGAGGAAGGCAGGCGTGGTTCAGACTGGTCCAAATCAAATGCCATCAAATTCGAATCATTTGGGTCAATAGCCCCAATGGCTGAGAGTAAAGTCTTGTGCTGGGAAGGGCAGTTTTTCAAGACTTCTAATGCAGACATGGCTGCGGGAGATTGGGCTAAGTCATCTACAATGTTGTAGTTTGACGCAGCACGCGCATTGGGGTTATTGTTGATACGGCGAAGTGGGAAACGAGGTGCTTTGGGAGCGCCGTCTAGTGGAGGCGGAGGTATATGTAACGCTTGATCAGTGGGATGAGCGTTAGTGGGTTTATCAGTGGGAGGGACTTCAGAGGTGGAGCCATATTGGTTTCGACGGGTCTGGAGGTTGACATCATCAACAAGTGGTGGGTCCCTGAGTCGAACATGGGTTGATCAGGAGTGGCGTAAGTGATTTTTTGTTGTTTTGGCGCGTTAGCTTGAGGGGGAGCCAACGGCTGAGCGTTCACTACGCCTTGGTTTGGTAAGGGGTTTTGCAGCACCAAAGGTGGCTGCTGCGGTTGTGGGGGGTTGGGTGGTGATTGAGGAGCCGCATGCCCTTGGCGATGGGCATCGTCAACCCAGAGTTTCCAAGCTCGCTCCAAGTGTGGGCAAGCATGTGTGTAGTGGCCATAGACCCCGCAAATAGAACAAGGATGGTTTGTTCACAAATTTGGGTTTTTAGCCTGCTTGGGCGGGCGATCAAGGTTTTGGTTAGCAGGGGCCGCATTATTGTTGTCTGGGGGATTAGGAGGTTGACCACCTTGGTCTGTAGGTTGGTTGTTCCCACGATTACGGCCCTTGCCGCGGTTTTGTTGGCCCTGGTTGCGTTGGTTGTTCTGGTTTTGCTGCGGGTTTTGTTGGGCGTAGACTTGCCCTTGGGAAACAGGTGGATTCTGGGGTTGCGCAAGTGCTGGAGCAGGCTGTGGTGGATGATATGTAGGTGGGGGCTGCGCAGGTGCAGCAACTTGAGGAGGTTGCTGATATGGCTGCGGAGCGGGTTGTGTGTTTGCCGCAGGGGCTTCCTGTGGCGGGTAATAAGCGTGTTAGACTTGGGACGACGCAGGAGCTGGTGCAGCCGGCGGGTGGTAATAGGGCTGAGGTGCTACCGAGGGGGCGTAAGCGGGAATCGCATGACCGAAGCACTGAGGTGGACATGAGGGTCCATGGGAATGGTGGTGATGTGTCATGGGAGCATATGAGTTGGTTGCTCCAGACTGGGAGGTAGCCCGCGAAAGGTCGGGGCCAGGGTTAGGACATGCTATGGAAAATGGTTGGGGATGCGAAGAAACACGGCCAATGATGCCGTCTGCAGCATGGGATGCCCCCGGCGCATCGTGCTGGGAGGAATCGCCACGAGGGGCGTCAGGTATAATGGTATAGAGATAACCCTACTAGGCATAAATGAGGTCGAATTGTTGGGCCTTAAGGATGGCCTCTTCTTCAGACTGGGGTCTTTCGGATGCCACATCCTTAGCAATGACAGGAAGAAGGGATTTGAGGAACCAATCTAGGAAGATACGGTCGTCTAATTTGATCTTGCATAAGCTACGGCGTCGACGCCACTCATGAATGTGGTCCGTGATGTGGGTAGCCGTGTTTTGTCTGCAAGATAGAAGAATCTCAACGCCCGCGTCATAGCGGACAGGTAACTGGAAGAACTGCAGGAAGGTCGAGGCAAGGGAAGCAAAGGTGGCATGGGTCCCATGGGGTTGCTCGATATACCACTTAGCCACAGAGCCAGTGAAGGTGCGCTGTAACAGACGGAGGCGAATAGAGTCGTCCACTATGGAGTTGGATGAACACCATAGATGGAAGGACATAATATGGTTTTGTGGGTCCTCACCTGCCTTGCCCTCGAACTTAGGGATGTCAGAGGGGAGCTTGGTGGGCATGTGAGGCCACGCAGGGTCGTGTCGGATAGGATCGTTGGTCAATCTGGCTAGGTCGGGCAGGTTGAGGCTAGCCATGAATGGAAAACTGGAAGAAGGATGTGACACAGTAGTGGGTTGGACCAAGTTGGGGCCAATGCCCCCAAGTGGAGGGGCAAGGTTTGGGATATTGCCCCCAAGTGGGGGAACTAAGGTGGTATAGGATGGTCCTGCACCACCATGGGTAGTGTGAGCCACTGATGGAGTGGGAATAGGTATTCCAGCTGCGGGAATAGGTGCAGTGAGGGGAACGGTAGACGAGGGCCCCATTGAGGGCATACCCAAAGCAGGTGTGGTAACTGGTGTAGTGGTGGATGTGCCACCAATGGTCCCTACCAAGAAAGGAGTGGAAGTCACGCCATCCATGGGGCTAGTAGGGGCAATGTAAATAGGGTTCTCAGACTCTGTCTCAGAATCAGAGGTAAAGTAAGGGGCGTCAAGATCGGGTGACGGAGTCCTGTGCCGCTGACGAGTGGAGTCAAGGGACAAGGCTCGAGATCTATGATAAGTGGTATCAAATGAGGGAGATCTGTGTCTTTGACGGGTGGTGCCAAGTGAACCGTGCTGTGGGGGCTCGCCCCTGAGGCACCGAGAATGTCTCGGGGACTCAATGGTGACAGATGGTGTCAAATCTCTGTGGGTTGAGGTGAGTAAAAAACAGCTCAAAAATCCTAATGCAACTGAGTGTGCAGAAGGAGAGCTCAAAAAATAGGGCACTCAGGCCAACAACCAACTCAAAACACCCACTGTAACAGCTGTGCTACAATAGGTGGAGTGTCGACAGAAATGGTCAGAATACCAACAAGCGGCAGGTTTCCTAAAAATAAAAAATGGTGGACTCACTAGACCAAAAGGAGGTAAGGGAGCAAGCAAACACCTAACTAGATAGTATTCTGACTCAACTAGACATATCCTCTGCAAGGTGATGAAATCCAAGTCAGACAATATGAATAGAAAAGCCAAGTGGCTAAGATATCCCCCTACCAGGAGGGACACCGGGTAGTCAATCCTATAAGAATGGCAACTAAGATACCCCGTTCATGACACGTCCAGAAAGGTGAATCTGCCGTTTGGTCCTTTTACCGCAATACCCCTATACAGGGATATCCTGAGAACTGCGAAAGGTAGCCCTTCGGTTACTGAATGGAGTGCGGTATTCCACTCAGGCCTCCGGAACCAGTCTCGCGACTTCAACCCTCCTAGGGGAGAGGCCCTCTGGTAAACTGGTTGTGATCGTGCCAAAAATTACTAGGGGATTTTGGTTCCCTAATTGGACAACAGCTATGTCTCAAGTGTAAGTAACCGAGGGGTGTTATTGGAATCCTATCCCCCCGATCCTACCTAACTACAAAAATTCTTTTGTGTTCCCCAAGTGGGGTTAGAATATTGGTTGATTTAAGTAGTTTTTAAGGCTCACTTGAATTATGTGACAGAGTGTGTACTCGTGAGGTGATGAACCCAAAATAAAAGTGCCACAAGGGGGGCAACTTTCTAACTAACAATAATACTTAATTTGAAACTTTAACATGCAAAATCTTCGTAATTAAAATGCTGAAATTTTAAAAAATTCTGTAAAGGGAACAGAAATTATGTTGCAGAAAAGGCTGTAGGGACGTAGGGCTGCAGGTGGAACAGATGGCTGTGCAGATGCAGAAAATATTGCAGCAAAGGGGCTGGGTTCAAAACAGCGAAAAAATGCAAAAATCAGACCGCGAGTCTGTGGCGAAACTGAGCAGTCGGACCGCGGGTTTTAGAAAAACAGGCACGGACAGGTCACGGCTTTTTGGCCGATAGAGACAGTCGGACCGCAGGAAACAGGAAACAAGACGCAGTCGGGTCGCAGGAAAATAGGTAACAGACGCAGTCGGGACGCAGCAAAAGAGTTGGAAGCCACAGTCAGGACGCGGGAAAATGACCGACAGGAACGGTTGGGACGCGGGAAAAGGGTCGACATACACAGTCGGGATGCAGCAAATAGGCTGATTAGCCGTGGTCGGATCGCAGGTAACAGACTTGAGTCCGCCGGCAGGGCACCGGAAACAGTCTGAGAGCCACGGTCGGGTCGCAGGTAAAGGCCTGAAAGACATGGTCGGGACGCGACTGCAGAGGTCAAAGATGCGGTTTACAGCAGCCGAAAGGAAAAAAAAACTGAGAATTATTGCAGAAAACTAAAAAAAAAAAATTAAACTGAAACCAGAAATTCAAACCAAGGGGAGTCACCAAAATTGTAGCTAGGGTTTTACCCCTAGCTTGTGCTAATGGGCACCTACTAAGGAGAAGGGACTCCTTAGTAGCAGTTCAGTAAATGGAAATTAAAATGCTAAAACAGAAATGTAAATTACTCTAAACATGTGCATGAAATAGAAAAAACAAGATTTAAAGAATGACTTTTTGCATTAATTTTACCTCCAATGTGAAGGTTGGTGAAGCCCTTGCAATGATCCAAGAGGGTTGCTCCAAGCTCCAACTTGCTCCTTCTCTTTCTCCAATGGTGGAAATGGGCCAAAAGGGGCTCTCAAGGTGAAAGTAGCTCAAGGGTGAGCTAGGGTTTCAAGAGCTATTTTGGCAGAGTAAGGGTGCTTATGATTGTGGATAGAAATGAGGGTTCTCCATCACCTATTTATAGTTTTTTGGTGGTGGAGTGCTGGCCCATGGTTTTGGGAACCATATGGTTTAGGTCAGCTGTATAGGGTTTTTTCCTCCTTTTCCTCATTATTTTATATTTTTTATTCCCTTTTTAGGGGATTTTTGCTATTTTAGAGGAATTGTGGATATTTTTGGAGGAAAAAAGGGGTTTTTTAGCCTTTTTAAGGCTTTTTTGATGGTTTTGTGGCCTTTTGGAGGCATTTTAGGCCTTCTGGAGGCTTTTTAGTGGGATTTTCAGGGTTTTTAAGGGAAATATGGTAGGAAAATGGACAAATGAGTCATGTAATGGGGTAGATGAGGTAATGAGCACTTTTTGGGTGTTAACACTTCCTCTGCAAAAGTACGTCTGTAATCACAATGCTTTTAATTAGAGTTCCCACATCCAAATCTTGGATGCAAAGGTGAAAGGCTTGAAGATATGAATAAAGTGGGTTGCTAGATAGAGAAGTGGAACTAGTGCCTAAATGCATCAAGATTAGTCCTAGTGAAAGCAATACAATATGATTGGTGATGCATGTAAAAAGACAATCAAACATCAACATTTATCAAATTTAAATAATTATGGGCACACTATTTGGTTGACTGTTATGTCCTTAACCAACCCTAAATAGCCTCAATCTTTGATTCTGGGCATGATTCCTTGTCATGTTTTTTGTGTGGAGCAGCAATGTGGTTAATTTTGGGCAGTTTTGGGATCCTTCCCGTCCTTATAACAGAAATGGTCAAGTTTCAGATCTGGTCATGTTCATAGCCTTAAATCAGCATGTTTCAAAGATAAATTGGCATAGTGAGCTTCCCTAAATCAACCCAATATTTTGAAGAAACTAGAGCCAAAGACTTTCAGCACATTAACCATGCATTCAGCCTATTGTAATAGCATCTAGAGTATGATAGTATCACTCAACAATGAATAATGTCATATGTTGATAATATTTTGCTCTAGGAAAGGGAAGGCTGAGTAGCCCGATCTCGAAGTTACAAAACTATGCTCATAGCTTAGGTACTTTATTCTGCATATGTGTATCATGTGGTCAGTATGGGATAGGAATGGCTGGAGCAGCCCGATCCTGAGGTTACACAACCCTTGCGCATAGTTCATAAATTAAGCGTTGCTGCGTCGTGACTTTTGTGGATAGTGTAAAGCTTTGGGGAAATTATGTGACTGGCCATAAACCTTGGTAGGTCTTCTATGACCAACTCTTAAGCATGCTATTTGAGATGTTAGGTATGCTATCATATACCGTGGTAGTTTATGGAAGCGTTGATCTATATATATATATATATATATATATATATAATGTAGGATAATACATATATTATGCCATAAGTGTATGCCAAGTGCATTACTCCTGTGTGTTGGTTTTATTATTTATATAATCTGGGGTAGCTCTTAAGATTGATCCCTTTTTCCTTGTTTATTTACCACATGGACTGCCGAATCTCTCAATATACCTTTATGCTGCCATCGATGGATCCCTATGGGGATATGGATCTTATGTTTCATATTGCATTGGAATCATTTTGAACTCGGTATGGAAATATATCAGCTTTATTCCAATGCTTGAGTTCTGCTTAGTTTATGCCAGCATTTGTATTTAGTGTGAATACCAACACACATGTATATAAATATAAAGTGAATCAAAGATAAATATGGGTATTTGTGTATCTCCGTAATTATGATTAAATACCAGAAGACGGCAATAGTATGAGTTCAAAAATCGAACAAGAGAGTGTGAAACCTACTTGACCTCATAGCGAACCAATGAAGTGCACCAATAGGGTTTTGGGTTACTCAAGGTCAACACAAATTACAAAGAGCATCAAGTTTCGAGTTATAAGTTACCAAATTTTTACTATTTACAGGTTTCAAAATTCGAATTAAATTTCATCATTGTCGAATTGGAACTCGAACCATGTGACTTAGATGTCCATAATTACATTATACTACACCCCTTAACACCTATATCCATAGATATATTAAAATATCCCTCTCGGATATATCGCTCAACTGAGTTCCCCAATATGAATGTATGTGATAGAATATTGCAACCCCCCATGTGGTTGACCATCTCTCTTCAGCTGTGATGGCAACCACAAGATATTTTTATGAAGTTTGAAGATTACTATTCAAAGCATTCTTTGGAATAAGGGTGTTAGTGAGGTGATGCAAGAGCTGATGTTAAGGCATTATTAAGATAAAATACTCTTTGATGCATAAACTTAAGGCATTCTTCTAGATATACTCGAAGAACAATTCTAGCAACCACTACTAAATTCCCTTATCAATTTATGAAAGAAGATGGCTACAACACAATGTGTATGCTAATTAGGAGTCAGGACCCTCCAGTTAAAGTTGAGGTGCCAAAGGGCATGGGCTGACCCTCAAATCGCAATGATAATGATCTGCCTCCATCTGCTGCCATGGTGACTCTGAGTACTTGATCTGGAAGGTAGTTTTTATTATTGCCTGAGTTATTGCATGGAAATGCTTACTTTGGCTTACCCTTTGAGGTTGTTAGTTCAAAAATTTATAATATGCAATGTTTAAATGACCAAGGGCAAAAATTGTTTGATTGTATTGATTTAGGAAGGATCTAAGTAAAAAGGGATAATTTTCCCCAGATTTCATTTCGTGGTAGCAATGTTTAAATGACCAAGGGCAAACATTGTTTGATGGTATTGAATTAGGAAGGATCTACGTAACAGGGGATAATTTTCCCCAGATTTCATTTCATGTTAGCAGACGCCTGTCTGCTACCCTTTTCTTTCTTTCTATAACTAGTGTTATATTGTGGATTTAATACACAATAAGAAGGGAAGGGAGAGGAGATTTTATAGTTGTAGAAGCAATTCCAAGACACCACAAGATTGCCGTATCCAACCGTTATTATTCATGTCAGTTGTTATTACTATTTAAATGACCAAGAGCCAACATTGTTTGATGGTATTAATTTAGGAAGGACCTAAGTAACAGGAGTGTTTTAATTTTCCCCAGATTTCAGCCTGGGGTAGAAGATAGCCTGTCTGCCACCCTTTTATTTCTTTCTATAACTTGTGCTCTATTGTAGCCTTCATACATAATAAGAAGGGAAGGAAGAGAAGGAGATTTTACAGTCATAGAAGCAATTCCAAGACACCAGAAGATGCCCATATCCAACTGTTAGTAATACTGTCGGTTGTCATTACTCTAACACATACACACAGCCCAGCGAGAGGAGGGACGAGAAGGCCGGGCAAGCAAGCACAATCACCCAATAACCAATCAAAACCATATTTGAAAATGTCAACATTTATTTTCCAGGTCTATAAAAGTGGGTAGCTAATATAGCCCCACCAGGGTTCAAGTCCCACCAAGTGACATGTTTGTGCTTGGGACTAAGTGCAAGACTTGGACAACTTTAGTGGAATAGATACCCCACGCACAACTTCTAAGCCAAAGTGACCAAATTGAATGTTGCTAATGGTCCCCAAAATGCTAAATCTAGATGCATTAGCTTCGTTGTGATAGGAGGAAGCTAGTTCAGGGAAGAGAACATATTTCAAAAAAAAATGGAGCTAGTAAAGATGCCAAGGCAAGGAACTATACAGATAGGCAATGCCCACTGAACCTATGCTAGCGCTGGGATAACTAGTCCAACAGATGAGCATGATGTACCCAATACCATAGCTTGTTTCATGGAATTTTTCCCATCTCGGTTAGAGTTTCAAACAAAGCAGGTGGGTTGAACTAATAGCCCCGGGAGGTGATGAACAATGTACATATATCATGACTCCGAGTCCACCTCCGTTTCTCCTTAAGAGCTTCCAATTTTTATGTCAGTTGGGTTGTGGTCTAGCGGTAGGCTGGTGGGAATCTATCACAACTGCCCAGGTTTGATTCTCATCGTATTCATGCTTGGGAGACCCCAAAGCGAATTTTGAGCTAGCTCCAGCCAGAATTCGGGTGACCCTGGTTTAACAAAAATAAAAAAAAATAAAAAGATTCAAACAAATAAGTTGAAAATGCTAAAAATAAACCACAAACTCTGTAATTTGAAAGCCATGCTTCAAAATACCAGCTGGTTTTCCAATTTAAGACATATAGAGCTGGTAAACCTGATTACCCAATTTATGGAGACATGCAGTGTTGATAAACCTCGTTTCCCAACTTATGGAGACATACAGTGCTAGTAAACCTGATTCTAAGTGCATGTTGACAATGCTACTTAAATTTTGTTACCCATTACCAAAAATTCCATAACAGGCATGAAAAAGATACCCTCAAGAAGAGTGTGGCTTACAATTAAATCAAAGCTCAACACAAAAAGGATTCAACACTAAAAAGAACAGGTAAATGCATATAAACTACAATGGACCCCAAGCAGGCCATGACAATGCCATTCTCATAGTACAGAGAGGGAAATGCAGAGGCATGCAAATGAATTACACCCAACACAATGGCATGCATTTCACAGCTCAAACAACATGGGGAACATAGTCAGTGGACTGGGGAAAGAGTGCATGGAAACCCATATTTATACAGTTAAGAAACAAGGAATGTTGGAGGGAGAATTGGATAGAATGGACCTTGTCCTTCAAGTTTGTGCGGCTTTTGGTAGAGAAGTTGAGTTGATCCCTGTCATGCTCATCCCCGTAAGAGACACGGAACTAGGGCAGGTTGGTGTTGAGGTCCATGTCACTAACCTCGTAGCCCCTATCATCCAGCATTTGAAATACAGTACTGTGAATTCTATACAGCCTATGATTTGCTGTGCTGCCTTTGTCTATAAACCTGTCGATGCAGCAACTCTCCATCACGAATAGACACAAATTCTTTCTTCTCCTGTCGTTCTAGTGTTGATTCTGCTCCAGTGTTGAGTCCCGTTGTGGCTTTGTTCGTTGAATGCGGGGGAATTGAATGTTGTACCACCACCACCATGCGTAATAAAACACCACCACCTTCCTTACATGCAGTGGGGATTGGGGATTGCACATAGAATGGAATCACACGAATCCCCAAGCATGCAATGCGCAGCTACTTCCAATGAATTATTAGCACGTATGTTATTGCTGGTTTAGTTGGAGATGGCAGGAATTTGCCTCTGGTTTCACTACTTGTAATGTTAGTGGGTCATTATAATTAGCTATTTTAGTGCTGCTATGGCAAGTTTTTGTGATTACTTTCAGTTTTACTTCTCTAAATTGATGAGGGAATGTCAAACTCATTCAATATTTATCTTAAAATTATAAAAATCACTATCATGATCTGTGTTCCAAAATCATAACGATTTATTGTTATTATTGAAAATGAAGCTTGTCGTTGAGTGTTCCTACACCAGCATAGATTCATCAGATTCATCTTAAACCTGTACTCAAGAAATTTGATATCTCTTGATTGATAGACCTGGGTTTAAGTTTTAAGTTTTTATTTTATAAACAACATCGATTTTTTAATTACTTTTCATAATATTTTATTTTATGAGCCAACATGGATTTTTTTTCAATACTTTCATTAATTTTTTATTTTACGAGCCCACATGAATTTACTAATGGCCAACATAATATAATTTATTACTTTTCACTCTTTTTTACTCCGTTAAAACATCTCCCTCATACTCGTGTGTAACGTTACATCCACACACGTTACAACATCTCCCCCATACTGGGATATAGAGCAACGATTTTTATAATTACAATAACTATACAAGTGTAGAAATCAAAACGTAATAAGTAGACAAGGAGATATCAAGTTCCCACTCGCCTGCAAACCCATGTTTCTGTGTAGACCCTCCCAGGTTTACAGAAGTAGCCTTTATCAAGAGCACAATGCGCAGATTCATATCAATTGCTCCTCGAGCAAATTCATATCCAATCACAAAGTCCGCAGCATGGGTGTAGATAAAATCTATACTTGGACCTTCTAGCTAGTTCCTTCTAGTTTGAAATCCAGTTAGAAGTAAAGGTAGCATCGTAGCTTGTTACATCATATGTCCATACCTAATGATATTTTGCATAAGTATTTAGCGATGCAAAGTCAAAGATAAAGGCAAAGCCAGATATGGAAACAAAAGTAGAGACAAAGGCGGGGAAATAAGCAGCGCCTGCTTATGGCTAAATAACAAAGCTAGCCCCCATTTAAGTTCTAGTGCCGATTAAAGATCCTCCAGATCGAAAGCGAACAGCACCAGATCGAAAGCGAACAGCACAAGGGTCGCTGGATCAGCCAACAAGGTGGAAAAGGCACGGGTTTACCTTCCCATTTTTACTGGGTTTCTATGCTTAGGTCTGCTTATCAGTCATTATATATGTAATCAAACTTGAACTTAAAATGCAGCATCCGGGCAAGTTTTCCATAAGAACGAGCGAAGCAGTAAACAAACTCCCAATATGAATATATAACAGACATGATTTTCTAAGGTAACTTGACTTCCAACAAAAAAGAAATACCAGCGGACTTAACGAGGGAAAATTTAAAAGACCATTAAAAGCTCAAAATAGTGTTCTGTTATTCCAGATTTAAACAGATTTCATGCATTGAGGTTTGGATTCAAGAACTACTTACGGTTGCTGGCTCCAGAAAACATCCACTAAGATTGAACAAATCTCTGCCACATTTAACAGTATCCTCTCAGATCATGAAAAACAAGCATGAACTCAATAAGAACAAATTTAAAATGCAAATTCAGAAACTCTAAAATGCAAAACAGACAAATAAAACCAGCCAGCATTCTTAAAACCAAAAATAACTAAGAAACTTTCAAAGCGACAAAACAACTCACCGTACAATCCATGTCATAAGAAATGCAAGCGAGATTCCTTCCGTCATTCCAGATTTGAAATTGGTAATAATCTGAGGTATTTCAGCAACAGCCCAGCTGAAAACGCTAACTAACCCAAAACCAAGAGAAACATAGTCCCCGACGCCACACATGCAGTCCTTCAGATACCTCTCGGCCCACCACACACACTGCCTTCTAGAAGGGAAAACCACCATTATCAATACTAATGAATCGGCGGTTACCCAAAAACCTCTGCCAAAACCTTAGAGCCTCCTATATATATATATGAAAAACTACTAGGTATATATCCTCACTGGTGTCAAATACTCGAGTAAAGCCGAGTGTTTAATCTAAGCCTTAATTATTCGAAGCCGCCTTCGTAGGCCACCACTACCAGTACGAAATCCCCCACTACCAGTGAAGAGAATGAAGTCTTTAAATATGGAAAGAAATCCTATCATGAGAATATGAAAGACAATTAAGATCTTTTTGGATATGACAAATGTCAAACTTTTGACTAAAGTATATTTTAAAAATTTAGTTAGGTGGAACAACTAATGGTTAAATTCCTTTTATATATATATAGTGGACATAGTGGGGAATTTCCTTCGTAACCACCAAGAGGCCGCCAAGATTTTTTAGAGACATCATTCCTAAATTTATGCAGTTATGCAGCTATGTTTGACGCCGAGAATTTATTGCGAAGATAGCTTATGGGGCTCGGCTTTCACAATCCAGCTCCCACGTTTACATTGGATGCTGCTTGATTTGTGTTCATCTTACCTATACAAGGAAAGCTACCATTTTTTGGTGTAGTCCAAGCGAATTTTTCTTTTAATAATTGGAGGGTGGACAGTAAGTTTTTGGGTAACTAACCTCATAGTCCTCTGCTACATGGCCAAATAAACTTGTCCATCTGACTAGTGCAGGTAAGGTGTATTGAATCCATATTGGCTTTGACATTTTCCCAAGAAATGGCCATGAATCCATGCTTGGCCAGCAGTGCAATAACTGCAACCCTGAATAAAAAGAGAGTAAAACTCGAGATTTCAGGGAATTCATTCCACCGAGGGTTTCTGTCCCAAATTTTCATCATAACCACGATTGTTTCAGCTATATAAAAATATGGGTTTTTTTGGTTATATTTTTAGCAATATAGGTTTTTTGTGTTATTTTTTTGGACCCTGAAGGTATGGTGACGAACCTATCGATTTTAGTTTTCAGTTTTTGAATGAAATTTTTATAACTTATTGGGTTCCATGAATTCATTTAGTGATCCCTATGTCTGTGTCTCATCTTATTGTGCCGCACCGAGGGACTCATCTTATGGTCTCGCAGCAAGGGACTCAATGAATAACAATAATAAAATGTAGGCTTCCTCCTCTGTCTAGCTCACTCGAGACGTCAATGGAGGTGACTTCTTCTTTTTGTTATTGTTATTTGTTATTGTTATTGGAGTCTTTTTGTTATTGTTAGTCAATCACATTAGATAACAAAAAAAAGAAATAAACATTAAGAGTTTTAATATGTGATATGTGTATTATGTAACACACGGGATTTATGGTAATCAGCATAGATTTATTTTAAACTCGTATCTATCAACATCTTTTGTAATACTTGGTAGTGTGGACTTCACAAATAAGTCCCTTAATATTTTTTCTAAAATATTAGCTCTGATCATGATCGTGATCTGATATGTGGGTAAAAGTGTTCTATATTAGGGATGTTAATAGCTTAGTTCCAGTCGTGTAATGAATTGGAAACTGGAAGTTTTTTAAAATACCATTTTAATAGATGTACATAAATTATGAGATGCATGAGGCAACATAATGTACCACTTTACTACAATCCCTGTTAGGGTTCGCTGAAAAATTTAAGTATGAAGCACTGTTATTTTTAAATATAATGAAAAAAAGGTTTTTTTTTAAGGGGAAATAGAGAAGACTACTCCGTCATTCTGCCTCCATCCCCTTGACATCAGCGGGACATCATATCGTGTATCCAAGTCGAATAGCACTTGCTACACATTCACTTCCAATTGAATGTAAGAGAGTAATGATAAGGTTTAAGTCCTCCCTTGCTCTGCAAAAGTACGTCTATAATCACAATGCTTATAATTAGAGTTACGATTTTCTTCGTTGATCTGAACTTCACCGTGTTTGTTCTGGCAATCTTGGTTTGGTTTTTTTCTTCAGCGAAAAAAAAAACATACTATTGATATTCATTCGAATCAAATAGTACATGATAGATGCTAATTATAGATCCACAACATTATTCCATCCTGAAGGCATTATTGTTCAATCTCAGCCCCAAGGCATTACAGAACAGAGTTTATCAAAAAATCACCATTACAAAACTGTCCAAAAAAACAGCTCGAACAGGCTAGTTAATAAGCATAGTTAAAAAAAAATAGTCCCACAGAAGGACACATCGTCCAAATTAAATTTCAAAGATCCGAACCTCTCCATGATCCCAGATTTGATTTTCCAGAAATTCATACCAAAAAATAACACCTTCAACACACTCTAAGGCCTGTTTGGAAAGTTTATCTGCCATAGAGTTATGTTGCCGATAGATATGACTAAGGTCTTCCAATTCTCCATTAAATCGTTCAAACACAAACAGTGAAAAAGCTCCTATACTCCACAATCATTAAAAATAAATAAATTTATAAACACAATTTTTAAAGCCATAAGTGGTACGTTGGTGGGGTTAGATGGATTTCATTCCAAGACTCGAAACAACATTGGTTCCTCTCGGATGCAATCTGGGGTGCACAAAAGACCACAGATGCTATCCGACTGAGAGAGTTCCAAACTACTTTGGGAGGAAGAGAATTGTAGCGGTACGTTAAATGCAAGCAGAGCATTCCTGCTAACCAAATATTTACATTGGTTTAGTTGCGGGGAGTTTTTGTGAAGAATTTGCAAACGTCAAAGTCTGAGTAGTAGAGTATCGCTGAGTAAAACGAGATCAAGCAGAATATCGGAGAAACCATACGGGAGTATGACCAATGATTACGGGATTTGATGAGATGATTAAGTTACACAATAAAGGAGGTTCAACATAAGGAGTCATTTATTGGTGCCCTGTTACCTCACCTATGGTGGCAAATTTAACTGATACGTGGTGTGGACCTTGTCGATCTATGAGGATAAGAGTACATAATTTGAAACGATCGTAGCCCATGGGGAAGGGTCGTTGCATTATAAATGTGGCCACGAGTGGAAGAGGCTTTGAGACTCGAGCGAGTCAGCTGGTCCAGTGTGCTGTATAAATCACAATAGTTATATTAAAAATAAATTCGTAATAAAAAAGGGAGCCTTTGTAAGTTTTTTGGTTTAAAACCCAGTTATAATCTTTTTTTGATATAAAAGAGGTATTTGTGTCAGTTTGTGGGTTTAATACATAGCTAAAAGAAAGTAATTTCCAATTAAACACAGTAGAGAAAGGATTTATGATGGCTTCGAGCAGTAGTTTGGCTCAGCCATAGATTCCCATATTAACTCGGAAGAACTATGACTTAAAAAAATGATAACACTCTTGTGTTCTCAGAACGTCTGGAACCTTGTGATAAATGGGTATCCACAGCCAGCTGACCAGGCAGCTGAATTAGCCCTAACAAATGCATAAATAAATCTGCTTATGGAAAATGGAAAAAAGGATGCAAAGGCACTTTGCCTCATTGGATGAGATGAAAGCATCTTTCCAAAAGTATCAGCAGCAATATTTTATAAGACACATGGGATATTTTAGAGACAACCTATCAATGTACAATGAAGGTGAAGACTGTAAAATTGCAGTCACTTATAAGGTAGTTTTATACTGTAAAATTGCAGTCACTTATAAGGGAGTTTTATAGTCTTAAGATGAAGGAGTCTTAAATTGTAGATCATTTAATGACTCAGGTCGCTATAGGCCACCTTTTATTACTGAATTTACCACACACAATTGGATTTTTTTCTTAGTTAACTTAGCCATTTTCAGGGTTTACACCCAATAGCGGGCTGGGATTTACATGAAAAGAAACAAGGATAACATTAAGAGACAAATAAGAACACGATTTCATAGATGTTATCTACAAGAGATGAACGAGTAAATTGCTTATACAAATTGCTTAGACTATGAAAACTATCAGGAAAAAATATAGAAATCGCATAATTAATGAGACCACCCACCTCACACAGATCGCTAACTTCTTTCTTGCTCAATAAAACCAGTAGGAATCTAACAGTTCATATATTTCATCGAATGTATCCTCCTTCCTTCTCACTATTTAGATCAATCCTCACACAATAGTAAACTTTCTTCTATGTATCCTCCTTTCTGTATCCTCTTTCCTTCTTGCTCTCAACTAAAGGCTCACTCAGACCCTCAAACCCTCGAACAATAGTAACCGAGAAGGCTCACTCAGAGAAATAATGCTTCCCTCTCACTCTTAACTGAATGTTCATTCATACCACTCAGAATTGAACAGTTGATTGCTATTAACTTTTTGCAAAATATTTTTTTGTGTAAAATCAATTTGTGAAATCATTTATGGCTCTTAGTCGGACTCTTTATGGCTACAAGATGTGAACAAACAATGTTAAATCCCACTTAAAGTGTATATGAATTTTCGTACTAGTGGTTATTAATGTGTTCCCATGCCAAGAGCGTTCCACATGGGGTCGTCTCACCGTTTTCCTTTCTATCTCTTGCCACTTGTAAAGTCTTGGGAACCATTACCATTTTGTGCGTTCCAATAAATATTCGGGAGGATGTGGTATATCAACCTTGATAATGAGAAGGGCTTAAAAATATTGTCCAAAGTACATGAAGCCTCTAGAATTAGTGAGAAGAACCTCCAAAATCCATGTGAATAGATTCCTAGTGAGTAGAACATTAATGTTTTATAGATTTTGCATTAATGTTTGATGGAAATTTTTATATTTTTTTTTAAATTAGTAATTTTATAATCATATCATGTTTGATGGAATTTTTTATATATTTTTTAAATTAGTCATTTTATGATAAGATTATTTTCTTAATTATAAATAAAATTTATAATTTTTTTATCCCAAAAGCTAAACTTTGAAACATGAATTTTGATTTTCAAAGAGAGAAGAGTTCCCACATCCATCTTGGATGCAAAGGTGAAAAGCTTGAAGATATGAAGAAAGTGGGTTGCTAGATAGAGAAGTGGAACTAGTGCCTAGATGCATCAAGATTAGTCCTAGTGAAAGCAATACAATATGATTGGTGATGCATGTAAAGAGACAATCAAACATCAACATTTATCAAATTTAAATAATTATGGACACACTATTTGGTTGACTGTTATGTCCTTAACCAACCCTAAATAGCCTCAATCTTTGATTATGGGCATGATTCCTTGTCATGTTTTTTGTGTGGAGCGGCATTGTGGTTAATTTTGGGATCCTTCCCGTTCTTATAACAGAAATGGTCAAGTTTCAGATTTGGTCATGTTCATAGCCTTAAATCAGCATGTTTCATAGACAAATTGGCATAGTGAGTTTCCCTAAATCAACCCAATATTTTTAAGAAACTAGAGCCAAAGACTTTCAGCACATTAACCATGCATTCAGCCTATTGTAATAGCATCTAGAGTATGATAGTATCACTCAACAATGAATAATGTCATATGTTGATAATATTTTTCTCTAGGAAAGGGAAGGCTGAGTAGCCTCATCCCGAAGTTACAAAACTATGCTCATAGCTTAGGTACTTTGTTCTGCATATGTGTATCATGTGGTCAGTATGGGATAGGAACGGTTGGAGGAGCCCGATCCCGAGGTTACACAACCCTTGCGCGTAGTTCATAAATTAAGCGTTGTTGTGTCGTGACTTTTGTGGACAACGTAAAGCTTTGGGGAAATTATGTGACTGGCCATAAACCTCGGTAGCTCTTCTGTGACCAACTCTTAAGCATGCTATTTGAGATGTTAGGTATGCTATCATATACCATGGTAGTTTATGGAAGCGTTGATCTATATATACATACATACATACATATATATATATATATATATATAATGATGTAGGATAATACATATATTCTGTGGTAAGTGTATGCCAAGTGCATTACTCCGGTGTGTTGGTTTTATTATTTATATAATCTGGGGTAGCTCTTAAGATTGATCCCTTTTTCCTTGTTTATTTACCACATGGACTGTCGAATCTCTGCATATACCTTTATGCTACCATCGATGGATCCCTGTGGGGATATCGATCTTATGTTTCATATTGTATTGGAATCATAATTTTGACCTCAGTATGGAAATATGTTAGCTTTATTCCAATGCTTGAGTTCTGCTTAATTTATGCCAGCGTTTGTATTTAGTGTGAATACCAACACACATGTATATAAATATAAAGTGAATCAGAGATAAATATGGGTATCTGCATATCTCCATAATTATGATTAAATACCAGAAGAGGGCGATAGTATGAGTTCAAAAATCGAACAAGAGAGTGTGAAACCTGCTTGACCTCATAGTGAACCAATGAAGTGCACCAATAGGGTTTTGGGTTACTCAAGGTCAACGCAAATTACAAAGAGCATCGAGTTACGAGTTATAAGTTACCAAATTTTCACTATTTACAGGTTTCAAAATTCGGATTGAATTTCATCATTGTCAAATTGGAACTCGAACCATGTGACTTAGATGTCCATAATTACATTATACTACACCCCTCAACACCTATATCCATAGATATATTAAAATATCCCTCACGGATATATTGCTCAACTGAGTTCTCCAATATGAATGTATGTGATAGAATATTGCACCCCCCCATGTTATTGACCATCTCTCTTCAGCTGTGATGGAAACCACAAGGTATTTTTATGAAGTTTGAAGATTACTATTCAAAGCATTCTTTGGAAGAAGGGTGTTAGTGAGGTGATGTAAGAGCTGATAATAAGGCATTATTAAGATAAAATATTCTTTGATGCATAAACTTAAGGCATTCTTCTAGATATACTCGAAGAGCAATTCTAGCAACCACTACTAAATTCCCTTAGCAATTTATGAAGGAAGATGGCCACAACACAATGTGTATGCTGATTAGGAGTCAGGACCCTCCAGTTAAAGTTGAGGTGCCAAAGGGCATGGGCTGACCCTCAAATCGCAATGATAATGATCTGCCTCCATCTGCTGCCATGGTGACTCTGAGTACATGATCTAGCAGGTAGTTTTTATTATTGCCTGAGTTATTGCATGGAAATGGTTACTTTGGCTTACCCTTTGAGGCTGTTAGTTGAAAACTTTATAATATGCAATGTTTAAATAACCAAGGGCAAACATTGTTTGATGGTACTGATTTAGGAAGGATCTAAGTAAAAGGGGACAATTTTCCCCAGATTTCATTTCGTGGTAGCAATGTTTAAATGACCAAGGGCAAACATTGTTTGATGGTATTGATTTAGGAAGGATCTAAGTAACAGGGGATAATTTTCCCCAGATTTCATTTCATGTTAGCAGACGCCTGTTTGCTACCCTTTTCTTTCTTTCTATAACTAGTGCTATATTGTGGATTCAATACACAATAAGAAGGGAAGGGAGAGGAGATTTTATAGTTGTAGAAGCAATTCCAAGACACCACAAGATTGCCGTATCCAACCGTTATTATTCCTGTCAGTTGTTATTACTGTTTAAATGACCAAGAGCCAACATTGTTTGATGGTATTGATTTAGGAAGGACCTAAGTAACAGGAGTGTTTTAATTTTCCCCAGATTTTAGCCCGAGGTAGAAGATAGCCTGTCTGCCACCCTTTTCTTTCTTTCTATAACTTGTGCTCTGTTGTAGCTTTCATACACAATAAGAAGGGAAGGAAGAGAAGGAGATTTTACAGTCATAGAAGCAATTCCAAGACACCAGAAGATGCCCATATCCAACTGTTATTAATCCTATCGGCTGTTATTACTCTAACACATACACACAGCCCACCCAGAGGAGGGACGGGAAGGCCAAGCAAGAAAGCACAATCACCCAATAACCAATCAAAACCATATTTGAAAATGTCAACATTTATTTGCCAGGTCTATAAAAGTGGGTAGCTAATATAACCCCACCGGGGTTCAAGTCCCACCAAGTGACATGTTTGTGCTTGGGACTAAGTGCAAGCCCTGGACAACTTTAGTGGAATAGATACCCCACGCACAGCTTCTAAGCCAAAGCGACCAAATTGAATGGTGCTAATGGTCCCCAAAATGCTAAATCTAGATGCATTAGCTTAGTTGTGATAGGAGGAAGCTAGTTCAAGGAAGAGAACGTATTTCAAAAAAAATGGAGCTAGTAAAGATGCCAAGGCAAGGAACTATACAGATAGGCAATGCCCACTGAACCTGTGCTAGCGCTGGGATAACTAGTCCAACAGATGAGCATGATGTACCCAATACCATAGCTTGTTTCATTGAATGTTTCCCATCTTGGTTAGCGTTTCGAACAAAGCAGTTGGGTTGAACTAATAGTCCCGGGAGGTGATGAACAGTGTACATATATCATGACTCCGAGTCCACCTCCGTTTCTCCTTAAGAGCTTCCAATTTTTATGTCAGTGGGGCTATGGTCTAGCGGTAGGCTGGTGGGAATCTACCACAACTGCCCAGGTTTGATTCTCATCGTATTCATGCTTGGGAGACCCCAAAGCGAATTTTGCACCAGCTCCAGCCAGAATTCGGGTCACCCTGGTTTAACAAAAATAAAAAAAATAAAAAGATTCAAACAAATAAGTTGAAAATACTAAAAATAAACCACAAACTCTGTAATTTGAAAGCCATGCTTCAAATTACCAGCTGGTTTTCCAATTTCAGGCATACAGAGCTGGTAAACCTGATTACCCAATTTATGGAGACATGCAGTGCTGATAAACCTGGTTTCCCAACTTATGGAGACATACAGTGCTAGTAAACCTGATTCTATGTGCATGTTGACAATGCTACTTAAATTTTGTTACCCATTACCAAAAATTCCATAACAGGCATGAAAAAGATACCCTCAAGAAGAGTGCGGCTTACAATTAAATCAAAGCTCAACACAGAAAGGATTCAACACTAAAAAGCACAGGTAAATGCATATAAACTACAATGGACCCCAAGCAGGCCAAGACAATGCCATTCTCAGAGTACAGAGAGGGAAATGCAGAGGCATGCAAATGCATTACACCCAACACAATGGCATGCATTTCACAGCTCAGACAACACGGGGTACACAGTCAGTGGACTGGGAAAAGAATGCATGGCAACCCATATCTGTACAGTTAAGAAACAAGGAATGTTGGAGGGAGAACTGGATAGAATGGACCTTGTCCTTTGAGTTTGTGCGGCTTTTGGTAGAGAAGTTGAGCTGATCCCTGTCGGGCTCATCCCCGTAAGAGACGCGAAACTGGGGCAGGGTGGTGTTGAGGTCCATGTCACTGACCTCGTAGCCCCTGTCATCCAGCATTTGAAATACAGTCCTGCGAATTATGTACAGCCTATGGCTTGCTGTGCTGCCTTTGTCTATAAACCTGTCGATGCAGCAACTCTCCATCACGAATAGACACAAATTCTTTCTTCTCCTCTCGTTCTAGTGCTAATTCTGCTCCAGTGCTGAGTCCCGTTGTGGCTTTGTTCGTCAAATGCGGGTGACTTGAATGTCGTACCACCACCACCACCATGCGTAATAAAACACCACCACCTTCCTTACATGCAGTGGGGATTGGGGATTGCACATAGAATGGAATCACACGAATCCCCAAGCATGCGACGCGCAGCTACTTCCAATGAATTATTAGCACGTATGTGATTGCTGGTTTAGTTGGAGATGGCAGGAATTTGCCTCTGGTTTCACTACTTGGAATGTTAGTGGGTCGTTATAATTAGCTATTTTAGTGCTGTTATGGCAAGTTTTTGTGATTACTTTCAGTTTTACTTCTCTAAATTGATGAGGGAAATGTCAAAGTCATTCAATATTTATCTTAAAATTATAAAAATCACTATTACGATCAGTGTTCCAAAATCATAACGATTTAATATTATTATTAAAAATGAAGTCTCTTGTTGAGTGTTCCTAAACCATCATAGATTCATCTTAAACCCGTATTTATCAAGCACCGAGAGGGATCCAATTTCTTGAAGTGTATTTCTTTTTAAAAATTTAAACTCAAGAAATTTGATATCTCTTGATTAATAGACCCGGGTTTAAGTTTTAAGTTTTTATTTTATAAGCAAACATCAATTTTTTAATTATTTTTCATAATATTTTATTTTATGAGCCAACATGGATTTTTTTTAAATACTTTCATTAATTTTTTATTTTATGAACCGACATGAATTTATTAATGGCCAACATAATATAATTTATTACTTTTTACTCGTGTAACGTTACAACATCTCCCTCATACCCGTGTGTAACGTTACATCCACACACGTTACAACATCTCCCCCATACTCCGCTATATAATACATACATACATATATATATATATATAGGGATACGTTTTTTCCTTACTGTGCAGAAGGGGAAAGAACAACAAATTGCTTGATCCCAATTTTTAGTTCATATATGTTATCTACATAATATTTGTATACCCTAAAGTTGCTAGCAGGAAAGGATAGCTATTAGACTTGAATCTTAACGATTTGGTTTATGTATATTATTTTTGCATGTCAGATTTCGGTCGAATGTCTGGAATGATTTTTGCTAAGTTTTTAATCACTAGAGATGGATTTCGGTAGTCATTGATGCTAGGGTTGAGTGTCTTAAAAATGCCCTCCAGGAGAGAGGTAGGAGAGAGGCATTGAGAAAGTGAAAATTGCAACAACTGAGTTGTTGGTTGTAAACCTTATATGATGAATAATATAAAGGTGATTTTTATTTGTGGATGTAGTCCATGGATTCCGGTGAACTACTGTATATCTTTTCTTTTTCATATGTATAAGTGTGTGAATTTCCTTTATAAACGTAGCCCATGGATTTAGGTGAACCACTGTTTATGCCAATGTATAAGTGTGTGTTTTGATAAAGGAAATGCATTGTTATTCATATTGATCATGTAATAGCACTATAGATATATTTATTATTTTCAGGCACATTTACGTTCATCATTAATGGGTAAGAATCCCATGGGATTGTTCAAGGTAAAGTTAGTGATGTGTTTTAATACAAATATATTCGTTAAAGGCATTTATGTATGATATGACAATGTTAATGGCTAATGAAATAAAAGGTGAAGAATATGGAGTGGGAATTAAGAAATGCTAGGAGGTCTACATGTGTATATTTAGCTAGGGTTTGCATAATGAAATGATTTTTCATCTCTTACGAATGCATCCCAAATAAATTATGAGTAAATGTTAAATGAAGCATTTAACTTATATAGTTTTCATTTTGATTTTAATAAATTCATAAAAAAAATACTCATTCGGATTAATGGGTATGTTACAGCTTCTTACAATTTTTTTAATTTAATGGTAAAGGATACTTCTTACAAAATCACTTTTGAGGAAGTTAGCGTCATCCATCCTTCTACCCAAATGGGTAAAGGTGTAAATTTTGAAGAGGGTGATTGGTGAGAGTGAGTTTGCATACTTTGTGATTTTGAGAAAGTTGTTATCAGTTTCTCAAATTTTCCTTTGGTATTTTTCACCATTTTTATAAGTATCTTATCACCCATCCTCCTATCCAAATGGTAAAGGTGTAAATTTTGGGGAGGGTGGGTAGTAGAAGTGACGGTATACATTTTGAAGAGGGTGATTGGTGAGAGTAAATGTGCACACTTTGTCTACTACTTGAAATTATTTTTAATTTGTTATAATAAATTTATAATTTACTTTTGTTGAGATCATTTTTTTATATTTTTTTCTATTCAGAATAGTTATATTTTTATTCCATTTCTATTTCATTAATATATAATTATACTATATATTTTTAATCTTTATTCATATTCTCATCTCTATTTTATTAATATATGGTATATATTTTTAATCTTTCTCTATAATGAAATATCATGGTACTAAAATAAAATATTAATTAATATGCGGCTTTCTTTTAAATGATATATTATTAATACAAATATAGTTTCTTTTGTTAGATAGTATCAAACTTACATTCTTAATATAAGGATTTTCATTTATAAACTACTAAAAGTTGAGTTCATTGGTTGTAGACAAGTTGGTTGGTTGAGTGGAATGATTGTTGCCTTCTCCACCTAGATTCAATTCTAATAAGTTCATTGGCAAAATCTATCTTAAAACAATAAATTTAATTCATAAGAAAATATTACTCATAAATTTTATTAAAATTATTTTTAAATAATGACCAAATAAATGATTCTAAGATCATTATATATTAAAATGATAACTTTGTAACTTTGAAAATGTTTTAATATAACTTTGTAACAAGAGTTGTATGCGGCTTAGTCCCTACCTTTTAATTTAAGAAAAAATAATAAATAGAAAATAATAAATTATTCAGAATTATTTTTAAATAAAATAAATTCCAAATAAATTTATATACAACATAAAAATCATACCCATGCCAATGTATATTAAATGTTAATATTTAAAAGTTTAAGTGTCTTAAAATTATATATATTAAATGTTAATATTTAAAAGTTTAAGTATCTTAAAAGTTGTGTAAGTGTAAATTTTGGAAAACAATGAATTACAAACATACATTTTAATTCATAATATCGATAAATTAAATATTAAACATAAAAAATAACAACTAACTCAGCTATAAATCTCTTACTCATGGCAATGAAAACTTTGAAAACTCAAAAAACATAAAAACATTTCAGATCATACATACCCCCTTCTAATTTAATGGTTATATAGAATGGATGTATGAACTAGATTATACATACTACTATAAGTGCCTCCTATGAATGGAAAATATGTGTTTTGTAAATTTCTTTGTAGTAAGCCAAAGAAGAAAATGTAATTGGACCATTAATCAAAACCATTATTTTTTTTTTTAAGCAAAAAAAGCAGGACTTCATTCGATTAATAAGGTGACAGAATTACAAACTTCATCATTACAATCAACCTGGTGCTGACAGAGCCACCACTGGGTACCAAACAAAACCAAAATATCCCTTTTAGTGCTAACAGAGCCACCACTGGGTACCAAACAAAACCAAAATATCCCTTTTAGTGCTAACAGAGCCACCAAATAAAACCATTACAATCCCCCTGGTGCTAACTGAGCCACCACAAGATAACAGAGAGATCCCAAGCATTCAAACCGGTGCTAGCAAGCCACCACAAAAACGTAGAAAAACCCAAGACCCCAGACCCGACGCCGAAGCTGCCTAGATCATAGAAGAGTCTCCAAGGCCATGACGCATCAAAATGGGGAGAACGCAAGCCGAGCCTAATAATTACATCAAGTGAGCCCATAAGACTCATAACAAAGAAACCATTGCAGAGGCCATAATAACAAAAAAACAAAAAGGAATCCAACCTTCACCCTATCGAAAACCATAAGTCCGCATAGTAGCCGCATCAAAGGAAACAGACATAAACAAACTAGCCAGACAGACCAGCCTCATCTTCAATGATAACCACCGGAGGAGTCGCCACCATCTCCTTATCTTCAATGATAATTTCATGAGGATTCTCCACTTTCTTAGACCGCGCCAGAAAGGAGATACCCGCATCACCAGCTAGAGCATCGAGCTTCATATGAATCCATTTGAAATTCTCAACAGTATCCTGACACAGGTCCTCCAATTTTTTAAGACGCGGGGAGCCTGACAGAGCATCACCCCCAGTTTCCAGGCACTGAGCAATCAGAGTCTTTGTCACCCACATGGTAACAACAACCCGATTATACAAGGCCATCCTTCCCATCGTGTTTCCCGGGTCATGGATCCAGTTGGCCATAGCCATTGCTTCCTTGGGCAATTCCACCTCCCCCACTAGGCTCCAGAGGTCTGTTTCAATATCCTCTATCTCTTGTTGCACACCCGGCGGGAAGAAGCATCAAAAAAATACCGTCGTTGCAGCAGCGTGCCATTGTTTACGGCTAGGGCTAGTCTGCATAGGAGCACCCCCTCCCACATTACTTCTCTCCCAGTGCAAATGCATTCCTCTCCTCATATTCTTACCTCTCGACGGCATAGTTCCCACCCTATTGCACTCACTCAGCACCTTGCAAGATGACTTATAATATCTCTGCCCTACACAAACCTAAGACATGTGCCAAAATCGGTGACTATCACCATTCCTTCCTTCCAAATTTATAGGAGAGTCGCCCCCTGCCTTCATGCCCTTCCTCAGCATTTCCCAAACTCTGTAATGATGTTTCCTGTCTTGACCCTTCGTCACCACCAACCTCCACTGATTCTGATTATCCCTTTGGCTCGTGTGAGACCGATCTCCCATGTCATTCTCACACTTCAGATCCCAGAATTTAAACTTCTCGACAGAGATAAGAGCCCCGAAGCACCATACAACTGTCCATGCAGTTGCCTTACCATAACACACATTGTCCGGATGCTCAAATGCGGGTACCCTCATTTCTGTGAATATCGAGCGGAGGACAGGTTGTATCGCCATCTTTTGACAGCGTTTTATCCCGATCACACTCGGCGATCTTGAGGCAATTAAGACGACACGTATTTGCAGGTAAATCTAATGCATCCCCATCCCATTGCTCATTATGATTAATGGCACCTTGGTTCGCAAGCGCATCCACCAAACAATTGGCACTCCGTCTGACATGTTGAAAGACAATAACGTTAAAAGAGTTTATAAGGTTGCACAAACAGGTGATACGCGACGCAAGTTGCCACGACGTAGTCAGTTTGGCTACCTGTGTACCATTAAGTAGTTTGGTAGCGATCTGAATCAACATATTTGAGTCACCCTCCACGATGATACTGTTAATGCCACGCCACGCCACATTGCTCAATCCTTGCAACAGTGCTTCACACTCCGCAACATTGTTAGTTTCTCGTCCAAGGTGACCATAGTAGCTGAACAGCACCCTTCCCTGATCATTTTGCACAGCTCCTCCAAACCCTGCCAAGCTGTGGTTACCCTTGGAAGCTCCGTCAAAGTTCAACTTTAACCATCCCTGATCAAGCAACGACCACACAGCCGGGTTGTTCTGTTTCCTATTATCAATACTATTTCTCCCGATGAACTGAGGAATCACCCTTATGCCCCAGGTGTGAAGAATTTGTAATTCATTGTTCGGGATGTTCAAGTCTTATTCCGTCCACGGGGTTAATTTCAAAGTTTCTGTAATCCCCTGCTGGATATGCCCCCAAACTATTTTCCACGGGCTTTGCTTTTCCTTAAAAAGGCGTTTATTGCATTCCTTCCACACCTCCCATAGGAGAAAACCAGGAAAAAGTTGCCAGATACGATTCAAAATTATCCCATGGTAAGGCTCCCCTCTCCACTGCCTCACCGTTTGTTGCGGTATGGTCCTTACCCTCTCCGATCTTCGGAAAAACCGAGCTCCTTCATCCCACAGAGCCCCAGTAAAATGGCACTGATCTAAAAGATGTGCAAAAGTTTCACTATGTTGACCAAAGAGGATACAGAAGGATGGACCCTCAAATCCCCGCTTCACAATGTTGTCCCAGGTTAAGATCCTACCTCTTAACAGCAACCACAGGAAGAGAGTTATCTTAGGCCATAATTTGGCCTCCCATAGATCTTTCCACGTCTTATCTTCCACCTCAAAACTAGAACTGTTCTGAAGTTTGTAAGCTTCTTTCATCGAGAACATTCCTTTAGGACTGTAACCCCAACGAAGAATATCCCTCCCCTCCTGAGCTTTTATCTGCTTATGGATAATAATCCCATGGATCTTCCTACCTATATCTTCCCCATAGGAGTAATCAAAACCATTATTCAAAATGCATACAAAATAATAAAAATTTTATTTTAAAAAAATCTTAAATAATTATAATTGGAAATCATTTCTTGTATTTGCTTTTGTTTCAAAAGTAACTCATAAGCTTTTTGAGCTTGGCGTATACTTTTTGAATAAAACATCAACATTGTTGTTATATAATGTTCCTCTTTCTTATGATCAAAAGAAAGAGATTACCTTTATAGTCTCTATACTTTGTGGAAAACAACAAAGTTGATGTTTTGAATGTTCCTCTTTACCTTGAATAAAACATACTTTTTGAATAAAACATCAACATTGTTGTTATATAATGTTCCTCTTTCTTATGATCAAAAGAAAGAGATTACCTTTATAGTCTATATACTTTGTGGAAAACATTTTTGAATTTCAATTTCTAACCCAAGTTAATCTAAAAGGCTTCTAGATAATTACACTATGTACTCTAATACATCATAAAATTCCTAACAATGAATATAGGTAATATAATGCACATCATTGCTTGTTTTACATACATTTATCATTTTCATCATAATTTTTGTTGACTTGATTGCTATCTTTATATATAGTTATTTATGTGATTTTGGCCCAAATCAAGATTGTATGTTCGACTAACAAAAGATAGTAATTGAAAGTTTAGATATATATACAATTTTGAAGTAGTCTCTTCTCTACAAATAATTATTGCAAAGAATGTCAAGCATCTTAATACAATGGAATACATTTCTAAGGATATTGAATTCACAACTAAAGCCATAGGAAATGTCAGTAAAGCATTGGTCTCCATGGGAACCATAGAGGATGGATATAGTTCTAAAGTTACTATAATCGACACTTTGAACATTGTTGAAGCAACTTAGCTAGCAAATGTGTATCATGTTTTTATGGTTTATGAATATGATGGAATGTCAAATATCGATAAAATCAAACTCAAGACTTCATTGAAAATTTATTTTCTAGGGAATTAAAGAATCTTTAGATTAGGTTCTAGAATTGTAATACCACTACAACATATAGTAGGATTATTGTCGAATCCCATTGCTATCGGGACCATTTTGCAAAATACAACCATGATCCCATTAGAGATGAACATAACAATACAAGCCAAATAAGAGTGCAATATTATTATAACGTGTATATGGGAAGAAGATTAAGCAATTTCACACAAAGTGAGGAGATGCAAAGTTTCCTTTTATGGTCAAAGGTTCTATTATCCCATAGACCCATGACATATAGGACCATAGACTAGTCCTTATCATAAATTGTTTTCCCATCATTCATTCATTTTATGAAAAAGAAGGATTGTTACAATGTTGTGTGTGCCTCAAGGATTTTAAATATTCTCAACACTATGTACTAATTAGGGATATGATTAAGTTAGTAGTTGTGTGTGCTATAACCATGGAGCAAATTGTATTGTCTTAAAAGCAGTTGCATATATGCAGCAAGCACAAGCAAGCATATCTAGTGCCAAAGATTGTCTCAATGTACAACTTAGGCAAACAAAGTTTCTTAATTTGCATGTGCACTAACGATTGTCTCAATGCCCAACTTTGGAAAACTTAGGCCAACAAATTTTCTTTCATTATAATTGACATGTGCATTTAGTTCAACTATCAATGCCTACGCGTTTTGTAGAACTTAAATGATTTGGTCAATCTATTTAATGTAGGTTAAAATAGACTTACACGTGACCATACCAAAAATTGCCTTAAGTGTCGCACCCCCCCCTTTTTCCCCCACTACTCAAACTTATCTTCTACCTCAATTACCCACATTGGGATTTGACCTCATGACCCTTGACTGTAAGCCATTTATCCCCACTACTCAAACTTATTTTCTACCTCAATTACCCACATTGGGATTTGACCTCATGACCCTCGACTATAAGCCATTTGTCTCCACCTTTACAATCATCCATATTCATTTGTACACTTGCACTTGTATTTTAAGAACTATTATAATCCCAACCAATGTAAATCTTTTAAAACCCCCCTACCACTTGTTGAATCAAGGCCTAATCTACCTTCATCATGCATCTTGACACCACCACTTAACTATTGAACCTAGCACAACTTTAACACACAAACATGTGACACAATGCCTCACATAGAGTCCCATTAACACCTAAATGTCGATGTCGTACTGGCACCCAACAGCTCACACTAATACCAATTGATAGTTAAATATCAATGTAATAGTGTACTCAAAATGTGTGACACGATATTAATAACCATGCATACACTAACATTAAATGACATACACTTACATTCAAATTCAAATGGCATGCCATGTTGGTGTCATTGTATCATAATATAACATTAACACCTATATACATGCTAATCCTCAAATACTATACCATATCTATTTCCAATTATATCATATCTATATTAATAAAATCTTATACTATATTTAACTACATTTATAATACTAATTTAAGTTCTTAAAAATTAATTATTAATAATATTTTATAAACCACATTTAATTTCTAATATTTGTATTGTCACCACCTCGTAAAAAGTGAGAAGGTAAAAATAATTACTAATATTTAACCATACTACATAATCAAAAGCTATCATTTTATTTCACTATCCAAAAACCCCAATATCTCCTAACCATAACAATCCGAACCATAACAACCATTAGTTAAAGACTTATGTGATGAGCCAAGAAAATGATTGAATGAAAACCCAACCCAAACGAGTCAAGCATTATAACACCAAGTTATTGCAAAATATAATAAATATATTTTTTCTTGATTGGCGCGAGCACTAAAGGATTGGGATATCGCACTAGGTGAATATTTTAGGTCAATTGAGACCATGTGCAATTCGAAAACATAAACGCCATGGTATTTGTTTATGGTTAAAGCTTAAAGCTTAGTGGACATGTGGGAACTCCGAAACTGACACGACTAGAGACAGATGTGCATTTTGTTATCAATATGGCAAAATAATTAAAACCATTGATTGATTGAATTAGAATTCATAAAAACAAAACAAAATATTTTGTAAGTTTGACGGTGCAAAAGTCGTCGAAATTCGTTCGCATTTCTGGCAAACGCTGACATATCAGAAAATTTTGAATCTCAACCTGGTCAGAAAATTGACATTGCATGCTTCTTACCATTCAAAAACACCTACCAATTAAAATAGTCAAAGAAGGAGAACAAGATAAACTTAAAAACTGTTGCCATATCAATTATAATCTATTGGCACTTAAACTTTCTTTCTTTGTCTTCCGAGTAAGCTCTAACTCACTATTTATTTCATCCCTAAACTCTAGTTTCTAACAGGTTTGCAACAACATAATTATCATCATCTTAATCTTGTTAAAAATATACCACAACCTTCATCTTCAGGCTTGCCAATATGCTGCACTATGTACATGTCAAATTGCTTCAGCAATCTTAAACCTTTGCAAATTTAGAGAACCCAATAAACTAATAAAAGTGAAAAAAATAAAAATAAACAAGCCTGAATGCAAATTCGGATAAAAAGAGGAATATGGGACCAACCTCCGGTTAAATGGTCTTCTATACCTGCTAATGCTCTTCCATATCAGACGGATAAAAATAGATCAGACTTAACAAAGCTGACTAGAGCTAATGATGTTAAAACATACTAGCCCAACCAACCCTAACAATACATAGAATGGAACTGAGACAAAATTGTTATTATCTTAACATCATAGATACTTTGCAAAATAGACAGTAGAACCAATTCTTCATGCACCATTCCGAAACAGAGTAATTGCAACCTGAAGTAGAACAAACAAAAGCCAAAGGAATTACATGGCAGCTATATAAATGAGACTTGCTATGTTTCAAACTTGCTCTGACGACTTCCCAGCAATTTTCTAGTGCTGGCTTATGCAATTTCCTGGCCATGGAGGAGGTAAGAAATCCCAAGAAAAACACGCCTAATGCCAGAAGCTGTATTTACTTCCGTTCTGTCCAAATATCAAGATGCATATGATAACACCCAATGCACAAAATCATTTCAATCCATGTTTTTCCACTAATTAATTGAGGTCTACTCATACCTCATTGTTATTACTGAGGACTGAGCAAAGTATCTCTTTGATACAGAAATATTCACATCAAATAAGTCGAAATGTATATTCAAGGATTAATTGTGGCTGGTAATTTTGTTCAATTAAGGGATCTGATAGACTAATGCACAGCTCCAAAAAGTTTAAAAAAATAAAAAGATGAAGAAGATGAATGAGATTACCTGCAGAAGATCCAACCAAAAGTATTCTTTGAGCAGGGATGTATTATTCTTTATTTAGCGAAATGCTAAAAACTGCTTTATGTTGCTGATCTAAAATATTGCCGCTTAAATGGCCAGGCATCATATAACCCTTTACTTCGAATAGTAAAGAAATAGACGGCAGAACTAAGCAGCGCTTCGAAGGAATCTGGGGACACAAAATGCAGCTATCTGCTAGACCCATTCCGGGCACACGCCATCTAATCACAACCAACTAACCAGATAGGAGTCGGCTTGGAAAACTTACACCTCTTGATATTGAGATTTAGAGCCTCACCCATATCGATTTCGGCAAAAGTGTTCACAGAGAGGTACATTTCCTCCGCTTGTCTCCGTAGTAATGTCTTTGTATGCATTGAAATTTATGCCTGTGTTCTCTTGTTCAAAGAGGTCATTAGCTTTCAAGTCTTTGGCGAAAGGATTAACTCCATGTCTGTTATGGACTGTAATTGATATTTGATCGGAACATTACAGGGCTTCCTGCTTCCCAAAAACCTAGGGGAAGTTTTCACCTTCGAATTCTTTTCAATCTAAGAGGGGTTCTTTGTTACAAAAATACCCCCTAGCCAAGATTGGGTAAAGAAGTAGCACTGGTGTGTTCTCGCTCTTGCTACCGCCATGGCTGGAGCTTCTAATATAATTCTAAAAGTTGCTGCAAACCATCATGGTTGTAGCCTTTTTATGCCCACCACAGATTTAAACGGAGCAGACGACCCATTATTGTCGAAACCTCTAGAATAAAGGAGGTTAGGCCTAGCATTGATATATAATTTCTGCAACCCAAAATTGCCATTTCAACAATTTCACCAATTTCAACAAGAAAAATCACCATCTATACTTTAACTTTACTCTGAATATAACTCTGCATATGATTGAAACTATATTTTCCATCAATTTTTTTAATCAAATTCCAATCCAAAAATTTACTAAAACGAAATTTGAATGCCCCTTATCAAAAGTTCCAATTTGCTAAAAGGAAATTAGAATGCCCCTTATCAAAAGCAAACAAAGATTGTGCTAACTAAGATTAAATTAAACAAACAAACAAATATTACCTCTTCGACTGGCCGCGAAAGATTGAAGTCACAAATATTGACTGTCATCGGTGACATTAACAATACATTTCCAGCTTTGATATCCCTGTAGGAGGACACGATACCCTAAACAGTATTTTTCAAAAATAACAGTTGGAAACCGGTTTATATTTGAAGTTAAGAAATGTAGCGGGCCTGAGTACCTGTGCCAGACATCGCAGGAATGCATGTATTTAAGCCCCTCCAGTATCTGCCGCATGAGATACTTGATCTCAGCAGGACATAGTGGACCTTGTAAACCGAGGATAGAACCTCTGCCAATTCATGTCAAACCACATATGTTTCAATTTGCATAATCCATACAGATTTAAAGAAATGGGTGGCTAAGTCGCAGAAATTAGAAATTATAATATAGTACCTATCAACAAATTGTGATACAATGTACAGGTTAATTCTACCCATTTTGTCTTATGGGCTATTCAGAAAAACGTCCATCACTGCAAACATAAGAGGCGAGAAGGATATTACTTATAATATTGAAGTTGATCTCATATAAACATAAACATAATGTTACAGTACTGAGATGTTGGTGCTGTGTTCACATAGTAATTTTTTTTAAAAATCTTTGTTTTAAGAAAATAATAATCTTCTTCAGCTTAAGGGAAAAAATTCCTTTGTGAACACCCTAAACAAGAATAAACCAGAATCCATGTAACAAAATTTTTATCCTCATCCTTGGGTTTTAGGGGATTTAACCAGGGCGCACAGGAGAGTATGTTAGAGTGAGATAGTCGACGCATAATATAAAGTTCCCGAAGGACTTTCTTCAAGACGGACTCAGATTGCATCACATCTTCCACCATCTGACAATTTTAGCCATCAAAGACATTAACGATTCAAATTGCTAACAATGTCTTTATTTTTCCCAGATTATCTGTAAACAAGTAGGTACCTTCATAGCAACGAACTCCCCAGTTCGCTTGTCTTGGGCTTTACAGACTTGGCCATATGCTCCCCCTCCCAGAAATTCGAGTATCTTGTATGTGCTTCCGACTGCAGAAAAAATCAATACACCTCTTCTTAATTTAAAGACTAAGGGATATTTCCAGACTGGACCATAAGAAGTAAGAACTGTAATAAGTTCTTAAACAAATACATGATGGTATGTATAAATACCTTGCCACAATGTTCCATCAACTTCATAATGCCCATTTTAGCGTCCACCTCTGTAACTTTCGATGGCCTTAGACCTGTAAAGATTTCGTGTTTTCGCCTGCTCTGACTTCTTCTTATATTTTTTTTGCACGAAACTTTCTCATTAACTTGTTTGTTTACTTCGAGGCAAATTCATTAACAATAGAGTCAGTGGTCAAATTTGAAGGGCTGGTCTTATTTTTTTTGGAAGGGTATGTAAACATCCGCTGTTCACTGATTGAAAAGTTATAAAAATAATTGCACTTCAATAGAAAAATGTAAATTAAATAAAATTTTCAATAAAAAAATGTGAAAATAAAAATGTGTTTTTAAATATTTATAATTTTAAAAAGTGACTACATCAAAATATTGAAAAATATTTCATTTAAAATGTTAAGCATTTATATGATGCTAAGTCATTAGATTACTTATTTAGATAATTAAGTTTGATAATAAAACATATATATCAAATATACTCCTAACCTTGTAACATGATGAAACATCTTAAGATATCTACCTCAATGGTGGGAACTAGTTAGAAGCTATGTTGAACAAATTTGTTAAACTTCTTAAGTGTTTAGTGTTTATAACCATGATGCTAAGTCGTTAGATTACTTAGATAATTGAGTTTGATAGTAAAACATACATACCAAATATACTCCTAATCTTGTAGCATGTCATGATGAAACATCTTAAGATATCTACCTCAATGGTGTGAACTAGTTAGAAGCTACGTTGAACAAATTTGTTAAACTTTTTAAGTGTTTAGTGTTTATAACCATGATGCTAAGTCATTAGATTACTTAGATAATTGAGTTTGAAAATAAAACATACATACCAAATATACTCCTAACCTTGTAGCATGTCATGATGAAACATCTTAAGATATCTACCTCAATGGTGCGAACTAGTTAGAAGCTATGTTGAACAAATTTGTTAAACTTTTTAAGTGTTTAGTGTTTATAACCATGAAAACTCCCATTAAATATTGGACTATCATTCTATAATAATTGAAGGGATTTTGTGTTGCTGCTTTACCAAATTTATTGGCTTATAAAAACATCATTTACCAACTCTAAACTATTGGCTTATAAGAATATCCTTTAGCAAATCTCTATGAATACTTAGATATATCTAAAGAATGAATGTCCGTATTCGCCTCTATATTTGTATTGGATATGGTAATGGTTAATAAATGGCTTATTTTCCTTGGTGAAAACTTTACAAAGAGCGAAGGAATAATGAAAAAGAAAAACCAAAAAGCTATCGTTCCATTTGTAAATTAAAGGTGTTATCACCAAAGCGAGAACAAAGGAACCAAGGTAGGGTTAGTGAAAGACGTTGAAGTTGTATTTATTACAAGCATACAGAGCAAGGGACAAGATCACTAGCCTTGCTCACTTTTAGGCCAATTTCCATCATCAATTCCATCTTTGGCATTTACTATATGGCATTCAATTCGTCTAATTTCCCATCATCCCAGTGTTTTTCCACCATCCCACTCAAATGCTTTATAGTTACTTCTAATTTAGAATAGCTAAGGGAAAATGAAGGAAAGAGGGCGTGACCCATGGCCACGATTCTATGTAACTGTAACCCGGGCCGACGAAAACCAATTGCACACCTAGAAGCCTGCCACGACAGTACAAAAAGAAGTTTGTTCTACTAAGAAGCAACAAAAATCCAAGCCAACTCCAAAAAGATCTTTTAGACTAAGTCAAAATCGTGAAGGCTCCCGCCAAAATACAAGCTCGTCGGGAATATGCCACGAATTTACCATGGCCTAGGGAGATCGTTGAGGCATCTCCATGGGTTAGCGAGCTGCCAAGTTGTTCAGTCATTTGGTTATTTTATCAACAAAGATTAAAAAGTGAAATTGATGGGTTAAAAACATCTCTGTGCATTCTTAATTAACCTTTTTTAATTTTCCCAGCAATATCAGAATGAAAAGTCGCCACATGATTGATGAAATTCCACCATATGCAGCTATATTTCCTTCCCAATCATCGCAGTTTACACGGAGTTTAGGAGGAGGGGATAGCGCTAAAATTTGCTAAATCATTTACAGATTTTGCTAATGAGAATCCTTGTCCAGGGATATCAAAAATTCGGCCTTTGAGATCATCGAAGATGTCAAATTTTTATTTAATTTCATGTCATTCTTTTGATTCATTATAAATTTTTTATTTTTCAGTCTTGATATCGATTTTTCTAAATAAAGGTTTTTATTTGGATTTACAGAAATTCTGGAACCAAATCAACCCAACGAACTGGATAAGAAAATGGAGTAATTTTCGGGAGACCAAACTACGTGGGGAATCGGGGATGCCAGTTAAGATGCAGTATTGTTCCTCATTACCTAGTCTTTTATGCTTAACAGGTAAGGATAGAAAACAATTAACAAAGCAAAAGATTGATTTATAACAATCCACCAAATCACATCACTGAACAAAATTCCTATCTAAACGTATCCAAATTGCCTTAGTATCTTAATTGCCTCAGAAAATGGTTTTATTATGTAACTTAATCATAAATTGAGAATTATTTTATAAAAATCTAAACACGAAGTTGAAGCCTCAGAAGTAACCATTTGTATTAAGTAAAAATACAGTAAAATATTCTTTAGAAAAATACCTGAATCACCCTTAATGCAGAGGCAAAGGTAAAGGGCAAAGGGCTAGTGAAAGATTAAGTTGACCAATATCCCAGCATCCCTTCCAATAGGAGCACATCTACTTGCATATGCATACGCAGTTACGCAGTTCCTGGTTCGCGGCATACCTTTTGTATCGAGAGCTAGTAACAGAGGTGAAGGCTATATAGAAGCCCGCAGGGGCTTCACCAATTTAAGTTTATCCGGTAGAAGTGAAGGTAAAGCCAGCTTAAGGGAAAGGTTGTGTGGACGGCCTCTATTTATGCCGTGGGTGGAATGGGATATATTGGCGTAGGGTATGGATATGCACCTTTATATCACCTTTGACACAAGGCTCTATGGAAGGTGATGAGCCAAATGATGGCGTGAATGGCCCAGTAGATCGGCGGACTGGCAGAGTTAGTCAAGTTGCAGCAGACATTTATTGAATATCATTTATGATCTTTAATGTTTTGATCAAGACAACTCCCTTCACAGAGTCCCTATATAGTAAATAAACAATGGTCAGAGTCATATGTCAATGGAGGTTTTTACTTGACTGCTTACCGATAATGGTGAGGACTCCGGATAGGGAATCACAATTGAGAAGATAGCTGACACAAAATATGGAACTATTCTTGTAACCAGAAATTGATGATGATATGGACGGGAAATTGAAAGAGTTGCCCTTCTTTTGAAAGGTTCATGTTTAGTTAGACCTTCTTACTGGACGGGAATATTTTAAATTTAAATTTTTTTGATAGGTAAATTTTTCCTCACACTTCTGAGACGGGCTAAAAGGCTTTGGAAGGGCTGGGACGGGTGCAAATTATTAGAGAGATTTTGAGGTCAAAAAAGGGCCTCCTAAGAGATGTACTACAAAAATATGAGATATATTAAAATATTATGAATTGGGGGTTTTATGGGGTAGGTATATATGACAAGTCACCCCCCACACTATTTTCTATGCACAATATAAATAACCATGGTTGAGTTACTTTTCAAAATTCACTAGAAATAAAATTAATAAAATAAGTCTACATTGATGTGACTAAGATTCATTGTAAATTCCCAAAAATGTATTGTCCTTTAACATTTATTTGTTTTGAACTTGCAAATGAAATTAAATAATAAAAAACATTTTTAAGAGCTTTTTTTTAAATTTTATGTTGACTTTTTATATTTAGTATTTTTTTCATGAATTTAATAATGTAATTTAATTGAGAATTTATTTACATGTAAAATGTCAATAATATTATTATAATCCACATTGCATTATTATTATTATTATTATTTATTAAATCTATTATTATTCTTTATTAGTTTGACATTATGTTATTAAATAAAATGGAGTGAATATATAATTTAAAATTAAAAACATAAAAATGATAATATATTATTTTATAAAAAAATGTGAAAGGACTTTCTTTATGAATTAAGAATACTTCACTTGAAAATGACAATAATATTATTTTATGTAAAAGTGTGAAAAGACATTCATTATGAGTACTTTACTTGAAAATGACAATAATATTATTTTATGAAAAGACTATCAATATGAGTACTTTACTTTATAACTTAAAAGTACTTACACCACTACCTTGGTTAACTATGTGTTTTCATCCACCATATAAAATTTGACAAATAAGCATTCTTAACTCATGCAATGCCACCTCACCAAGGGGGATGATGTCATCTACTAGAATGTGATTGGTTGTATTTTATAGTACATTTTCTTTGTTTTGAGGCCCTTTTTTGACCTCAAAATTTCTCTAATAGTTTGACCGCTGCATAGAGTACATCTATCACGTGACAGCCATTATGCATCTTTAAAGACATCATCTGAAACAGTCAATGGCAGGTTGACGGATTCAATGCATTTCCGTATCACATTTGGTTTCATAAGGTATGAGTATTTTTATTTTATTTATTATTTATTTTAATGTATCTCAATGATAAAAATAGTCAATTCAAGGGATCTGGTCCAATAACAAACTTGGAATTTTTATTTTACCAAAAATTTTAAATACAAGATTTCAATCAACTTTCACTTTATCTTTATAAAAGATGAAATATTGATATTAACTAATAGTAAAAGATGGAACATATAGTCTCTACCTACGCCTACGGTAGGGACTAAAAACAAAAGAAGTAAAAACTTTGCAATAAGGTTTATTTTATAACTTTAATGTTTTTGTTTATATTTAATAAAATAAATCATTATTTATTTACTATAAAATCTATTTTATAATTTTAATATTTTGTTTATATTTAAAAAATTAAATAAAAGAAACCATAATTTGATATAGCCATTTATTTGGAGATATTTCAAAAAGGCTATGGTATTTATGGTTTTGAGGTCCTAAATTTTCAAGACATTTTTCATGTCCTTCCATGCCTTCTTTGAATTTAATACATTGCCTAAACTCAACTACATATTATCCTTCCAAATGTCATATATCCACTCCCTTTGTAGTCTTAATATTAAGGAAGGGAGGAACCTTTTTTTCTTTACCGCTAATCATTTCTCTTTGGGATTGTTTAACTAGCATATTCCATACAAACAAGTCATTGTTATGTGGGTCAAAGACCACATAAATTCAAAGCTTCAAACCTATTTAAAGCATGTACATTGAGTCATTCTAAAAAAACACATTGGCGCACCCAACATGGCTTATTTGAATAACCCATCGAGCCACTTTGAAATATCTCATTGGGCCACTTTTGAAGTTGTGTCTTACCAAATAAATAACCCATCAAACCATTTGGAAAGACCCCATCATGCCTCTTTTGAAGATGAAACCTACAAACCATCATCCACTTTTGAAACATATACACATACAAGCCATCGAGCCCCTTTCGAATTGAGTATATTCAAAAGATCTCATTTGGCCTTTTTAAATGTGATCAAATATTAGTTATTTTCTAAATATCCACCCAATAAACCATAGTCCACTTTTGATAAGATACTCCCTACAGAAAATTGGGCCTCTTTCGAAGACACATCTTCAAATACCAATAGCGAGATCATATGTCCTCTTCAATAGATCACATCGATACTATTCCATGTTTTTGCCTAATAGAAAGAGAAAAACCCATAGGAAATTTTGAAGGAACATATTTTGAATGCTCCTGATAAGACATTAGCCAATTTGAAATAACAACATTCACTTACACCATATTGACCTTTAGGCCAATTCAAAAAAATAATGATTCGACTACCATCAATAGGCCATTGGTCTAACTTAAAACAACAACATCTGAATACCATCAACAGGCCATTGGGCCAACTTAAAAGAACAAAATTCAAATGTCTCTAATAGTTCATTGGGCCAACTAGAAAGACAACAACATTTAAATGCTCCCAATTGGCCATTAAACCAATTCAAACAAGGACCCAATTTCAAAGTCAAAGGTCTTTGTCCTATTTGAAGGAAATACTTTGAATGAAATCAAGGCCTTTTGGCCCTTCAAAAGGATGTTTTGAAATAAATAAAAGGAAGGCCAAATGGCCATCGAAGTTAACACTTCGTTTTTGACAAATACCTACCTAGCTACAGGCTCTAAATAACTACTAGCCAACACCAAGTTGACATTTTTCCTATGGCCACACCAATTGTAAGGATATTTCAAATGCATTATGGCCATCACCACTTAGGCTCAAATGCATACATCATACCAAATGCACATAATAAACTCAAATACAACATAATCTCAAATCCATAACATGAATTTGAACCAAGTAAACTCTAAATCCTTTTACAAAGGCATGTATCCTAACAATGAATCGATCAAGCATATGAAAAATTTTAATGTAGAAGGTGAATCTAGCCAAATAAACCCTAAGGAATTTTTTAATTGACTAAGAAAACATTAAGACATGTAACAAATCTGAATGCAACATCATGCATTCACCATGAATTCCATTCTAAATTCATACATAAGAAAAAGATAACCTAACTTTAGAAAAGTAAAGAGGAATTCAACATAGAGATTGAAAATTTATCTTTTGAACAAAAGCTAGTTGAAGGAAATTGGCTACTGGTGAGTAATTTCCATCCAACTATAGGAACTCCTCTATGGATTCCACTACAAAGTTGGGCTATGAGGCCACCAAGGTGAAGAAAAATGATCAAAGAAACTCAAGTCACTCACCCAACCCAATGTATCTCATGCTCAACCAAACTATTTCCCACATATGTCACAAAGGAATCGTCCATATTATTCATGTTATTCATATTATTCCAAAAAGGTGATGGATTTGAGTTCATACCTTGATTCTGAGGCTGCCAAGGCTTCTTCTAAGCAATGAAATAAGCTTGCTCCACATCTGAAGTAGATTCCTGTAGGACTTCTTTGACTTTGGGAAGTGAAGGACATTCTTTGGTATCATGATCCAATTCACATATTCGACATACCTCCACCTTGTCAAGCGGGCATTCCTTCAGTGGGTGCTTCTTCCTGCATTTAGCACAAAATACACCAAGTTCCAGATCTTCTTCTGCTTGCCTCTATTTTTCTCTCAAGATATCCAATTGTGAGGAGTTAGAGCTCATCATATATGTTTTAAAATTCTCAAGAAGGTTTCCTATTTCTTCTCGAGTGGCCCCTCCACTGGTTGACTTTTGTGTCCTAGTGAGGACATCTCGATCTCGTTGTTTGTCCCAATTGTTGGTTCTAGAGGATCCCCTCGAATATCTTCGACATAAGTCAATGATATTTTCAAAGGGTTCTTTTGAGATATCCCCCTTCCCCAACAAATTCAGCATGTCTAGTCAATCTTCTCTGATCCCACGCAGTAAGATAATCTTCAGTACATATTTCCCAATATCGGCATGACCGGACCTCTGCAAATTGTATAACAATCTCTCAACGAAGTCCTCCAAACTCTCCTCTTCTTTATGGACCATCTTAAAAAACTCTTCCCTCCTATCCCTAGTTCTACAATACTCTTGATATTTCGAAAGGAAATTCTATTTCATTTTATCCCAAGTAGTAATAGTCTCACGACCCAAACTCATGAACCAACGCAAGGCATTTCCTTTGATAGTAGTAGAAAATAGCTTCAATTTCTGTGCATTGGAGATATAGTCATAGCTCCGATAGATGATATCAAATTCGAAAAGGAATTCATCTGGATCTTCGGAGGACTTACCATGGAAGTTCGGAAGACCGAGGGTGCAATATTCTTCATGGGGGCTGCCCCTGGTGTTTGTAGGATAGGGAATTCAAGTGTGACAAGAGTGTCACCATGCTGATTATCCCCCACCTCCTCTTTGTGATTATTGGGACATTCGTGGTGATCTCCATGTTCTTCATTATCCATGTTTCCCTGGTTCTCCTGTTCTTCCTTTCTTCTTCCACTAGATATATGGTGTAATCAAAGTAGAAGTGTATATCGAGCAACCGCCGGGATTCAGAAATATCTACAGAGAAGCACATGTGCGAAAAATGAAGAAGGATTTGTACGGGCTCAGAAGGCACCCATGGGATAGCATGATGATCTTGAGGATCACCTATAGTGATGAGGCATCAACGTTTTCTACAAGGTTGAATATGAGGAGCTCATATATGGTTGAAATAGATAACTTGAAATAGAGTTTGTAATAACAATCTTTAGTGCAGGGACATGTCTACACTAATTTGACTATTATTCTAAGAGCTGGTGAGTCTCTACGTCAGCATTATGAAAAGATTATCACAAGTGATTTTAAATCTAGATTCATTCATCCATTTAAGACAAGCAAATTTAAGATCTACAGCCATTTAAAAGATTAAATCACACAATACAAGCAACATTCAAACATCATAATGGCAGAAACTTGAATCTATTCATAGTAGAACAATGGAGAAGTACATCCTTACTATGGCATTAGGTGCACATCCTTCCTCCATTGACATGAGATTTCCTTCCTTCACCCTTGCTTTTGAATAATTTGAGCTCTTTCTCCTCCTTCAGAATCTTTCCAGCATTCCTTTGCTCTTCCTTTGTGTGTCTTTACCATGCCCCAAAGCCTTTCTTATATAGCATTGGGAAGTGTGCCTTAGGTTTCTCTTTTGAGTGTGGGATAATCCATTTAGATTATTTTAGCTTGAAAACCCCTTTTTCATAGTTTTTAGGCTTTCTGCACCATTTAGAATGATGTAAGCACAATTAATTCATTTTAATGCATTTTTTAGAGAGGATTCATCTCTACATGAACTTGTGTCATGTCCTCCTGCTGCAGGTGCATGGTAAAATATGCGCTTCTTCCGTCACTTGACTAAGGGTGTTAATTTTATTGTTAACAGTTTGAGATCTTGGTATCCAGTGACCTAAAGAGATGACATAGGTGGATACACATAATATCATCATAAGAGAAGGATACTAGTAACTCCAGTGAAGAATGTTCCAATGTAGAGAGTAAAAGATGCAAAGGGAGGATATTGCTCAGTTACAAAGGGAGCAGGAAAGCTCCACTTCATAGGGAGAGACTACAGCATAGATTGAGAGACATTATCACTTAGCTTCTATTTGTGGCAAAGGTTGTTTTCCTTAGTATCTCAGGGATATGCTCAAAGTGATACTAGATGTCTCCCCTCACAAAGACAAAGCATATGTGGAGTGGATTGAAATAGGAACCCAAAACATGATATGGCAAGATAGATGGCTTTCTCACGAACTTGGGATTTACCAAGAGTAAAGCAAACTCCAACCTTTACTATGAGGGTCGGGAAGGAAATCCTATGATTCTAGTTGTTGTAGATGATTAGTTCTTGATAAGTGAAGAGAATCTCATAGCAGAAACGAAGAGGAATCTTGCCACATAGTTTGAGATGAAAGACCTATGTATGATTCATTACTCCTTAGGTATTGAGGTGTGCCAGAATCCAGAGGAATGTTTCTTAGTTCAAGGAAAGTATGCGGTAGATATCCTAAAGAGTTTCGGGATGATGGATTGTAAACCCATGGCTACACCGATGGAATCGAATCTGAATTTGTTGAGTGATACTTCATGAGAACTGGTGGAATCAATAGTGGATATACATATGATTGGTTTGTTGATGCATTTGACGAACATGAAGCTAGAATTATGCCTTGCGGTGAAAACTCAAAGTCAGTATATGGTAGAGTCGATACATGTTCACTTGGTTGCGGCAAAGCATATGTTGAGGTACCTGAAAGGTACGGTTGATTAAGGCATTAGGTATGAATAAGATCAAAAGATTAAATTACAAGGTTATGTTGATGTTGATAGGGATAGGAGTGTCACAAATAGAAAGAGCACATCAGGGTGTTTCTTCATTTTGGGATCAGGTATGATCTCATGGTTCAGTAGGAACCAAACATGTGTGGCACGTAGTACAGCCGAGGCTGAGTATATGGAAGCTTTTTTGGAAAACTGTGAAGTCGTGTGGCTTCGGAATTTGCTATCATTGTTGTTTAATCTCGATTTAGAGGTGACTTGTATCTTCTGTGACAACCAAAGCTATGTGAAGTTATCGAAGAACCCTATGTTCCATGACAAGTCGAAGAACATCGAGATCAGGTATCACTATATCTAGGATATGGTGCAGAAGGGTGCAGTGAGACTCCAGTATATAGCAAAAGAGGAGCACATAGCCGATGTGTTGACCAAGCTTGGAGTGGTCCATAGCAAGAGGGAGTGATGAGCTCAAATGAGGTAGCAGTTATTCACGGGTTATGTGACATAATTGATTCTCCTAGCCTATGCAAGGATCTGGATGAATGGTGATTTAACGTAGGTGGTTACGGTGTGAAACGTAATGTATTATAATGGGCTGGACCCACTAGATGGCTTGCTCAGTTTGTGGATGAGAACCTTTTCATCTGGTATGAGAAAGGACCAACTCTGCGGAAAACCATAGACTAGTTCTAGGTCACATCCAATATGAAAAAGGACTGGCCCTATGGTGGAAAACCCTAGACTATTTCTAGGTCACATCTAGTATGAAAAAGGACTTGCCCTATGGTGGAAAATCCTAGACTAGTTCTAGTTCACATCCAGCATGAAAAAGGATTGACCCCATGGTGGAAAATCCTAGACTAGTTCTAAAACATCCAATATGAAAAAGGACAGGACCTGTAGCGGACCTAGAATTAATCTAGGTCACATCCAGTATGAAAAAGGACTAGCTCTGTTTGTGAAAGTCCTAGAATTATTCTAGCTCACATCCAGCATGAAAGAGGGCTGACTCTGTGTGTGAAAGTACTAGACTTGGTCTAGGTCACATCCAGCATGAAAGATGGTTGGTTATGTGCATGGCAGTCCTATACTTGGTCTAGGTCACATCCAGCATGAAAGAGGGATGGGTCTATATGTGAAAGTCCTAGACTTAGTTAAGGTCACATCCAACATGAAAGAGGGTTGGATTTGTGCATAAAAGTCCTATACTTGGTTGAAGTCACATCCAACATGAAAGAGGGATGGCTCTGTGTGGTCACATCCAGTATGAAAAAGGGTTGGTTCTGTGAAACTTCTTATGTTATATAGATTCAAGAGATGTCAGATGTCAATATTTCATGTACAAGAAGTGCAGTAGCTAGAATACGATGGTGACGATGATTGAATAATACCTTCCTTGTTAAGAGGGAGTGTTGAAGAATGTAACTTCAGAAGATATTCATATTTGTATTATTTGGGTCATTTTTATTATTTGTATTCTACAACCTACGGGGATTATTATTAATGTAATTGATCATGTAAAATTCATTGAAAGAGTTAATGTAAAACCTAATTGTTAGGTCATCCTGTAAAGAACTAGAAAAGAATATTTTATTTTAAATTGTACAGGTCGGACCAGTTAGGTGAGTCAAGCCTACCTATTTAGTAAAAATTTCGAATCATTTGAATAGTATAAATAGGAGGCTTGTCCTCCTCATTTGACCATCACACTCAATCATTATATTCACATGAGTAGAGAGATAGAGTCATAAAGAGTAGTTTCTTCTGGAATCTTCTTATTTTGGTTCTTTGCACGAAGGATACTATTGTACATTCTAACGAATCTATATAGAATAAGTTTGTTGGGTTTTTCTTCCCCAAGAGGGTTTTCCCAGGATAAATTATTGTGTACTATTTTTCATGATGTGCTTGTATTTCTTTCTTTTAACCATCTTCCTTATTAAAAAATCCAACCACCATTCATTGAATGTGGGTACTGGTTGGTGAGTAACTTGTCCACCTTCCATAGTTATGAAAGCATGGGAATTGAGTACAAGTTTTGAGGAGTGTAAGAGACTCCATACCCTTGGAAAATTGAATTGAATATATATTAAACCATCTATTTTTTATGTACTATCCTCATGTAATTTGAGGTGATGAGTGCTAGGGGATCATTCTATTCCGTTCATGGGATTCATCCGTTCAGAAATTGAATTCTATATCTTGTCATGCTACAATCAAGACCAATCTCAAGTTCGAGACTATACTTGGAACTTGTAAGTGAACAAGGAGAGAAACAAAAGGGAATAATTTGAACCAAAGAGAGAGATGTAAGGCTATATAGGAGTACAGGTTGGGTTGATACATAATCATCCTTATTTTCCTATATATTGTTTCTCACTAAGTGCTAAAGAGTTAAGACATGTATTTGTTGGGTTGATCTTGAAGGGAAATAATAGATTGAACTCCTTCTACAAATACTAAAGAGAAATGGAGGTAAGAATAATCTTGAGGCACTATTCAACAAAGAAGGAAAATATCTTCCTAGTGAGGCGTTTGGTAGTGAAGGGAGTTTCATGGCTGAGATGGATGGACGGTTGCTTTGTGACATATGTGGTAAATAGTTTGGTTAAGCATGAGATACATTGGGTTGGGTGAGTGCATGAGATACATTGGGTTGGGTGAGTGACTGGAGTTTCTTTGATAATTTTTCTTCACCTTGGTGGCCTCATAGCCCAACTTTGTAGTGGAATCCATAGAGGAGTTCTTCTAGTTGGATGGAAATTACTCACCAGTAGCCAATTTCCTTCAACTAGCTTGTTCAAAAGATAAATTTTCAATCTCTATGTTGAATTCCTCTTTACTATTCTAGTTAAGTTATCTTTTTCTTATGTATGAATTTAGAATGGAATTCATGGTGAATGCATGATGTTGCATGCATATTTGTTACAATGTTTAATGTTTTCTTAGTCAATTAAAAAATTCCTTTGGGTTTATTTGGCTAGAATCACCTTCTAAATTAAAATTTCTCATATGCTTGATCGATTCATTGTTAGGCTACATGCCTTCGTAAAAGAATTTAGAGTTTACTTGGTTCAAATTCATGTTATGCATTTGAGAGTATGTTTCATTTGAGTTTATTATGTGCATTTGGTATCATGTATGCATTTGAGCCTGAGTGGTGATGGTCATAATGCATTTGAAATATCCTTACAATTGGTGTGGTCATAGGACAAATGTCAACCTCGTGTTGACTAGTAGCTATTTAGAGCCTGTAGCTTGGTAGGTCTTTGTCAAAGTCGAGGTGTTAAATTCGATGACCATTTAGCCTTCCTTTTATTTATTTCAAAGAATCCTTTTGAAGGGCCAAAAGGCCTTGATTTCATTCAAAGTATTTCCTTCAAAGGCCAAAGACCTTTGACTTTGAAATTGGGTCCTTGTTTGAATTGGTTCAATGGCCTATTGGAAGCATTTAAATGTTGTTGTCTTTCTAGTTGGCCCAATGGCCTATTAGAGACATTTGAATTTTGTTCTTTTAAGTTCTCCCAATGGCCTGTTGAGGGTATTTAGATGTTGTTTTAAGTTAGACCAATGGCCTATCGATGGTAGTCCAATCATTATTTTGTTGAATTGGCCTAAAGGTTAATATGGTGTAAGTGAATGTTGTTATTTCAAATTGGCTAATGTCTTATCAGAAGCATTCAAAATACGTTCCTTCAAAATTTCCTATGGGTTTTTCTCTTTCTATTAGGCAAAAACTTGGAACAGTATCGATGGGATCTATTGAAGGGATTACATTTCCACAGCGCGACTATTGCCATGATTTCTTTCTAAATCCTCAACACCTCTATCACATAGAGCACTATATACATAAAACCATATATATATATATATATATATGCTATGTAATGCATGAGTTGAGAAGATACTAAACTTATCATCAATTTATGCATATATCCCACTAATATATGAATAGAAATACTAACTCTATGAACAATATGTGCCCCTCTCTCTCTCTCTCTCTCTCTCTCTCTCTCTCTCTCTCTCTCTCTCTCTCTATATATATATATATATATATATATATATATATATATATATATATATATATCATGATTACTATGAAATACTAATACTGACAACACAGTATACAAGGATTGTTTTCTCTACCTATTATAGTAGAGATCTCTTTGTTGATAACTCTATCACACATACACGCGGAGGGGACTCTATCAATTCTCCTCATAGAGATGTTATACCTATGGATTTTATCAAGCTAAAAGTACAGAGGTCGATTGAAAGCTATGTTGCACAACATATATAAAGTTTTTTATAAGATCGCAAAGATGTGATCGAGGAGGCAGCAAAATCATTAAGATAAAACACAGTGGATGAACAAATACTGAGATCGCAGAGATGCGATCAAGCAGGCAGCAAATTAATTAAGATAAAACACAGTCAATGAACAAATACTGAGATTGCACAGATGTGATCGAGCATGCAACAAATTCATTAAGGTAAGACGCAGTGATACAGAGATCGTCGAGTTCGGTCAATCGTAGCGGTGAGGTCGCTCCTTAGATCTATCTTTATGTTCGACTGTATGGGCAGAGAAACCACGTGCAGAGATCAAACATCTAAAATTGATATCAAAATAATGCAACTTAAGATTTAAAGAAAAATGGAATGGAGATTCGGGTTTGGGCCACACTTCTCCACAAAGGCCGCCCTTTACCTTGTAGACAATATGGGACATATCAAGGGAACTCAAATGCAAAGGAGCTGCGACCTCCGAGAAGCTAGGACTGTGATAGTAAGGAAGGTCAACATAAACCAGTGTACATTGAATGCATCAACAAAACATGGAAAAGACTGTGTCGCGCTATGTTTGAGCCGTCCTCTCCCAAAGTCCGTCCATGCAGTGTATCCGAGCTTTAATCTCCATATGATAGAGATCCGAGATCAACAGTCACTTCTCCTATCAGGCATTCCCCACATAAAAACGTAGCATAAAAAAAATATACAGTTATCTTGGCACACTAAAGAAAAACAGAACATTATGAAAATACAGTTTCAAAAGAAGATGGAGATTATGCCTCTCCATCCGTCGTCCCTCTAACGTTAAAAGATAAAAACAATTAAAAATAATGTAGAATATCATGCACAACATCCTCTATCGATGCTCTCCTTTCTTTGCTTCCCCATCCTTATATTTAGCCAATGTTTTTACGTTTTCCTTGGGGAGTCCGTCCAACTGATGGAGAACTTCCACTTGGATAAATGACAAATGGTTAAAACCTTAACACCACAGCACTCAAATATGGGACAAGTGGCGGATCAATACTTGCATATTCCCATGATAAGATTTCGTCCAATATTTAAAGTCTTCGTTCTCGTCACTGGTAGTGGGGACTTTTGAACTGGCAGTGGTGGCCTAGGAGGCGGCTTCGAATAATTAAACAAATCGAAGTACTGAGTGTGGATCCTTTAGAGGAATGTTCCACCGAACTGTATAGGCTTAGATTAAACACTCAGCTTTACTCGAGTATTTTACAACAGTGAGGATATATATCTAGTAGTTTTTCATATATATACAGGGGGCTCTCAGGTTTTGGCAGAGGTTTTTGGGCAACCGCTGATTCATTAGTATTGATAATGGCGGTTTTCCATTCAGGAAGGCAGTGTGTGTGATGGGCTGAAAGGTATCTCAAGGACTGCCTGTGTGGCGTCGGGGATTATGTATCTCTTGGTTTTGGGTTAGTTAGCATTTTCAGTTGGGCTGTTGCTGAAATTCCTCAGATTATTACCAATTTCAAAACTGGAACAACAGAAGGAATCTCTCTTGCATTTCTTATGACATGGATTGTAGGGTGAGCTGCTTTTTGGCTTTTAAAGTCTCTTAGTTATTTTGGTTTTAAGGATGCTCGCTGGTTTTATTTTGTTGTTTTGCATCTTAGAGTTTCTATAGCTTTTTTTTATTTGCATTCAGAATTTGTTCTTATTGAGTTAATGCTTATTTGTCATGATCTGAGAGGATATTGTTAAATGTAGCAGAGATTTGTTCAATCTTGTTGGGTGTTTGCTGGAGCCAACAACCGTAAGTAGTTCTTGAATCCATGCCTCACTGCATGAAATCTGTTTAAATATGGAATAATAGAATATTGTTTTGAGTTTTTAATGGTCTTTTAAATTTTGCCTCGTTAAGTCCTCTGGTACTTCTTTCTCATTGGTAGTCAAGTTACCTTAGAAAATAATGTCTGCTATATATTCATATCCGGAGTTTGTTTACTGCTTCGGTGGAAAGAGATTTGTATGTCACAGATATCCCTTTTCAACTTGAGTGTGAAAGGGATTTGTTTGTTATAACCTGCAGCAAGAAATTTATATCCATGCTTAAATATAGGTTTACGAGAAATTCATAGATGTTTTAATATAGGTTTAAGATCATCTTTACAAAGAAATTAGAATAAATTTACAAAGAAATCAGAATATATTCTAAAAGCTAATCACAGTTCTAATAAATTTGTATATGTTTTAGCATTTACACTCGAATGAAATTTCCAATTTCCCGCTTCTTTGCTATGGTTAAAATGTTTTGTCCACATTATTTAAGATCAAGTGTATCTTTTTTTTCACTAAAACTATTAAAAATGTATTTAAAAAAGAGAGTAAAAATAGGTCGCTACCGTAGCCAAAACGACCTGATTACAATTTTTGTTTTTTTTATTTAGATATGTCTCAGTTGTTTTTCAACTTTTATACCCTGTGCATCAATGTGATTCCAGAGTTTTATCTCTACTCTTGAATTCCCAGATCCAATCACTGTCAATATTTATTTTCCTCGACCACCAATTCCTTCCTTCTTGACTCTAAGTTTAGTCGATCTCGAGCAGCAAATATATGTCCATGAGATTTTCTCTTTAGTTGATCTCGAACAATAAATATGGTCCTGAGATACTAAATGAATGTTTTGGTGCTTCTTATCTTCGCTCTTGACTCTGTCTTCAGCGTGTTGAGATACTAATTGTATCTTTACAATGAAATCAATTCAGAAGCCCGAGGAAGCTACGTACATCTTTCTGCGTTCCAGGATTGGGAATGTTTGTAATTACCTTAATTTTTGTTGGATCTACCTGGATATCTGCAGCAAAGATAAAGTGCCCCAAAACTATACCCTCGTCCATCATCACGTGGCACTTTTCAGTGCTCAGAGACAGGTGGGTTTGTTCACAGCGTTCTAAAACTCTTTCCAGATTCTTTAATGCTTTATCAAAACTACTACCATATGGAGTGAAATCGTCCATAAAGATTTCCTTACAATCATTAACCATCTCGGAAAAGATCCCAATCACAGCTCTTTGAAATGTGGTCGGTGCATTACATAACCCAAAAGGAAGCACCCTATATGCAAAGGTACCCCAAGGACAAGTGAGGGTGGTTTTATCTTGGTATTCCAGGGAAATCTGGATCTGATTATAACCACTGAATCCATCTAGAAAGGAAAAGAATTTCATTCTAGACAAGTTGTCCAGAACCTGATCAATAAATGGTAAGGGAAAATGGTCTTTTTTTGTTTCTTTGTTTAGTTCTTTGTAATCTACACAGACTCTCCACTTCCCATTCTTCTTGGGTACGATCACCAGTGGGGAAACCCATTCGTTGTCTGAAATTGGGTAAATAAATTCAACCTCCAAGAGTTTTTGGATTTCTTCCTTCATAACATCCCTTAAATTTGGGCTCATTCTGCGTTGAGGTTGGCACACTGGCATGGAGTCACTTTTGATATAAATGTGGTGAGTACACAAATTTGAGGGGATACCCCTCATATCTATATATTCCCATGCAAAGGATCCCTTATTTTTTTTCAGTAGTGTGATCAGACGTTCCAGTTCATCGGGCGCAAATTTAGGATTAATGTTCAGAGTCTTTCCAGGCTCGATTTATACTGTAGTGCTTTTCGAGTTTTGAATTACTGGAATTCTTTCGGCATCACTTACTAGCATGGTCTCTTTGGTCAGATCTTCTTGTTCCTTTTCACTTAAGGTGTTGTTCAGAATTTTATACATGTGTCTAATGACAGACATGGGCTCACTAATGAAACTGTTGATGGCATCATCTTCAGTTTCAGTCTTGAAAGTCAAGGCCTTCCTGATTGTTAACAGTGGTTGAATGCCTTCCTATTCCTCCAAATCCATCCATAATGGAGTTTCAACATCAGAACTTGGTCTGGCTGCAGGATATAGGGTGAGGTTTTTAATATCAGTGCCATCCGAAATTGTCATGGAACCTGATCTACAGCTGATACATGCACCCGCTGTAGCTAACCATGGTCGTCCTAGGATCAACGGGTGTTACCCTAGTTGCGACTTAGGTTGCAAAATCAAAAATTCTGCAGGGTATTCCCACGAATCGACAGTGACCACCAGGTCATCTAAAATTCCTTCAGGTTTGATTGTGGACCTATCAGCCAGCTCTAATATAGTAGGGGTAGGCCTGAGATTAGTGAGTCCCATCTTCCTTATAGCCTCTATGGTCATGATGTTTATAGCTGCACCTAAATCCACCAAAACGTAAGGTATCTAAGTATGCCCTATGTATACTGTAATGGTAGGATTACCTGGGTCGTCATACTTAGCTAGTGGAGCCCTACCCATTATCAATTCAGACAGTTTTCCCACTACATGGACTGTAGGAGGGTCCCTAGGCTTCCTTCCTAGAATATTGACATAAAGATTCTTCAATTCTCCTAAGAGATTGAACCAAGGTTGTTCCATTGTCTTCTATAAGGCCAATCGTTCAGGATACGGTGGTGCTCTTGTCAGTTGTGTAGGCTGTGTTTCAATGTGTCTTTCTTCCTCTGTTTCAGTTGGTGTTTCAGGAGGAGTGTCAACATCCTCAATAATGGGGATAGCTATATCAACTGAATTCTCGAATTGCTGATTCATTCTCACTTCACTCACAGAGGCTGGTACATCCTCAATGACCATGGGTTCCACTACCCTCCCTGATCGTAGGTGTATGTCTTTGCAGGGAATTGGAGAAATGTAATAAGATGGCATGTTGGCGGTTTTGAACTGATGTAGAACCTTATTATTCAGGTTGGGTTTAGGTTGACCAGGAAGCTGTGGTCGTAGAGGTATGTTCTTTGGTGCCGCATAGTTTTGGAGCTGTAGATGCGGCTGCTGATACTGTTGGTGAGGATACTGTTGATGAGGAGTTTTGTTGTGAGGAAACTGATTCCTTGGGTAGGAATTTCTCCAACCAGGAGACCAAGGAGCTTGTTGGTTTGATTTTTGGGCCCATGTCGTCCAAGGATTAGGATTTTGCATTGAATTTTGAGGTGGATTCCATTGGTGATTAGAATAGGAATAATTTGAAGGAAACTGATTATTCATATTATTCCAAAAAGGTGATGGATCTGGGTTCATACCTTGATTCTGAGGCTGCCAAGGCTTCTTTTGAGCGATGAAATAAGCTTGCTCCACATCTAAATTAGATGCCTGCAGGACTGCTTTGACTTTGGGAAGTGAAGGACATTATTTGGTATCATGATCCAATTCACATATTCGACATACCTCCACCTTGTCAAGCGGGCATTCCTTCAGTGGGTGCTTCTTCCTGCATTTAGCACAGAATACACCAAGTGCCAGATCTTCTTTTGCTTGCCTCTATTTTGCTCTCAAGATATCCAACTGCGAGGAGATAGAGCTCATCATATCTGTTTTAAAATTATCAAGAAGGTTTCTTATTTATGCCCGAGTGGCCCCTCCACTGGCTAACTTTTGTGTCCTAGCGAGCACATCTCGATCTCGTTGTTTGTCTCGATTGTTGGTTCTAGAGGATCCCCTCGAATATATTCGACATAAATCAATGATATTTTCAAAGGGTTCTTTAGAGATATCCCCATTCGCCAACAAATTCAGCATGTCTAGGCAATATTCTCTGATCCCACGCAGTAAGATAATCTTCAATACATCTTTCCCAATATCGGCATGACTGGACCTCTGCAAATTGTATAACAATCTCTCAACGAAGTCTTCCAAACTCTCCTCTTCTTTATGGACCATCTTAAATAACTCTTCCTTCCTATCCCTAGTTCTACAATAATCTTGATATTTGGAAAGGAAAGTCTGTTTCATTTGATCCCAAGTAGTAAGAGTCTCACGACCCAAACTCACGAACCAACGCAGGGAATTTCCCTTGAGAGTAGTAGGAAATAGCTTCAATTTCTGTGAGTTGGAGGTATAGTCATTACTCCGACAGAGGATATCAAATTCGAAAAGGTATTCATCTGGATCTTCGGAGGACTTACCATGTAAGTTCGAAAGAACCGAGGATGAAATATTCTTCATGGGGGGCGCCCCTGGTGTTTGTAGGATAGGGAATTCAAGTGTGACAAGAGTGTCACCATGCTGATTATCCCCCACCTACTCTTTGTGATTATTGGGACGTTCGTGGTGATCTCCATGTTCTTCATTATCCATGTTTCCCTGGTTCTCCTGTTCTTCCTTTATTCTTCCACTAGATATATGGTGTAATCGAAGTAGAAGTGTATATCGAGAAACCGTCGGGATTCAAAAATATCTTCAAAGAACCACATGTGCGAAGATTGAAGAAGGATTTTTACGGGCTTAGAAGGCACCCATGGGATAGCATGATGATCTTGAGGATCACCTAGAGTGATGAGGCATCAACTTTTTCTACAAGGTTGAATATGAGGAGCTCATATATGGTTGAAAGAGATAACTTGAAATAGAGTTTGAGATCTTGGTATCCACTGACCTAAAGAGATGACATAGGTGGCTACACACAATATCATCATAAGAGAAGGATACTAGTCACTCCAGTGAAGAATATTCCAATGTAGAGAGTAAAAGATGCAAAGGGGGGATATTGCTCAGTTACAAAGGGAGCAGGAAAGCTCCACTTCATAGGAAGTGACTACAACATAGATTGAGAGACATTATCACTTAGCCTCTATCTGTGGCAAAGGTTGTTTTCCTTAGTATCTTAGGGATATGCTCAGAGTGATACTGGATGTCTCCCCTCACGAAGACGAAGGATATGTGGAGTGGATTGAAATAGGAACCCAAAACATGATACGGAAAGATAGATGCCTTTCTCATAAGCTTGGGATTTACCGAGAGTAAAGCAAACTCCCACCTTTACTACAAGGGCCAGGAAGGAAATCCTATGATTCTAGTTGTTGCAGATGACTAGTTCTTGATAAGTGAAGAGAATCTCATAGCAGAAACGAAGAGGAATATTGCCACATAGTTTGAGATGAAAGACCTATATATGATTCATTACTTCTTAGGTATTGAGGTTTGCCAGAATCCAGAGGAATGTTTCCTAGTTCAAGGAAAGTATGCGGTAGATATCCTAAAGAGATTCGGGATGATGGATTGTAATCCCATGGAAACACCCATGGAATCGAATATGAATTTGTTGAGTGATACTTCATGAGAACTGGTGGAATCCATAGTGTATATACATATGATTGGTTTGTTGATGTATTTGACGAACATGAAGCTAGAATTATGCTTTGCGGTGAAAAATCAGAGCCAATATATGGTAGAGTCGATACATGTTCACTTGGTTGTGGCAAAGCATATGCAGAGGTACCTAAAGGGTACGGTTGATTAAGGCATCAAGTATGAATAAGATCAAAAGATTAAATTACAAAGTTATGTTGATGCTGATAGGGCTAGGAGTGTCACAATTGGAAAGAGTACATCAGGATGTTTCTTCATTTTGGGATCAGGTATGAACTCATGGTTCAGTAGGAACCAAACATGTGTGGCACGCAGTACAGCCGAGGTCGAGTATATGGAAGCTTGTTTGGAAAACTGTGAAGTGGTGTGGCTTCAGAATTTGCTATCATTATTGTTTCATCTCGATTTAGAGGTGACTTGTATCTTCTATGACAACCAAAGCTGTGTGAAGTTGTCGAAGAACCCTATGTTCCATGACAAGTCGAAGAGCATCGAGATCAGGTATCACTATATCTGGGATATGGTGCAGAAGGGAGCAATAAGACTCAAGTATATAGAAAAAGAGGAGCAAATAGCCGATGTGTTGACCAAGCTTGGAGTGGTCCATATCAAGAGGGAGTGATGAGCTTAGATGAGGTAGCAGTTATTCACGGGTTATGTGACGTAATTGATTCTCCTAGCCTATGCGAGGATATGGATGAATGGTGATTTAACGTAGGTGGTTGCAGTGTGAAACATAATGTATTATAATGGGATGGACCCATTGGATGGCTTGTTGAGTTCATGGATGAGAACATTTTCATTTGGTATGAAAAAGGACCTGCTCTGCCAAAAACCCTAGACTAGTTCTAGGTCACATCCAATATGAAAAAGGAATGGCCCTATGGTGGAAAACCCTAGACTTCTTCTAGGTCACATATAGTATGAAAAAGGACTTTCCCTATGGTGGAAAATCCTAGACTAGTTCTAGTTCACATCCAGTATGAAAAAGGACTGACCCTATGGTGGAAAATCCTAGACTAGTTATAGAACATCCAGAATGAAAAAGGACAAGACTTGTGGTGGACCTAGAATTAATGTAGGTCACATCCAGTATGAAAAAGGACTAGCTCTGTTTGTGAAATTCCTATAATTATTTTAGGTCACATCCACCATGAAAGAGAGCTGACTCTCTGTGTGAAAGTACTAGACTTGGTCTAGGTCACATCCAGCATGAAAGATGGTTGGCTTTGTGCATGAAAGTCCTATACTTGGTTGAGGTCACATCCAACATGAAAGAGGGATGGCTCTGTGTGGTCACATCCAGTATGAAAAAGGGTTGGCTCTGTGAAACTTCTTATGATATATAGATTCAGGAGATGTCAGATGTCAATATTTCGTGTACAAGAAGTGCAGTAGCTAGAAGACAATGGTGATGATGATTGAATAACACCTTCCCTGTTAAGAGGGAGTGTTGAAGAATGTAACTTCAGAAGATATTCATATTTGTATTATTTGGTTCATTTTTATTATTTGTATTCTACAACCTACGAGGATTATTATTAATGTAATTGATCATGTAAAAGTCATTGAAATAGTTAATGTAAAACCTAATTGTTAGGTCATCCTGTAAAGATCTAGAAAAGAATATTTTATTTTAAATTGTACAGGTCGGACCAGTTAGGTGAGTCAAGCCTACCTATTTAGTAAAAATTTCAAATCATTTGATTAGTATAAATAGGAGGCTTGTCCTCCTCATTTGACCACCACACTCAATCATTACATTCACATGAGTAGAGAGATAGAGTCATAAAGAGTTGTTTCTTTTGGAATCTTCTTATTTTGGTTCTTTGCACGAGGGATACTATCGTACATTCTGACGAATCTATATAGAATAAGTTTGTTGGGTTTTTCTGCCCCAAGAGGGTTTTCCCAAGATAAATTATTGTGTACTATTGTTCATGATGTGCTTGTATTTCTTTCTTTTAACCATGTTCCTTATTAAAAACTCCAACCACCATTCATTGAATGTGGGTACTGGTTGGTGAGTAACTTGTCCACCTTCCATGGTTATGAAAGCATGGGAATTGAGTACAAGCCTTGAGGAGTGTAAGATACTCCATACCCTTGGAAAATTGAATTGAATATATATCAAACCATCTATTTTTTATGCACTCTCCTCATGTAATTTGAGGTGATGAGTGCTAGGGGATCATTCTATTCCATTCATGGGATTCATCCGTTCAGAAATTGAATTCTATATCTTGTCATGCTACAATCAAGACCAATCTCAAGTTCGAGACTATACTTGGAACTTGTAAGTGAACAAGGAGAGAAACAAAAGGGAATTCTTTGAACCAAAGAGAGAGATGTAAGGCTATATAAGAGTACAAGTTGGGTTGATACATAATCATCCTTATTTTACTATATATTGTTGCTCACTAAGTGTTGAAGAGTTAAGACATGTATTTGTTGGGTTGGTCTTGAAGGGAAATAATAGATTGAACTCCTTCTACAAATACTAAAGAGAAATGGAGGGAAGAATAATCTTGAGGCACTATTCAACAAAGAAGGAAAATATCTTCCTAGTGAGGTGTTTGGTAGTGAAGGGAGTTTCATGGCTGAGATGGATGGACGTTTGCTTTGTGACATATGTGGTAAATTGTTTGGTTAAGCATGGGATACATTGGGTTGGGTGAGTGACTTGAGTTTCTTTGATCATTTTTCTTCACCTTGGTGGCCTCATAGCCCAACTTTGTAGTGGAATTCATAGAGGAGTTCCTATAGTTGGATGGAAATTACTCACCAGTATCCAATTTCCTTCAACTAGCTTGTTCAAAAGATAAATTTTCAATCTCTATGTTGAATTCCTCTTTACTATTCTAAAGTTAAGTTATCTTTTTCTTATGTATGAATTTAGAATGGAATTCATGGTGAATGCATGATGTTGCATGCATATTTGTTACAAGGTTTAATGTTTTCTTAGTCAATTAAAAAATTCCTTAGTGTTTATTTGGCTAGAATAACCTTCTAAACTAAAATTTCTCATATGCTTGATTGATTCTTTGTTAGGCTACATGCCTTTGTAAAAGGATTTAGAGTTTATTTGGTTCAAATTCATGTTATGCATTTGAGAGTATGTTGCATTTGAGTTTATTATGTGCATTTGGTATCATGTATGCATTTGAGCCTAAGTGGTGATGGTCATGGTGCATTTGAAATATCCTTACAATTGGTGTGGCCATAGGACAAATGTCAACCTCGTGTTGACTAGTAGCTGTTTAGAGCCTATAGCTTGGCAGGTCTTTGTCAAAGTCGAGGTGTTGACTTCGATGGCCATTTAGCCTTCCTTTTATTTATTTCAAAGCATCCTTTTGAAGGGCCAAAAGGCCTTGATTTCATTCAAAGTATTTCCTTCAAAGAGGCCAAAGACCTTTGACTTTGAAATTGGGTCCTTGTTTGAATTGGTTCAATGGCCTATTGGGAGCATTTAAATGTTGTTGTCTTTCTAGTTGGCCCAATAGCCTATTAGAGACATTTGAATTTTGTTCTTTTAAGTTCTCCCAATGGGCTGTTGAGGGTATTTAGATGTTGTTGTTTTAAGTTAGACCAATGGCCTATCGATGGTAGTCCAATCATTATTTTGTTGAATTGGCCGAAAGGTAAATATGGTGTAAGTGAATGTTGTTATTTCAAATTGGCTAATGTTTTAGCATAAGTATTCAAAATATGTTCCATCAAAATTTCCTATGGGTTTTTCTCTTTCTATTAGGCAAAAACTTGGAACAGTATCGATGGGATCTATTAAAGAGGACTTATGAGCTCGCTATTGTGATTTGAAGATGTGTCTTCGAAATAGGCCCAGTTTTCTGTAGGGAGTATCTTATCAACAGTGGATTATGGTTTATTGGGTGGATCTATAAAAAATAACTAATATTTGATCACATTTAAAAAGGAAAAATGAGATCTTTTGAATATACTCTATTCGAAAGGGGCTCGATGGCTTGTATGTGTATATGTTTCAAAAGTGGATGATGGTTTGTAGGTTTCATCTTTAAAAGAGGCATGATGGGGTCTTTCAAAATGGTTTGATGGGTTATTTATTTGGTAAGACACAACTTCAAAAGAGGCCCAATGAGATATTTCAAAGTGGCTCGATGGGTTATTCAAATAAGCCATGTTGCATGCACAAATGTGTTTTTTTAGAATGACTCAATGTACATGCTTTAAATAGGTTTGAAGCTTTGAATTCATGTGGTCTTCGACCCACATAACAATGACTTGTTTGTATGAAATATGCTAGTTAAGCAATCCCAAGGAGAAATTATTAGCGGTAAAGAAAAAAGAGGTTCCCCCCTTCCTTAATATTAAGGCTACAAAGGGAGTGGATATATGACATTTGGAAAGAGAGTATGTAGTTGAGTTTAGGCAATGTATTAAATTCAGAGAAGGCATGGAAGGACATGAAAAATGTCTTGGAAAGTTAAGACCTCAAAACCACAAATACCATAGCCTTTTTGAAATATCTCCAAATGAATGACTATATCAGATTATGGTTTCTTTTATTTAATTGTTAAATATAAATACAAATATTAAAATAGATTTTATAGTAAATAAATAATGATTTCTTTTATTTATTTTATTAAATATAAACAAAAACATTAAAGTTATAAAATAAACTTTATTGTAATTTTTCTACTTCTTTTAAATATATATATATATAACATTTATGTTTTGCAAATTTGAACTATGACTTATAATAAAACATTTTCAAAGTTACAAAGTTATCATTTTAATATATAATGATCATAGAATCATTTATTTGGTTATTATTTAAAAAGAGTTTTCATAAAATTTATGAGCAACTTTTTCTTATGAATTAAATTTATTGCTTTAAGATAGATTTTGCCAATGAACTTACAAGAATTGAACCTAGGTGGAAAAGACAACAATCATTCCACCCAACCACCCAACTTATCTACAACCAATGAACTCAACTTTTAGTAGTTTATAAATGAAAACCCTTATATTAAGAATACAAGTGTGGTACTATCTAACAAAAAAAACTATATTTATATTAATAATATACCATTTAAAAAAAACCACATTTTAATTAATATTTTATTTTAGTACCATGATATTTCATTATAAAGAAGGATTAAAAATATATACCATATATTGATAAAATAGAAATGAGAATATGAATAAAGATTAAAAATATATAGTATAATTATATATTAATGAAATAAAGATGGAAAAAAATATAATTATTTTGAAAAGAAAAAAAAAATTGATTAAACAAAAATAAATTATAAATTCATTATAACAAATTAAAAATAATTTCAAGTAATAGAAAAAGTGTGCACACTCACTCTATGACATACCAAAAACTGAGTTAGTATTTATTAACTTTTTCTTCTATTTTAGACCTAGCTCACTTATGCAACCCCTTGGTATCTCATTGAGACAATTATATGTAAGGGAACAACTTCAAGTGTATGCTATAATAGTGAAATGCTTCAAGAATGGGATAACATACATCAAACAAGTCCTCTAAACACATTCAGCTCACAATATCTGGCCGAGAAAATTAACCAAGAACTCCAATAATTAAACTATACTAGAGCCTTCCGATACCAGTCCTATCTAGAATATTTGATCATCCATTAAAATTATGCCATGATGGATAATCTTGAATTAAGAATGGTCAATGAGCTGCGTGTTCCTCTTCCTGTGATTGAATGGTTGCCATTGGTCAAAAGACCTCCCACCAATAAGGGCTTTTTATCTTATATAAATGCCTTCATTCAATTGGTTCATTATATTATTCATAATGATGTTCTTCCCAGGAGCATACTCGATATTAAGCAGATTTTGCAGCTTAGTCCCGACATGACCAAAGTCGGGGATTGGTGTCTATTCCAAGAGTATAAAGTCATCCGGGTATATGGCTTCGAAGAATAGCCATACACGTTGCCAGCTTTCCTCACTTTAAATATTTTTTCCCTTTAATATATCTGACATAGATTTCACAGTGATCACATACACTTTGGTGCCAGAAAATATGGAGTCACCTTTAAGCTTCCACATGAGGTAGGTCCATTTATCAAACAAGTCCTCTAAACACATTCAATTTATCTTATCCTACATACATTTATATGATCATTGCATGAACCACATGATTAACCATGCATTATCTCTTGCTGAAAATCGTTTGACAAAACATAAACTTATAAATGAATGATAAACCATCAAAATCATACACAAAGCATCCACTTATATATGAACAATAAAAACATCAAAATCATACATAAGAGGAAGAGACATATACACGTTGTTCACCCAAAACTAGGGTTACATCCACCAAAGAGGATCATTCTTTATTTTATTCATCAAAAGGGATTACATTTCCACAGCACGGCTGTTGCCATGATTTTTTTCACATAGAGCACTATATACATAAAACCATATATATATATATATATATATGCTATGTAATTCATGAGTTGAGAAGATACTAACCTTATCATCAATTTATGCATATATCCCTTTGATATATGAATAGAAATACTAACTCTATGAACAATATGTGCTTGAGTTGCTCTCTAGATATATATATATCCTTATAATCATGATTATTATGAAGTACTAATACTAACAGCATAGTATACAAGGATTGTTTTCTCTACCTATTATAGCAGAGTTCCCATTGTTGATAACTCTATTACACATACACGCGGAGGGGACTCTATCAATTCTCCTCGTAGAGACTTTATACCTATGGCTTTTAACAAGCTAAAAGTACAGAGGTCGATTGAAAGCTCTGTTGCACAACATATATAAAGTTTGTTATAAGATCGCAAAGATGCGATCGAGGAGGCAGCAAACTCATTAAGATAAAACACAGTGGATGAACAAATACTGAGATCGCAGAAATGCGATCGAGCAGGCAACAATTTCATTAAGATAAAACGCAGTCAATGAAAAAATAATGAGATTGCAGAGATGAGATCGAGCAGGCAACAAATTCATTAAGGTAATATGCAATGATATAGAGATCGTGAGTTCAGTCAACTGTAGTGGTGAGGTCGCTCCTTTGATCTATCTTTATGTTCGACTGTATGGGTAGAGAAACCACGTGCAAAGATCAAACATCTAAAACAGATATCAAAATAATGCAACTTAAGATTTAAAGAAAAATGGAATGGAGATTCGGGTTTGGGCCACACCTCTCCACAAAGGCTGCCCTTTACCTTGTAGACAATATGGGACATATCAAGGGAACTCAAATGCAAAGGAGCTGCGACCTATGAGAAGGACTGTGATAGTAAGGAAGGTCAACATAAACCAGTGTACATTGAATGCATCAACAAAACATGGAAAAGACTGTGTCGAGCTATGTTTGAGCCATCCTCTCCCAAAGTCCGTCCATGCAGTGTATTCAAGATTTAATATCCATATGATAGAGATCCAAGATCAGCCGTCACTTCCCCTATCAGGCATTCCCCACATAAAAACGTAGCATAAAAAAATATACAATTATCTTGGCACACTAAAGAAAAACGCAGCATTCAGAAAATGAAGTTTCAAAAGAAGATGGAGATTATGCCTCTCCATCTGTCATCCCTCTAACGTTAAAAGATAATAACAATTAAAAATAATGCTGAATATCATGCACAACATCCTCTATCAGCGCTCTCCTTTCTTTGCTTCCCCATCCTTATATTTAGCCAATTTTTTTACGTTTTCCATGGGTAGTCTGTCCAATTGAGGGAGAACTTCCACTTGAATAAATGACAAATGGTTAAAACCTTAACACCACAGCACTCAAACATATGGGACAAGTATCGGATCAATACTTGCATATTCCCATGATAGGATTTCGTCCAATATTTAAAGTCTTCGTTCTCGTCACTGGTGGTGGGGGCTTTCGAACTGGGAGTGGTGGCCTACGAAGGTGGCTTCGAATAATTAAACAAATCAAGGTACTGAGTGTGGATCCTTTAGAGGAATGTTTCGCCGAGCTGTATAGGCTTAGATTAATGTAACATACCTTTTTGCTGGAAGACATTTTGTGTTTGAAAAAATTATGATAACTTTTATTCTAAAGTTTTATGTTGGACAGGTGTCCAAGGATGACTGTAATTTGCACAATATTTTATTATTTAATAAATAAAATAGGATACAAACACCTAAGAGGATGGTTGAAAGAGTGGTTACTGATCTACTAGGTGGAATGGAATCTGGGGTAGAAGGCAATGGACAAGTGGCAACATCATGATGCAACTAACTAGCTATTGGTATGGGACAACTCCCTTGAAATGTGGTCATAGTGCCCTGAAAGATGGGACTGGATCTTGAGGCTCATTTATTCCAAACTGACCACTAAAGACCTAGGCAGTCTATATAATAGCCATCAAATTATGAACCGAGGTTCATCACTTTTCCTGACAAGGAAATTTACCTTGGGGTTTTGCATTGTTTGCACCCAAGAGATTTGATGAGGGGATATGCTATGTTATTGATCATGTTGTGAGTCTGCCAAACTCTTATTGAGTTCAGGAGGCTGATGTTGAGTACTGAAGGCATGTTATTTCAGGAAGTTGATGCTGAGTGTTGAAGGCATTTTTGAGTGCCTTGCTTCTACACAGATTCTACCTACTTAGTGGTTCAGCAATCAGGATCGGGGGTTCACAAGAAGCCAGCAGTTGGGCTGCTTCTTCTGGAATAGGTTGGGAGGAACAAGCCTCCTTGGGTGTTTGTCGGCCCTATCTTCATCTACAGGTTCTATTTGTTTATCTGTTATTAAGTAGTTAAATCTATTTATTGCAAGTATTTAATTCTTATTTACAGAATGTGTTCTGGTTTAGTTACCCCTACTTTTAGTTTTCTGAACCAATTTAAAATTATGAATAGAAATGATGAATGAAATAAATATTCTCTGCATTTTTCCCCATGCTATAGGAACTGCATCGTACTCTAGTACAGAGACAAATTAAGTTGGATAGATAAATGATAGGCAAAATAGCCATGTGAATGAGAAGACAAAAACGTTGTATTTTCTTAAGTTACTGTTTACTGTTAATTTCCTATATGTACATGTATCAGCGTTTTTCCTTATTATTTCTGCACAGATAATTGTTTTCAAAATTTATAGTAAAGTTTTCTCCATTTTATAAATATCAGTTGTTTAGGAATAAATAATTTTCCTTTCTAAAATTTTTATGAATTATTTTCTATGTTATGGCATTTAAAAACATATATGAGTTTATATCATATAGTTGCAGAATTTAGATCTCAACATACAACATATTGTGATCATTTTCCTTTTTAGAAATAGTGCATAGTAACAAACACAAACTTCTTCATGTATAGAATCATCTACTTTTATGCTATTAATTAATTCAATATGGCAAACAAATCTTCTTGTCATATAATAGAAGTCTCATGTTACAAACCTAGGGTTTACATATTTCATTTTCAAAGCCAAACCTTCAAACTATTAAATTTATCATCGAACGATAGCAACAAAGATACTAAAGAATATCATCACTTTTTAAACAAAACCAAGTTATGGTTTTCACATCACAAACAGTTAGAAGTTTTTAGCTTTACATTATCCTTCCAAAGTAGGAAATGAAACTGTTACCAATACATTTTATAACTGTAAAATCTTGACATCGACTCTCGGCACACAGTTAACACTTTAACCAATCATAAGCATAAAGTCAAACCAGGAGTTTATTCCATAAAAACCAAACTTTTAAACCGTAATCGTTCCTATAGGTCGAACAGTTAAATTCTTGGTATCATCTCTAGGATTTCAGTTATTATAATGTCTGTAGGAAAACTCTAAACAGAGGTAGCAAACACCAGTTGATGCCGATATCTTATCGAGGAGAAACATCAAACCATGCATTCCAAACAAAGTCAAACCCTAACCCTTGGAATTCTTACAAAGTTAAAAATGCAGCAACATGTTAAAATCAACGAACTACGCACAAGCTGAAACCATTCCATAGCTTTTCCAAACATCTGTCATTATCCATTAAAATATTTGGATTTTACATTATCCAAGTCTGAAAACAAGAACTCTTTTCCACGACTGTTACAAGTTAAAAATCACAGGGTTCGTGCCCCTTTGGGTCGAGGTACTATCCTCCCCAATCTAACACATTTTTATTACAAACCCTAATAGACATAATACAAATTATCAAAGGAAAACACGAAGGTCTCGTACTACACATTTCGAAGGTCAACACTTCCATCTAACCATATTTACAAGGCAACCTCCGAGGCTTACCAGTTGGTGTAGTAGTGGCCAACCATCATCACTCGGATTGGAGAAGCCACCGAATCTCTGCACCTGCAAACAACAACGACATTGTGGTCAAAGAACAGTTATCTTTTCAAGAAACGAGTTCAGTATTAAACAAATAACTACTACTCTATTAATCTTCAATTATGGAAGCTACAGGAAAGAGATTCGAAGTACATTACCTTTCAATGTTGGTACAAATCCAAAAACGCTAGACAGGTGCAACTGCAACTATAAAACTCTTACACAGTTGAATGATGAGAAAGAAGGAATCCACACCAAGCTAGCAACCTTTACCCAGTTAATTGATGCCGAGACCTAAAATCATTTCTGTCAAGGACTTGGTTTCCCATTCCGAACCCAGTTCCAAAAGGAAAACCTTCAAACAGGACTAAGTATCGAAACACATTAAGAAAACAGACCCAAGTTGCAAACCATGACAAATTTCCACTGTACAAAGAACTAGAGATATTCGACTCATAAACCCTTCACAGGTCACGGGTTCAAAACGTAGGAACTACGCCTCTACAGTGCAAAACAATAACCCTAAAGACCCTCTGCCTGTCGGCCAGTAGCAGAGCCACTACCACCAAATGCCAAGGAGTAATAACAAATTGATCGAAACGGAGGTAGGGTTTAACCCTCATTCATTGAAACCCTACCAGATCAATGGTGGAGATCACCGGGTTGGATTCACGAAAACACCAAGCAATCTACCTTATTAAATGAGCCATCATTACTTTTTCCATGAAGGAGCCAGCTCGTTAACTATCGAACCAGTATGTCTACAAATCATCACAAGAGCGGTTATCACCACAGTAATAGCACGTGATCAAGCTCTCTACACCATCCATAGTGGAACTCCACTATCTCGGCATATGTATGCATTCAATGCATAGGTAGCGTTTATATTTGCCAACCTGTGACATTTTAACGTTCACATCATAATATTAAATACAATGGATATTGTATATGGTAAAGTCGTGATGCACCACCCTGTCACAACATGTTAAAGGTTTGGATAGATATTCGCTAGGGTTTGCATAGTATCACATAGGGTCACACTAATGCACACAACACACATCACATAAAGTTATATATTTTTAAGAGTTTGATAATGTTTCAATATACATTGCAAATAGATAATAGAAATAATCTAAGGAAATGCACACACATACATCCTAATGTATAGTGTAATGAAAGTCATGCCAATAAATCGAATTATCACCATCATCGTAGAGTATAGTCCCTAGACAAAATATTAAATCATTTATACATAGAATTTCTATGAATTGCTATGGAGGAAAAAGATAGACATTTATGTACGGCTCAACACGAAATTTAAATGAAAATCATATATAATTCTGAGTATAAAACTGAGTCATGATCGATACAGACCTTCTCTTGAGTCAAATACAAACTTATAATTTACATCAATTAAGATGCACTGTTTGCATCAGTAATCATATTCAGATATATTTATCTTGAATGTTTTTAGTCTCTAACCAAGTTTCTCACCCGGTAGAGTGTCCAAAGTCTTATCTCTTCAAATATTTACAAAGGAGATTACTGAAAAACTGTTCAGTCACTTGTCACAACTTTAAGTCCTTACCTATAAACTGCCACAAGTACGAATTCACATGCTTTAGCACGAATGCTAAGTAAGCCTCAAGGCGTTCGTAGGACCCCTTCATCAATCAACAAAAGCACATTAGTCAAAATAGTTGAATCATCAATCATAACAACAACAATAGAAGTTTGCAACAGTACAGTTGAGTATGAATAACATGAAGACATAAACTTGAATCATCTAGTCGTAAATCTTATATTATAAACCAGCATGGTATTTAGTATAGCAAGATAACCTTTTATGCATTGTTCTATTCCGCACACAGTAAATAGGCATTAATTGTCATGTCGAAAATTTTAAATTTTTGTGATTTTTTTTGGGATGTTACAATTAAACACTCGGCTTTACTCGAGTAATTGACAATAGTGAGGATATATATCTAGTAGTTTTTCATATATATATAGGAGGCTCTCAGGTTTTGGCAGAGGTTTTTGGGTAACCACGAATTCATTAGTATTGATAATGGCGTTTTTCCCTTCTAGAAGGCAGTGTGTGTGGTGGGCCGAGAGGTATCTCAAGGACTACATGTGCGGCGTCGGGGATTATGTATCTATTGGTTTTGGGTTAGTTAGCGTTTTCAACTAGGTTGTTGCTGAAATTCCTCAAATTATTACCAGTTTCAAAACTGGTATGACGGAAGGAAACTTGCTTGCATTTCTTATGACATGGATTGTAGGGTGAGCTTTTTTTTTGCTTTTAAAGTCTCTTAGTTATTTTTGGTTTTAAGGATGTTCGTTGGTTTTGTTTTGTTTTTTTGCATCTTAGAGTTTCTATAGATTTTTTTTATTTGCATTATAATTTGTTCTTATTGAGTTCATGCTTATTTTTCATGATCTGAGAGGATATTGTTAAATGTGGCAGAGATTTGTTCAATCTTGTTGGGTGTTTGCTGGAGCCAACAATCGTAAGTAGTTCTTGAATCGACGCCTCACTGCATGAAATCTGTTTAAATCTGGAGTAACAAAATATTTTTTTGAGTTTTTAATGGTCTTTTAAATTTTGCCTCGTTAAGTCCTCTGGTATTTCTTTCTCGTTGGCAGTCAAGTTACCTTAGAAAATCATGTCTAATATATATTCATATTCGGAGTTTGTTTACTGCTTCGGTGGAAAGAGATTTGTATGTCACATACATCCCTTTTCAACATGAGTGTGAAAGGGATTTGTTTGTTATAAGCTGCAGCAAGAACCATGCTTAAATCTAGGTTTACAAGAAATTTATAGATGTTTGAATCTAGGCTTAAGATAATCTTTACAAAGAAATTAGAATAACTTTAAAAAGAAATTAGAATAACTTTACAAAGAAATGAGAATTTATTCTAAAAGCTAATCACAGTTCTAATAAATTTGTATATGTTTTAGTATTTACACTCGAATGAAATTTCCAATTTCCCGCTGCTTTGCTCTCATTTAAAAGTTATGTCCACATTATTTAATATTAAGTGTATCTTTTTTTTCACTAAAACCGTTAAAAATATATTTAAAATATAGAGTAAAAATAGGTCGCTACCGTAGCCAAAACGACCTGATTACAATTTTTGTCTTTTTCACTTAGATCTGTCTCAGTTGTTTTTTCAACTTTTATTCTCTGTGCATCAATGTCAATCTAGAGTTTTATCTCTATTCCTGAATTCCCAGATCCAATCACTGTCAATCTTTATTTGCCTCGGCCACCAATTCCTTCCTTCTTGACTCTGAGTTTAGTCGATCTCGAGTAGCAAATATATGTCCATGAGATTTTCTCTTTAGTCGATCTTGAATAGCAAATATGGCCCTGAGATACTAAATGAATGTTTTGGTGCTTCTTATCTTCTCTCTTGACTCTGTCTTTAGCGTTTTGAGATACTAAGTGTATCTTTACAATGAAATCAATTCAGAAGCCCGAGGAAGCTACGTATGTCTTACTGTGTTCCAGGAATGGGAATGTTTGTAATTACCTTAATTTTTGCTGGATCTACCTGGATATCTACAGCAGAGATAAAGTGCCCTAGAACTATACCCTCATCCATCATCATGTGGAACTTTTCAGTGCTCAGAGACAGGTGGGTTTGTTCACAGCGTTCTAAAACTATTTCCATATTCTTTAATGCTTTATCAAAACTACTACTGTATGGAGTGAAATCGTCCATAAAGATTTCCATGCAATCGTTAACCATCTCGGAAAAGATCCCAATCACAACTCTTTGAAATGTGGTCGGTGCATTACATAACCCAAAAGGAAGCACCCTTTATGCAAAGGTACCCCAAGGACAAGTGAGGGTGGTTTTATCTTGGTCTTCGGGGGCAATCTGGATCTGATTATAACCACTGAATCCATCTAGAAAGGAAAATAATTTCTTTCTAGACAAGTTGTCCAGAACCTGATCAATAAATGGTAAGGGAAAATGGTCTTTTTGTGTTGCTTTGTTTAGTTCTCTGTAATCTACACAGACTCTCCACTTCCCATTCTTCTTGGGTACGATCACCAGTGGGGAAACCCATTCGCTGTCTGAAATTGGGTAAATAAATTCAGTCTCCAAGAGTTTTTGGATTTCTTCCTTCACAACATCCCTTAAATTCGGGTTCATTCTGCGTTGAGGTTGGCACACTGACCTGGAGTCACTTTTGATATAAATGTGGTGAGTACACAAATTTGAGGGGATACCCTTCATATATGTATATTCCAATGCAAAGGATCCCTTATTTTTTTTCAGCGGCGTGATTAGACGTTCTAGTTCATTGGGCACAAGATTAGGATTAATGTTCAAAGTCTTTCTAGGCTCGATTTCTACTAGAGTGCTTTTCGAATTTTTAATTACTGGAATTCTTTCGACATCACTTACTAGCCTGGTCTCTTCGGTCAAATATTCTTGTTCCTTTTCACTTAAGGTGTTGTTCAGAATTTGATACATGTGTCTAGTGACAGACATGGGCTCACTGATGAAACTGTTGATGGCATCATCTTCAGTTTCAGTCTTGAAAGTCAATGCCTTCCTGATTGTTAACAACGGTTGAATGCCTTCCTCTTCCTCCAAATCCATCCATAATGGAGTTTCAGCATCATAACTTGGTCTGGCTGGAGGATATAGGGTCAGGTTTTTAATATCAGTGCCATCCAAAATTGTCATTCTACCTGATCTACAGCTGATTCATGCACACGCTGTAGCTAACCATGGTCGTCCTAGGATCAACGGGTGTTCCCCCAGCTGCGACTTAGGTTGCAAAATCAAAAGGTCTACAGGGTATTCCCACGAATCGACGGTGAACACCATGTCATCTAAAATTACTTCAGGTTTGATTGTGGAGCTATCAGCTAGCTCTAATATAGTAGGGGTAGGCCTGAGATTAGTGAGTCCCATCTTCCTTACAATCTCTATGGTCATGATGTTTATAGCTGCATCTAAATCCACCAAGACGTCAGGTATCTGAGTATGCCCTATGTATGTTGTAATGGTAGGATAACCTGGGTCGTCATACTTAGCAATTTTTAAAGAAATTACATAATGTAATGTAATTTCTTTAAAAATTGCTTATTATATTTGAGATACACATGTAACATAAATTTAACTTAATACTTTACACAATTATTTCTTTAAAAAAATATTTTATTATGTTTGAGATATAAAAATGTAATATAAACTTAACTTAATACTTTACACAATTATGTTAAAAAAAAATTATTATGTTTATTGTAATATAAATGTAATTTATTGAGATACGCATGTAACATAAACTTTAAAAAATATTTTATTATATTTGAAATATAAATGTAATTTATTGAGATAAGCATGTAACATAAACTTATTGAAGAACATAAACTTATTGAAGAATGATTCTTCCATAGATGATAGCTCCCACAAACAAATGATTTTGACAAAAATGATAAAAAACAAAAATTATTTTGTTCAGCTTCTGAGAGTCATTGTAATCTCCCACCGTTGAACTTGTTTCAATCCTCAACAATGATGCTAGCTCGGTTTTCAATTGCACCGTTCTTCACTATGAACAGCTGCCTCACCTCAGTAATTGGTTATCACGCATCATTTTAAAAGAATCCTACATCTATCAATCAAAGGCCTAATTTTTTGGTCTATGTAGTTTGATTGCGAAATAATCTCCATTTTTATCTTCTTCATGATCTTCAGTCCTTCTAATATTAGGCTTTCTAATCTTATAATAGAAAAATTGAGTCACAATCTGCACACAATTCTGTTAAAGATTCCTTGCCTAATATTCACAAATATAAATAATCAATTCTAACATATGATAGCCCTTGCATAGTTATTATACTAAATGTAAATTATATTGTAAAAAGGATACAAGGCAATCTAAAAGCACATAGGCTGCAACATCCACAAGCCATGGCATATTTGGCTTTAGTTTTCTCCATTCCAAAGTCCTTACAACATGCAAATTACAGATACATTTTAACTACTTATGCTTCATACTAGTTTGAATATAGTTTTCTCCATTCCAAAGTCCTTACAACAATGCTGCATTGAAACATAACAAGAAGATTATAGATACATTTTAACCACTTATGCTTCATACTAGTTTGAATACTCCGAGCAATGAAACAATTCAGTTTAAAAAACAAGAGAGATAATAGAATTTACAATGTTGCATTCCATACATCAACAAACAGATTACAGAGATAAATTTTAGCTATTTCTCCTTCAGAATTGTTTGAATACTCTGAGCAATGAAACCATTCATTTATCTAAGCAATAAAGGAATTCATTTAAAACAAAAAGATAATAGAATTACCTTAACACATAAGCTGCATTACCAATTATCGCAAATATGAACATCAATGGATTTAGACCCTGAGAACATATTCAGCATAAATTATAAATATCCCTCAACCTACCAGTATATACCATGTGAAACTATTCAGATCTATAGGCATATAAAAATACATCAACAGTTCCTCGTTTTACCTGTTACATCAAATTTTCATGGATACCATAGTTAGTTTATAAAATCCCATGCACAAATTCAAAACTTCACTTAAAGTTGTATTGGTACAAAAGTTTTAATCTGACTTCTAGTGTATATATATATATATATATATATATATATATATATATATATATATATATATTCGTCAGATCCTTTCTAGTATTTGAAAGTGGATTTTGAAATCTTACATTTAGACAGATTTGTGGAAGCCGTCCACCCATATAGATAGCATCCATAAGCCACCCTAAGCATGTTCCTACTAGACTTGTCGACTGTTCTTGTTTCACTAAGTCCCTGGATGTAATTGCACTCACTCCCTGAAACTGCACACCATCAATGAATAATTTATGTTGGATTTTTAATCATTTTTAAGCCTAAGAATCCAACATTCCAATTAATTATTGCATCTAGAGATGCATTCTAAAACCTAGCATATGGGAGAACCCTCTCTCTATTTAATATAAAATAAAATTATCAATTTATAAATTTGAGATCCATTTTAGAAGATGTGTTAATGAGGATTAAAAAACTTTCATATTTACACCTTCACTCAATTTTTTGTTGATGTCAAAAGGACTTGAATCTCATATCTGGATACTTCAAAATTTAAAGTTAAAATAGATCTAAACATAATATAAATTCTATAGCGCTAACAAAAATCCTGCATATACCTACAAGATTCTCCTCCCTATTAGTACAACCGATGCCCTTTCCACCTTAGTAGAATCAAAGGTTGTCATAGGGTTTTGAACATTAAGTACACGGAAGAAATTCAGTCTACCAACAAAGAATAATGTTGCAGCAACCTAGAGACAATAGCAGAGAGTAAATTTTAAATCTTTGGAACAAGCACTCCCCCGACAGTAGAAATGAGGTATTGAATAATCTAAAATGCTAGATGAAAACCTACACTACATAGCGTGGCTTTGGAATTAGAACTTGTAGAAACAAGGTCGGTCAACAATTCTTTGTCTTTTAAATGAAAACCTACACTGCGTAGCATGGCTTTGGAATTAGGACTTGTAGAAACATGGTCGGTCAACAATTCTTTCTCTTACAGGTGTCAGGTTTGATGTAAAGTTTGGAGCACTTCGACCTAACTCAGGGGATGGTGAAGAGAGATATGAACCGAGCAGAGGGTGTTAACACCCAAAAAGTGCTCACTACCTCATCTCCCTCATTATATGACTTATTGGTCCATATTTCCTACCATATTGCCTCCAAAACCCAAAAAACCATTAAAAAAGCCTCCAAAAGGCCAAAAAAACACTAAAAAGCCTCCAAAAGGCCAAAACCCCCCTTTTTTCCCCCAAAATAATGTAAATTCCTCCAAAAATGGCAAAAACCCTCTAAAAAGGGAATAAAAATACAAAAAAGAGGGAAAAGAGGGAAAAAAGGAAGCAAAAACCCTATACAGCTGACCTAAACCATATGGTGCCCAAAAACCATGGGTCAGCACTCCACCACTAAAAACCTATAAATAAGTGATGGAGGCTCCCCATTTTTCATCCACAATCATCCCTATCCTCACTCTGCCAAAAATTCTCACAAAACCCTAGCTCTCCCTTTGGAGCTACTTTCCACTTGAGAACCCCATTTGGCCCCATTTCCAAAACACCTTTGGAAGAAGGAGAAGGAACAACACTGGAGCTTGGAAGCAACCCTCTTGGACTACTGCAAGGGCTCCACCAACCTCTACATTTGAGGTAATTTTTGATATAAAAAGAGAGATCTTTACCATATTTTCATGTTTTGTTATTTATGTCAATGCTCATGTTAGTTTAATTTTATTTTACTGTGCTGTCATATTTTACTATTTTACTGAACTGCTACTAAGGAGTCCCTTCTCCTTAGTAGGTGTTCATTTGCACAAGCTAGGGTGAAAACCCTAGCTACAGTTTTGGTGACTCCCCTAGTGTTCCTTTGAATTTTTGGTTATAGTTTTTAGAAGTTTTTAGTTTTCTGCAATATTTTTCTTTTTTTTTCCTTTCGGCTGCCGTAAATCGTGAATTTTTTCCCCACAGTTGCGATCCGACCGCGGCTTTCAGACTGTTACCTGCGATCCGAGACTACGGCTCTCGGACTGTTACCTGCGATCTCCCTGCGGTTTCCAGTCTGTTACCTATGATCTAACCGCGGCTTTCATCCTATTTCCTGCGATCCGACCGCAGTTGTTCACCCTTTTCCTACATTCCGACCATGGCTGTTTCCACTTTTCCTGCATTCCGATCGCGGTTGTTTCCCTTTTTCCTACGTTCCGCCTGCGGCTTTCAGCCATTTTCCTGCAATCCGCCTGTGGCTTTCAGCCATTTTCCCGCGATCTGCTCGCGACTGTCGACCTGTTTCCCGCGGTCCGACCGCGTAGTTTCGCCACAGACCCGCGATCTGTTTTCTGCACTTTTTCCCTGTGTGAACCCAGAACTTTGCTGCAATATTTTCTGCACCTGCACAGGCACTTGTCCTATCTGTAGCCATACTTCCCTACATCCTTTTTCTGCAGTATTATTTATGTTCCATTTACAGAATTTTTTAAATTTCAGCATTTTAATTGAAAAGAGAAAATTTTACATTTCAAAGTTTAATTTCTGCATTGTTATTTTTAGTTAGAAAGTTTCCCACCCTGTGGCACTTTTACTTGGGTTCATCATCTCACACGCACACACTCTGTCACCTAATTCAAGAGAGCCCTAAAATACTACTTAACACAACCAACATTCTAACCCCACTTGGGGAACACATAAGAATCTTGTAGTTAGGTAGGATCGGGGGGATAGGCATCCAAATAAAACCCCTCGGTTGCTTACACTTGAGACATAGTTTTTGTCCATTAGGAAACCAAAATCCCCTAGTACTTTTTGGCACGGTTACAACCATTTTATCAGAGGGCCTCTCCCCTAGGAGGGTTGAAGTAGCCAGACTGGTTCTGGAGGCCTGAGTGGAATACCACAATCCATTCAGTAACTGAAGGATACCTTTCGTAGTTCTTGGTGTACCACCCATATGGGGGTACAGCGGCGATAGAACCAAATTGTAGATTCACCTTTTCTGGACGTGTCATGAACGGGGTATCTTAGTTGCCTTTTTTCTAGGATTGACTACCCGGTGTCCCTCCCGATAGGGGAATATCTTTAGCCACTTGGCTCTACTATCCATATTTTCTAACTTGGATTTCATCACCTTGCAGAGGATATGTCTGGTTGAGTCAGAATACTATTTAGCTAGGTGTTTGCATGCTCCCTTACCTCCCTTTAGTCTAGTGAGTCCACCATTTTTTTTATTTTTTAGGAAACCTGCTGCTTGTTGGTATTCTGACCATTTCTGTTGATACTCCGCTTATTGTAGCACAGTTGTTACAGTAAGTGTTTTGAGTTGGTTGTTGGCCTGAGTGCCATATTTTTTGCGCTCTCCTTCTGCACACTCGATTGCATTACGGTTTTTGAGTTGTTTTTCACTCAACACAACCCCCAGATACTTGACACCATCTGTCACCATTGAGTCCCCGATACATTCTCGGCGCCTCCTGGGCGAGCCCCCGCAGCACGGTTCACTTGACATCACCCGTCATAGATGTAGATCTTCATCACTTGATACCACTCATCACAGATCTCGAGATTTGTCACTTGACTCTACTCGTCAATGGCATAGAGCTCCGTCCCCCGGTACTGATGCCCCTTATTTCACCTCTAATTCTGAGGCAAAGTCTGAGAACCCCACTTACACTGCACCAACCAGCCCCATGGATGGCATGACTTCCAACCCTTTCTTTGTAGGGACCATTGGTGGAGCATCCACCACCACACCAGCTACCACACCCGCTTTGGGTATGCCCTCGATGGGGCCCACATCTACCATTCCGATCATTGTACCCATTCCAGTAGCTAGCATACCCATCCCAACTCCACCAGTGACTCACACTACCCTTGGTGGTGCAGGACCATCCCATACCACATTCGTTCCTCCACCTGGGGGCAACATCCCAAACCCAGCCCCTCCACTCGCGGGCATTGGCCCCAACATGGTCACAACAACTAGTATGTCATATCCTTCTACTAGTTTTCCATTCATGGCTAGTCTCAACCTTCCTGACCTGGCTAGACTGACTAACGATCCCATTAGACACGACCCTGCGTGGCCTCACATGCCCACCAAGCTCCCCTATGACATCCCTAAGTTTGAGGGGAAGGCAGGTGAAGACCCCCAGAACCATATTATGTCTTTCCATCTATGGTGTTCCTCCAACTCCATAGTGGACGACTCTGTCTGCCTCCGTCTGTTACAGCGCACCCTCACTGGCTCTGCAGCTAAGTGGTACATTGTGCAGCCCCATGGGACCCATGCCACCTTTACTTCCCTTGCCTTGACTTTCCTACAGTTCTTTCAGTTACCTGTCCTCTATGACGCGGGAGTTGAGATCCTATTGTCTTGCAGACATAACACGGCTACCCACATCACTAACCACATTCATGAGTGGTGTCGACGCCGAAACCTCTGCAAAATCAAGTTAGATGACCGTATATTCTTAGATTGGTTTCTAAAATCTCTCCTTCCTATCATTGCCAAGGATGTGGCATCCGAGTGACCCCATCCCGAAGAAGAGGCCATCCTCAAAGCCCAGCAATTTGACCTTATTTACGCCCAGTCTGGTTATCTCTATTCCATCATACCTGACACCCCCCTCGGCGATTCCTCCCGACACGATGCGCCGGGGGCATCCCATGCCGCCAATGGCATCATTGGCCGTATTTCCTTGCATCCCCAACCCTTTTCCATAGCACATCCTAGCCCTGGCCCCGACCTTTCGTGGGCTACATCCCATTTCGGAGCAACCAATTCATATGCTCCCATGGCACATCATCACCATTCCCACAGACCCTCATGTCCACCTCAGTGTTTTGGTCACGCATCCCCCGCTTACAGCCCCCTGGTCGCACCTCAGCCTTATTACCACCCGCAGGATGCACCAGCTCCTGTGTCCTCTCAAGCCCCACCTGCTTATTACCCGCCATAGGCATCCCCTGCAGCAACCCCACAACCCGTCACACAGACGTATCAGCACTCCCCACAAGGTTCAGCACCTGCACCGCCTCCACCTACTTATTATCCCCCGCAACCTGCTCCTGCACCTGAACAACCCCAGAACCCACCTGCTACCCAAGGGCAAGTATATGCGCAACAGAATCCGCAGCAGAACCAAAATAACCAGCGCCAACAGGGCCATCAAAACCGCGGCAAAGGCTGTAACTGTGGGAACAACCCCCCTCCAGACCAAGGCGGTCAACCTCCCAATCCCCCAAACAACAATAACGCGGCACCTGCCAACCAGAACCCTGACCGACCGCCCAAGCAAGCCAAAAATCCTAATTTGCGAACAAACCATCCTTGTTCTATTTGCGGGGGCTTTGGCCATTATACACACGCTTTCCCACATTTGGAGAGGGTTCGGCAACTCTGGACTGATGATGCCCACCGCCAAGGGAACGCGGCTCCTCAAGCACCGCCCAACCCCCCACTACCCCAAAATCAACCCTTGGTGTTACAAAACCCTTTTCCCACCCAAGGCATGGTGAATGCTCAACCGTTGGCTCCCCCTCAAGGAAACACGCAACCACAACAGCAAATCACTTATGCTGCTCTTGATCAACCCATGATAGACTCAAGTACCCATCACTTGTTAATGATGTCCTCCGCCGATGTCAACCTTCAAACCCGTCGGAACCAATATGGCTCCACCCCTGAAGGCCCTCCCGCCGACAAAAATACCAACGCTCATCCCACCGATCATCCATTACGCATACCCCCGGTTCCACTAGATGGTATCTCCAAATCCCCTCGCTTCCCACTTCGCCGCATCAACAATAACCCCAATGCTCGCGCTGCATCTAATTACAACATTGTAGATGACTTAGCCCAGTCCCCCGCAACCATGTCTGCGTTAGAGGTCTTAAAAAACTGTCCTACACAGCGCAAGACTTTGCTCTCAGCCATTTGTGCTATTGACCCAAATGATTCACGAATGATGGCCTTCGATTTGGACCAATCCGAACCTTGCCTACCTTCCACTTTAGCGTTCCAAGTTTCTGTATCCGTTTGGAATCTTGTTATCCATCGGTGCATCATCGATGAAGGTGCCTCTACATGCGTTATGTCCACATTCGTTTGGCAGAAGTTGGGATCCCCTACTCTCCAGCAATCCACCACTGCGTTGCGAGCCTACGACGGTCGTTCGGCTCAACCCCAAGGTCTCTTAGCTAATGTCCCCATCCAGTTGGATACTAAAACAGTGCTCATTGACATAGAGGTCATCAACGCCCAACTTGATTATAACCTCTTACTTGGCCGCAGTTACATGTATGCAATGCGGGCGGTTGCCTCATCCATTTTTTGTACCATGATGTTCCCCCATGACGGACGCATGGTCAAGGTCGATCAACTCACCTATTACGATCCTAATGCCCCCGCTGCACACGAAAATGTTCCCCCCATGGTTGAACAAACTGCTTGCGGTGCAGCTACCTCGTTGGTTTCCTCAGTGGGACTCGGATTTTATTCAGATACGCCGATGACTTCAACATTCCAAGCCATTCCACCCCCATCACCCGCGACCGAAGTATCTGACTTATGTACCCTTTCCCACAATACACCAACACCCAACCATCAACCGCCCTTGCTACCCCAACCACCATTGGTACCTAGTCATGTTGGTTTTACACCCATCCATACAATCCCCTTCCTATTCCCCCCTTCGGGAGTAGTAAGTGCCCCGGTTATGGCTACCCTCATCCTCCCCTGTTTAACTTTAGGATTACCTGTATGGTACATCACGCCTCCCGTTACCCCTCCGACACCAAATATCATCCTACAACTAGTGCAACCCATCACCACTACTAGTCAACCACCCCCCAGTGTCACTACCCCTTCCTCATACACCAATCCACCCCCCTTGTCAAGAACACTGGGGGCAGAGGCCCACAAGCATACACTGATGTACCCCCACCCAAAACAGTTAAAAACCCCCCGTGTTTCGTGCTCCTCCTAAATGCTCATTGTGTGATGAGTTAGGCCATCCTACCCATCAATGTCCACAATTACCTGCATTACAAGAGCACATGCAAATGCTTGACGACAACTCCAACATCCCGGTTGTCCAACTCGATCCAGCCCCTAAGCCTTGTGATAAATCACTGCGTACCAACCACCCTTGTGCAATATGTGGTATTTACGGCCATTACTCATATCACTGTCCTGATCTCCCAGATTACAGAGCAGCTCTCTACGAGATGAATAATTTGGACCTTGAGACGGCGCCCCCCACCATTGAGGAGATCCACCCCCCCCGTATCCTCCTCATCCGGAGAGATTAATACCATCTATATGATCTCTTCTACTACCACTCCCTCGTCAACCGATTTGACAACTCAAAGTTTCCACAATGATGAGGAGATTCTAGAGGCTCTCACTGCCCCGGATTACCCCTGGGAGGATATGCACCATCGTTCCTATTTCCTCCTAGAAGACTCCTCCTCCTCCACAGCCACCCAATTTGCAGTTGAGTCCAAAGATTTCCTCCCCACCAAAGTTGACTGGTTTAAGGATCCCATTTCTGCTCCTGATTCCTTTGAGGAAGGTAACATGGCCAACATCTCACCCATCATCCACATTGATATCTCTGTCCCACCTGGTGCTCTTGAAATCATTACATTAGGAGCCTCCTGTAGTGAGTATGAGATCAGAGAGTACAAAAAACTTTTCCAAGAGTTCCATGATGTCTTTGCCTGGTCCTATACTGAAATTCATGGTCTTGACCCCGCTATTATCGAACACCGCATTGACACATGGCCAGACGTACCCCCCGTTCGCCAGAAACAACGTCCCATTCATCCATCCAAGCTCCCCGCCGTTAAGGCAGAGATTGAGAAACTTCGCAAAGCCGGATTCATTTATCCTATTACATATACCACTTGGGTTTCAAACCCCGTCCCTGTTAACAAGAATCAAGGCACCATCAGAGTATGTACTGACTTCCGCGATTCAAACCGAGCCTGTCCCAAAGATAACTTCCCCACATCATTTATTGACCAACTCATCGATGCATGTGCGGGGCATGAAGTCCTATCTTTCATGGATGGTTTTTCCAAATACAACCAAATTCAGATCCACAAGGAAGATCAGTACAAAACTGCCTTTACCACCCCATGGGGCACCTTTTCCTATTGCGTCATGCCTTTTGGCCTCAAAAATGCTGGTGCCACCTTCCAGCGGGCCATGACCTACTGTTTTCACGACTTGGTTCATATCCTGTTAATCTATCTCGACGATCTTACAGCTCGTTCCCGAAAATGATCAGACCACCTTAACGACCTCCGGCAAGTCTTTCTGCATTGTTGCAAATATCAATTCCGCTTGAAACCACTCAAGTGTGTCTTTTGCGTTCTGGCAGGCCAGTTGTTGGGTTTCATTGTTTCCCATAAAGGAATCGTTATTGATCCCCTGAAAGTCCAAGCCATCATAGACCTTCCTGCACCTCACACGCTCCGGCAGCTCCAGAGTTTGCGGGGGAAATCTAATTTCCTCCGTCGTTTCGTTCCTAATTATTCCACCACCGTTCATGGTTTCTTACACCTGCTTCTTACTCACATACCCTTTGTGTGGGATGACCAGGCGCAAGCTGCATTCGAAGCCCTTAAAAAGGCTCTCACACAAGCCCCTTTGATCTCCCCTCCAGATTTCTCTCAATACTTCATCCTTTACGTCTCGGCATCTGACCATGCCGTGTCTGGATTCCTTGTCCAAGAAGATGCTGCCAGCCAGGAGCATGTCATTTATTACGTCAGCCAAACCTTGTCTGGACCACCCCTACGTTACTCGTATGAAGAGAGGATGGCCCTCTCCGTCGTCTTTTCTGTACAAAAATTGCGACACTACATTTTACTCAGTCATACCACAGTCGTCGCTGACTCCAACCCCATGGTCTATCTCTTGAACCGACGACTTCTGCAAGGTCGCATTGCTAAATGGGTAATTATCCTCCAAGAATATGACCTAACCTTCACAACCCCTAAGAGCACTAAAGCCCTCGCACTTTCCCATTTCATCACCGATCTCCCATCCCTTTTGTCGTCTCCACAATTCTCCGATGAGTTACCCGACAACCACTTGTTCATCATCTCATCCGATGACCCATGGTACAGTGATATTTTGTTATACCTTCGCACGCAGAAGTTTCGACCCAACATAAATCATGATGGACGTCGTCGTATCCGTCACCAGGCCTCTCGATATCTCCTCTTGGGCGATGTCCTTTATCGGCGAGGGATTAATACTATTCTCCGTCGTTGTCTTACCCACGAGGAAGATGAACAAGTCCTCAATGATTGCCATAGCGGTGCCTGCGGCGGACATTTCTCTGGAATGGCCACTGCCCAAAAGGTCATCCACTCGAGATACTTCTGGCCCACACTCTTCACCGACTGCATCACCGCGGTCAAACATTGCCATAATTGTCAACTTTTTTCTCGCAAGGCTCGGACACTACCCGCTCCGTTACACCTGGTCATCACCGTTGGTCCCTTCTGCAAATGGGCCATCGACTTCATGGAATGTAAACCCTCATCACTCATTGTCTCCGTCGACTACTTCACAAAATGGGCTGAAGCCATGCCCACCTTCAATTGTAAAGCTGACACCGCTGCTCGTTTCTTTTTTAACCATGTTATCACACGATTCGGTGTCCCCAAACAGCTGGTCTTAGACCATGGTTCACATTTTGAAGATTCCATTTGGAGCGAGTTGTCCACTCTACTGAAGTTCGAACACCAGTATTCCTCTGCTTACTACCCCCAAGGGAACGGCCAAGTAGAGGCCATTAACAAAATTTTAAAAACCATCCTCCAACGCAATGTTGACCGGCATAAGTCCAATTGGCATCACATGCTTTTTCCTGCATTATGGGCTTACCGTACATCAACTAAGACCGCCACCGGTTTTACCCCGTTTCATTTAGTTCACGGTGTAGAGTCTGTCCTCCCCATCGAGTGTCAGATACCTGCCTTACACATCGCCATCGAGCTTCTTCCAGACACCTCCCCACTCGAGCAACGTCTGTTATCACTGGAACAAGCTGATGAAGACGGTCGCGCCACCCTCCAGACCATTGAAGCTGCCAAGAACCACTCCAAAGCTGGTTACGAAAAACATGTCCACCCTCGAACTTTCCGTGAAGGAGACCTAGTTCTCGCCTATGACCAAGCCCACGACAAGACCGGTAAAGGAAAGTTTGAATCCATGTGGCAAGGCCCTTACATCGTGCAAACCTACCTCAGAAATGGGGCATACATTCTAACTGACTCAGAAGGTCACCCTTTGCGCAACCCCCGTAATGGGTTGTATCTTAAACGCTTTTATCCATAAACAAACCCGCGGCCCCATTGGTCCGTATTGTACAGTTTGCTTTCTTTTTGTTTTTCACCTTTTTTACCGCAACCTTACATTCATCATTTTTGAATGATCACAAATGGACCATCTTCCACCTCATTACATTGGCTTTGTTGATGGAGCAAGCCGCTGGTCTCCAAATCTTGCCTCTACAGCCTAGGTCTTATATTCCCCTTCACATGAGTTGATTCACCTTGACAGAATGTGCATCGGCGCTGCTACCAATAACCAGGCAGAGTATGATGTTGTGACCGGTCTCCTGACTGCTGCCCTTTAGATGGGCACATGTCACCTTCATGTGTTCCTTGAATCCCAACTACTTGTCTCCCAACTCAACAACTACTACCAAGTGCGTGATCCCTGCCTCTTTAGAAAGTTCCTGCGCACAAAACAACTCAACCGACAATTTGAATCCATAACATTCACCCATATCCCAAGAGCTCAGAATAGTGTCGCAGATCAAATGGCTAACAACATCCTATATTGGCATATCAATCACATCATGTAAAGGATCCATCATGCATCATCATCCCATATCATCTCATCAAAAATATATAAAAACCCAAAAAGATTGCATTTACAACAAGGGGCATCCATGTGCCTATCATCACATAAATATTTGCATCCATGTGCAATAAAATAAACCCATTACTATACAGGGGCATCCACGTGCCTATCCTACATCCATAATGTTGCATCCATGTGCAATACATAAAATAAAATACACAAGGGGCATCCATGTGCCCATCATCCTACACTACTTGCATCCACGTGCAGTACAAACATATAACAAACCACAAGTGCATCCACGTGCGTACACTAAATCATAATCGCAAAGATGCATCCATGTGCATATATATATATATCAAAAAATACACATCAATGTGCTACACATGTCCTGAATACCTCAGTACTCAGCTATACAAAAAATGTCTATACATCCACAAGCCTCATAGAATACATGTCGTAGCTACAAAATCGAGGGGAGCCCTCTGTACTCCCTACTGAGAGTCATACCCTCCGTCACTTCCTGCATTAGCTACCTTCGAGTCCTCACCCCGCTCCTCCTCTGGCAGCTCCTCATCCCCTGCAAGCTCCTGAGCCTGACCCCTCTCCGCCAAAATGGCCACCCGGATCGCGATCGATCGAAAGTCCCGTGGCGCCCCAAGATAGTCTTGAATCACCTCCGGATCCAAGTCTCGCCACCCATCATCAGTCACTCCAACCATCAAATTATCGAGAAGCATCCGTACAGACTCCAGAGTCCCCTCCGCATCCCGTCGACGCACCTCCCCTCAGCCTGGCAGGGCTGGTATCACCACATGCCCCCTGCGGTCTATATGTCCCAGTGGTGGTCTCGGGCCAACATTTGCAGATCATACATCAGTCAGTACCAGCATGTCAATATCTCAAACCTATCATACATAAAATCTGATATAAACAACAATCAAGCAAGTACATACATACCATCTTGTGTAGTCCATATCTCTGTATGGATAATCATCTTGCGTCAGTGGCATCTGCAACCACTGTAGGTAGAGATCCTAGGTGAAGTACCTGCCAACCTCACCGCCACCCCGTCGGCACATCATCTCTCCCCACCGCACCATGCACAACTCCCTAAGTCCTCCTGCCCTAATTGGCACCCGCGACCATAGTGTAGGTACCCTCTCCATGAAGAAGGCATAGAGAAACGACCCGTAGCAAAATCCCTTGCCAGCATCCTTCACCTTGCTCAGCTCCCGCTGAACATAGGTGAGGAACATCTAGCCCCAGGCATAGTATATGCCACCCAACACCCGCTCCACCAACTGCATCTGGCCCCCTGACACCAGCTCAGGCAACTGGGACCCCAAAACCCAAACCACGCACGCTGCGATCGCCTGTACTAATGGCTCCCGCAGATCCACAATCCGAGTGCATTCCTATGCACTATAGCCTCAAGAACGTAGTAACGCTCCAACATATCCTCCGTGTCCACATCTTCGGACACTCGTGGCTGCGTATTAGCCACCCTACCCAGACAGGGCAACCCAGTCAAGAAATATACATCCGCAAGGGTGAGATCCACCCTCTCTCCCTGCACCTTGAACGCCTGTATGTCGGGCTCCCAAAATCCCACTAACTTGTTCAGCAGTAACCCTGCTGAATGCATCATAGGCACCTATGCAAACTTCAGCAGCCCACACAACCCCAAAGTAGACCGAACATGCCGGTCCCTCCGGATGACCTCAACTATGTCGTCCGGGACCTCCCGCTCCCGCCATAGCACTACCGGCATCCTATCAATCACACAATGCACACTCATCAAACCCATGTCAAAGAAATAACCCTTCCCCCCCCCCCGGGATAACCCTAAAGCTTGATCCAAATCGCGGCTTTAGGGCCCCTTGCTGCGATCTCAGACCGTGGCTATCAGGGCTACAGTCGTTGTCCGGGACCGCGACTGTAGGAGCTAAACTCGTGGTTCCGAACCACGAGTTCAACCTCGGAACTCGTGGTCCCCGACCACGTGTTTAGACCCAAAACTCACGGTCCCTGACCGTGTGTTCAAAACCGAAACCCGCTGTCCCAGACCGCGGTTCCACCACGGAAACCCACGGTCCACCCCACGTGGACCGTACAAGCCCCTCCTGGGGACCCACCACCCCCCCGAACCCAATAAAAAATGCAAGTCTGAGTTTATTGGCATACCTACAACTCCTGGATCTGAAAATGGTGGGTCGGATCGTCCAAAAACACCAACCCAGCTTTGGTCCACTCTGATCTCTAGTCAAAGTCAACAAGTCCAAATGACACTTGTCATGTTGGACCCACTTACTATTTATAGTCCGTTGAATTTTTCTTGTTTTGGTCATTCTGAATCCATACGGAGTCCATTTTCTGAACCGTTTCCACCACTGGAATCAAAACGACGAGACCGTCATGATGGTCGACTCATTTTCTTATTTTTATCGCATTGTTTTTTGAGCATTTTTCTAGACACCACTCGTCGGCTCGGTTTCCGTGCCACTTCGGTCGTTCTCCATTTTTGATATAATTTATATCATCGGATTCATTTTTCCGAGCCTGTGATGATGCTTGAGATCATTTCTCTCTCTCACCCCCAGACTTTTCGGGTATTTTTTCCAAAACACCCCCGTCGCCTCAGTTTGCGTGCCACCTCAGCCGTTATCCGTTTTTAACATTTTTTATATCACCGAATTCAGTTTTTAGAGCTCGTGATGATGCTTGAGATCATTTCTCGCTCTCACCATGTACAGTTTCAACATTGTATCCTAACACCTTGCTGCCTCGGTTTGCACACCACATTGGCCGCCATCGAATTGTTACACATTTTTACATGATCCCTTCACTCCATTCATACTGCAATTATTTCATTATTTTGCCACCATTCATCACCCCGCAAGGAGGCCCACCAGTGTTCCCCCCCACCCTCGTTCTTGGTTCTCATCGATGTTCATTGATTGAGCACTTCCTCCTTGCCTGACCATTCATTTTGTTCGGTATAATTTTACCCCCTTTTCGGGTCGGACAAGTCCTTTACGAAAAAGGAACTTAGGGAGTTTCTGTTAAGCTCTTTTCTGACTCCTAAAACAATGAAAAGATCGCCGAGCAATCTTGCTTCCTTTCATTCTCTTTAAAGTACCTGAAAGGGCGTCTATCTAGTATAAGTTTAACCCTTTTTCGGACCTGGTAGACTAATTACGAAAAAGGAATACTCTAGTCACACTGGCTAGAAGCATTCTTCATTGCATCCTTTTATGCTTCTTCGGGCCTTGGAGACTAACACACGAAAAAGCACCCCCCTGGAGTCTTCTTATTTCTTTCAGACTCTCTAAAATTGAAAGCAACCATGAGCACGCACCATCTTGGGCTCATACAAATCCACACGACGGTACCATTCCATTATTTCAGAGTCTTCTTATCGCTTTTAAACTCCTTAAAATTGAAAGTAATCACGAGCATGAACTGTCCTGGGGTCGTATAAATCCACACGACTGTACCATTTTTTAACACACTTCTTCTCGTTCCTTAACCAGTGAAGAAGTTCCCCCGTGCCTCTCGGCACTATGATCGATCATCTTGGCAGCACCCCCAATAAGGTCGCCTTTGTTCAGAGTATTCTGCAGTCTCCTACCATCTTACACCACCTTGAGTATCACTCATCCCAGTCACTATCCTTGCTCCATTACAGCTATGATCCCTTTCCCACCAGTCAGTTTCATATGTTGCCCGATCACCCCCGCCATCATACTCTGAACATAAGAAGTTTGAGTCCACCCACTCTACTTGCCCAGTTATCCCCCACCCCCACAATATGTCAATCCTACCATCAGTACTCTCACACTTCGGTTCTCCACCTCGTGCTCCTATCAAGGAAACATCATTGCCTTGCTAGTTGCAAGTCTCCCTCTGTCGACGACAACCCATCTATTCCAGAGGATAGACCCAAAGGTCCCTGCGCCTTGGACTCATCACCATCTGTGGTGAGTGCCTACGGACCATTTTGAAAGGAGTCATTAGTGCCTCTCCGAGTGGTTGTTTCTCACATGCTCGACTTCAACACCTTGATCGCATCATTCAGAATCGCGCAGGGTATATATCCCTTCAGTTATTGGTCGAAGACCCTGGATTTCCCCCGACTCTATCACATTGGTTAGTCCCTTCGGAACCCCCAGTTACATGTTCCCGTGGATGTCCGGGTTGCAGTGGCGATTATATTTGGAAGCCATCCAGTTATATGCTTCCTTGAGTACCCAGTTTCGTTCCAGTTCAGTGTACCATTGAGGGTATGACCCCTCATCACTATGCCCCAGCAGTTCATCAGTCCCTCTAGTACCACGCTCAGCACCACTATTGATATTCCAGTATATCAGTTCTTCAGCTCAGCATGGTTAGCCCAGCAGTATGTCCCAGATTTGTGTCCCCTCTAGACCCTTATGATGTACACAGTGGTTCTCCATGTACCCTTTAGGTCCCCATTTTGGGCCTCATTGTTATTATATATATATATATATATATATATATATCTTGATACGAGCATGGTTATGCCCGTCTCGTCCATATATTGAGATTCTTCCTCATTCATTATTTGAGGCCATGTATATTTCAGGTCCTCATTTTTTGGACCCTCTTGTTATTGTTCTATATTTTGATACGAGCATGGGAATGCTCGCCTCGTCCATATGATCAGATCGTTCCTCATTCATTATTGAGGTCATGTACTTTCAATTTTTGCAGTTTGTTCGGGACCATTGTTCCGGGCTCTAGTTCATTTCTTCTCTTCTCCCCTTCCCAGGAAAACCATAAAAGACTTATGATGTCTGTCGGCCATACGATGAGCTCCTGCCCTCACACATCAGGGGGCAATCTGTTAACACCCAAAAAGTGCTCACTACCTCATCTCCCTCATTATATGACTCATTGGTCCATATTTCCTACCATATTAGCCTCCAAAACCCAAAAAACCATTAAAAAGGCCTCCAAAAGGCCAAAAAAACCACTAAAAAGCCTCCAAAAGGCCAAAACCCCCCTTTTTTCCCCCAAAATAATGTAAATTCCTCCAAAAATAGCAAAAACCCTCTAAAAAGGGAATAAAAAATACAAAAAAAAGTAAAAAGAGGGAAAAAAGGAAGCAAAAATCCTATACAGCTGACCTAAACCATATGGTGCCCAAAACCATGGGTCAGCACTCCACCACTAAAAACCTATAAATAGGTGATGGAGGCTCCCCATTTTTCATCCACAATCATCCCTATCCTCACTCTACCAAAAATTCTCATGAAACCCTAGATCTCCCTTTGGAGCTACTTTCCACTTGAGAACCCCATTTGGCCCCATTTCCAAAACATCTTTGGAAGAAGGAGAAGGAACAACACTGGAGCTTGGAAGCAACCCTCTTGGACTGCTGCAAGGGCTCCACCAACCTCTACATCTGAGGTAATTTTTAATATAAAAAGAGAGATCTTTACCATATTTTCATGTTTTGTTATGTATGTCAATGCTCATGTTAGTTTAATTTTATTTTACTGTGCTGTCATATTTTACTATTTTACTGAACTGCTACTAAGGAGTCCCTTCTCCTTAGTAGGTGCTCATTTGCACAAGCTAGGGTGAAAACCCTAGCTACAAGGGGTATGGCTGCTTGCTAGAGATCTTGCAGACCCGACAGATAAAAAATTTAATTAAGTCTATTAACATCATATGATTTGATCCATGGGGAAAAACCAAGAAAGCAAGGATTTTCAAGACATAAAACCTATACTATATGTTGTAATAATGAAGACAATAGAGAGGGATGTAACAATGGAATTTACATGTAATACAGATTCTTTTTGGAAGGAATAGGTGAGCTAGACATAGGATTCCTAGTAGAGAATCTATGCAGATCTGTATCTCTACCTAACTCGGCAGAATCAACTAGCTCGACAGAATCAGCTATGCTCTCAGATACATTCACGTGCTTTTTCTTTGTCTTTTTATGTTTCCTGGACTGATCATTGCTTGCACGCTCTTCATGTTGTTTCTGGTACAGAAACGTAGCGTTATCCATCGATATAACCACTTATTTTTCTTCAAAGAAAGCCTGAATTTGATAGATATCTAAAAATAGATTTGCAATCACAAGCATATTAAAATCATATCATACAACCTACTTGCATGGGCAATGTCTTAGCTTTCCTGCCTTTCCACCACTTCAAGATATAGTCATAATATGCAGCTTGCAAACCTAGGATCATAGTGGTAATGGTATAAATATGTACAGATAACAAAAGGTTGATTACATATCGATGCAGAAATGACAACAGAAATGGGCATAGAAAAATATGGAAAATCATAAAAATTTCTTACCATTGCCGAATAGAGTTGTGTAGGGAGCTGCATAGAAAAATCAACGAAACTGTTAGAAGCGTAAACGAAAAGAGTTCCAAGTACTTTTCGTCTTAAATGTATAGTTTACAGACAGACTTTAACAAAATATAAACATAAGGTCAAAGTAATTGAAAAATATAGGATTGGATGCATTTCTCAAACACAATTGAAATAAAATCTTCACACTTAATAATTAGGGTGCACAGATTTATTTTAACTTTGTATCTATATTCTAATAAGGAATCAAAAATTCCATTTTTCAAATTTTTTCATGCAGCCAACCTACTTTTAAGAGTGGTGAGGACACAAAAATATTTCATTCAACCAACCTACTTTTAACAATGGTGAGGACATAGATTCCTAACTTAAAAGTGGTTGATTGGCAGTGATAATTGATAAGTAAGAGCCAAGAGAAAGTTAGGGTTGGCATACCCTTACCCCAAAGTAGATGGTGGAAGGTAAAGTTTAGGGAGAAAGTTAGGGTTGGCATACCCTCACCCCAAAGTAAAGTAAATGGTGGAAGGTAAAGTTTACGACCTCCATCAAGTTAGGGCTTGCACACCTTCACCTCAAAGTGGATGGTAGAAGGTGAAGTTATACATATGTGTGCAAAGCCAAGCCAAATGTTACAAAGCCAAGCCAAAAATAACAAAGCAATGTTACAAAGCCACGCTAAAAATAACAAAGCACTGTTACAACATCCACCTCTATTAGGGTTTTCCATTCTCAAACCCAACACAGTTGTAATTGTAATATGCTATAGTCAAGTCTATATGAAAACCTACAAGAAATGTGGTTTAAAACATGTGTTTCTTTGTAAGTGGTCATAGGTTCAAATCTTGTAAAGGATAGGGTATGTATATTTCTATAGACTTTAAAGGGATCCCTTGTTTCATAAATAAATAAAGAGGTCTCAAATTAACATAACTTAAAAATAGATGAGATGATGATTATAATATAAACATTTCCTCAAATGACTGTAGGTTAAGGTCATCAAAGGGCCCAGCTGCAATGTAGTTTAGGGTCATCAAAGGGCCCAGCTGCAATGTAGGTTAGGGTCATTAGAGTGCCCAACTGCAAAGTCCATGATTGATTTTCTTGCTGACCTTCCCACGAGAACATCAAGCCATAGAGCACTTGATTCTCCAGGCACAATAAGACTAGGCTGGGAAGAAATATACTGAGCATAGGCATTAAATTGCACTGGATAACTTGCACAGATTGGGATATTTTTGGACAGGGTACATAGATTTAAGCACACATGACAATGTCCATAGATATTTATCAATTGGAAATGTCAATTTCATTGTGGGTATAGATGCAAATTTATTAAGATTGTATAAAGATACACCTCAATCCTAAATTTAAGCACCTAGAGTAAAAAAATGTGGACATAACTTTTTAAGCACAGCAAAGCATTGGGGAATTGGAAATTTCATTATAGTGTAAATGCTAAAACGTATACAAATTTATTAGGACTGTGATTAGATTTTAGAATATATTCTGATTTCTTTGTAAAGTTATTCTAATTTATTTGTAAAGTTATTATAATTTCTTTGTAAAGATTATCTTAAGCCTAGATTAAAACATCTATAAATTTCTCGTAAACCTAGATTTAAGCATCCAGATAGATTTAAAAGATATGGATATAAATTTCCCGCTGTAGGTTATAACAACCAAATCCCTTTCACACTCAAGTTGAAAAGGGATGTCTGTGACATACAAATCTCTTTCCACCGAAGCAGTAAACAAACTTCGGATATGAATATATATCAGGCATAATTTTCTAAGGTAACTTGAGTGCCAACTAGAAAGAAATACCAGAGGACTTAACGAGACAAAATTTAAAATACCATTAAAAACTCAAAACAGTATTTTGTTATTCCATATTTAAACAAATTTCATTGAACTACTTACGGTTGTTGGCTCGAACAAACACCCAATAAGATTGAACAAATCTCTGCCACATTTAACAGTATCCTCTCAGATCATGAAAAACAAGCATGAACTCAATAAGAAAAAATTCAGAATGCAAATAAAAAAAGATATAGAAACTCTACGATGAAAAACAGCAAAATAAAACCAGCGAACATCCTTAAAACCAAAAAGAACTAAGAGACTTTAAAAGCAAAAAAAACAGCTCATCCTACAATCCATGTCATAAGAAATGCAAGCGAGATTCCTTCCATCATTCCAGTTTTGAAACTGGTAATACTCTGAGGAATTTCAACAACAAACAATCCTGAAGATACATAATCCCCGGCGTTGCATAGGCAGTCCTTGAGATACCTCTCGGCCCACCACACACAATGCCTTCGAGAAGGGCAAACCGCCAAAACCCTGAGAACCTCCTATATATATATGAAAAACTACTAGGTATACACTATTACACGAAGAGAACAATTATTTAAGACGAATACATATATCTATATATCTATATCTATCTATCTATATATATATATATTAAAAGGTGGTTCGCCATTTGTTAGAGGGATAGTCCACCTGGGAAATGGTCGCCACCTTGATTCTCTACCACCTGTTATTATAGAGAATCAAGGTGGCATGAATTACAATCATTACAATATGGGCTCAACAAGAGCAATATGTCACTTACAAGAATTGAACCTGAGTGGGGAGGGTAACAATATTCCTCCCAACCACCCAGGCTACAACCAATGGACAAGACGAATACATATATTGTTTTAAAGTTAGCCATCAAATCTTTTATTTAATATTTTTATTCTAAAGGGTGGGTTGCGGTGGAAGAGAGGAGGCATTGTGAGAATCGATGGCATGGCTTTTATTCTCGCAAGTGTTCCAAAAATCATAAAAATACCAAGGAATCACACAGATGAGAGATATAAGAAATGTTAAAGGATTGCAATACGGATCCAGATCCAAGGGAACCGTCAGAACCGGTGGGGTGGTTTACATTCTGGCTAGCATTTTGGGTTTTGAAAAAAACCCTTATGGACGGTGGGTTTCCTTGTAAGAGAACGGGTGCTCTCGGAACTACTATCAGGGTTTTGATTCCACTCAGTGTACGGAATCACTCGGATGAGGAGATATATGCAATGTTAAAGGAATGAAATACAGATCCCAACGAGATGGCCCTGCAACTCTTTTATCGAGGTAGGCCCTCTATGTTTGCTTTCTATGGTTTTTTGTATTTAGGGTTTGGTTGATTTTTTTGTACTGTAATTCATCATTATCACCAAGAACCCAAGAAAAAACCAGAACAAAACCCAAACAATGTGGAAAATAAGGTTTATTAAACTACCCCTCTTTTGGGTTTTTGGGTAGTGGCGGAGCCATTGGTGTAGTAGAATAGAGTGCGCAATTATATTAAAAAAAATCAACAAATTTTGAGGGATTTTAGGTTTTATAGCAGATAAACTATTGAGATAGATTGTATTTGAGAGTTGCTTAGACCTCGTCAGCCGAATTTGAGTTTAGGCTGTAATTACAAATTATTTTCAGATCCTGGATCGAAGTAGTTGTAAAGATCCAGAAATTCATTCCCTTGCCCCATCGTTATGTGACTAACTATGGGCCAAGACTTGGTGCACAAGTATTAAACTAATGGATTTGTTTTCCAGTGTTTCTTTCATGTTACTAGTGAATTTGCTAAGCCCTACTACTTGAAGCCTTTTGCACTTGAAATTTTGAAAGTTGTTAGTTGTTCAATTTATTAGCAATCTCTAAATATGCTAGTGCATAAGTTCCCAAATTCTGCAACTATTGTACAGGACCATAAATTTGTGTATGTTTGTGTGCTTGTGTAAAAATTACAATGAGAACTGAGAAGTTGTCACATTTTGGTTACTTTTTTCGAGAGTTTGCAAAGTTTTGTTTTCCTATGTTCAACCTTTTGAGGGGAATTTCATTGTTTTTTCAATTATTATGGTCTATTATGTGAATATCACTTGAAGAAATAGTTACACTGTTGTTTCCTGTAGCTGTCCTCTAAAATTTAGACTTGGTATTTTTCTATAATGCAGGTCCTTTCCATAAATTTAAGAGGAAGCAATTCCATAAAATTAAGAGGAAGCGATGCAAGCGTAAAGAGGTGAGTTATGTTTTATTCAAATGTTAACAATTTCGGGAACACATATTTTTGTCATGAAATTCACATTTTATTGTTGTATAAATCAAATGTTTTGACAATGATTTGCCTTTGAATGTTAAATAATGATATTACCTACAACTTCCATTGGTCACCACTTGATTGAATTGAATACTCCTGTGGGAATTCAATTGTAAAAATTCTTTGGTCACCACTCGATTCAATTGGATACTTCTATGACAATTCAATGGTAAAAGTTGTTGTGACCACCTACCTTAAGTTGTCCTTTTATTTACTTGTAGTGGATTCCTACACCATTTATAAGCCTAATCTCAGAGATTTCACAAGATAACAAGAACAATGACAAAATCATTGAGCATTTCTGTGAAAATGAGATCTTTGTATTTTATGGTTCCATTGGCTATGGAATGTTGTAGGATGGAGTTCTCAGAAATAAATCACTTTGAAGGATCGTGTATCTAAGTTTCTTCCATATCTGATGCGAGGTGACACCACATACTTTGGCATTCAACAAAGTCACAAGACCGATACTATTCGCTTGCTTGGTTTATGCTCTAGAACATTACTTCCTATACATGTAGATATTTTTCCAACATTGCTTGTCTTCATTTGTGATTTGATGCAGAGGGCACCTTGGCTGTAAAACAACTGTAGCAACGCTTGTGTTTCTTCAGGTCTTATGGAGGTCTTTTAGTCGTGTCTCTAGTGCTATGATACAATAATGAACTCCATCACAAATACATGGACCTTCATCCTTGATGTTGGCAAATTCCATTTAAAACTTTTTCAAACTTTTATAGAATGGATATATTGTTATGTTTGGTTCAAACTAGATAAACCTTTTGACTGGCAATGCCAACCTTTCCTGTGAAATCATAGATAGAGTTCAACATGGGAATCGATGGTGCAGCTTTGAGATAGGAACCTGTGTCTTCCTTATGTGGTGATTACATTTTTCTCATTCACACTGGGTTTCCTCATAGCCACCTTGCAGTTCTGTAACACTATTGCTAAGTTTTCAAAGATGAAGTTTAGGAGTGCCCAAAATCGTACACTCCAAATCGATGAAGCTAATACTCATACAATGTGTCATATAACATTGATTGGTTTGATTTTACATGTAGAGCCAGAACTTGTTGGTTCGTTGGGCGTCATGTGTTGAATCAGGGTATTTTTTAAGGACGAATTATAACCAAAAGGAAAAAAATTAGGATAATTTTTTCTAGGGTCTGTAAATATTCTATAATATTTAAATATATTATATTTAGTCTTATGTCAAAACCCTAGTACTATTTTCCAGTAAAAATAGCGAAACCATGTATGGGATAAGGAATCATATTCCCCTATTTTCAAGTGGACAAGAAAAAATTGAAATCATATTAGCTTATTTTTGGGCTTAAAGAAATTTGAAATCGTATTCGCCTATTTTCAAGTGAATCGAGCAAATTTTCTCCATCACTTACATGTATGTGATTTTAATGCTTTAACAGTGTAATCCTGAATCTTGACTGTTTATATGATTGATTACATACTTAATTATAAATCTTGATTACAGTTTAATATTGAATCTTGACTATTTATGTGATTGATTAAAAATTGCTATCCAAACCTTGACTTTAAATTGAAATAAGAACATATTTTTAAAATAGTAGTTGTTAACCCTTCAGGCTTGGCTTTAATACATTCTTAGATCTGTTATGTGAGGGTTGTGTTTGTTGAGAGGATATGGCTATAACTACTGAAATGGAAGGATGATGTCCAGTTCCTATTTTTTACCTTGCCCTAAGCCCATTATTTGAAACCAATGGAGAGGGACTGGTTGTTGCAGTATGGAAATGGAGTATTCATTTCAGTTCCTTTTGCTTTAATTGGATTGGAATCATTCGTTGTAACTAGCCATCCAAAAGCAAAACAATGCCGACTTAATAATCCTGAGTACCATGCATCATCAAGGGCAGATGTGCCAACATCATCCATTTCTCCTTGGTCATACATACTTATAAAACGAATATATTTTCTCTTCAGATCTGATAGTCCATGGGAATAGGTTTTTGTGGTCTATGTTTGTTTATTGGAACTCATTGAGGCATAAACGGGTTTTATTATTGGGACCAGACCTCTTCTGTCGAACTAATAAAGGCCAGGAATATAGGGAATTGATGGGATGAAACCTCTCCTTGGAAACCTAAACATGACAAACGAACAGATAGGGTTCTCACTGCTCCTTGAAACCCTCTCCACCATTAGTAGAATGTTGAATTTTCACTCTTTCACGATGTTGGCTCCTATGATTGGTAAATTGATCCCTAAGTACGCCGGTTATGAATCAAATGGCATTTAGCAGGTGGAAAAGAAAATCCCTTTGCTCCTGGGAAATCTCATTCCAATATTGATACCCCTACACACGTAGAGAAAAAGGAGTAGATCCAGCTTTCAACCCCGAACTAGAAGTGGAAGAATCGAATCTAATAGTAAAATCATTTACAACATTTCAAGGTGCAGAAGAGATGTTTGGTCATGAATCTACCTGAAATTCCGTTTGATCTATGACTATCATTTACAGCATTTCAAGGTGTAGAAGAGATGTTTGGTGATGAATCTACCCGAAATTCTGGTTGATCTTTCCTGTAATTCATAGGTTATGCCTTCCCATTTGAAACTTCTCTAGTTGGTTCAGTGTCAGCGAGATCAGGTAAAACAACTACTTTAATAGGTCTTGGTCCAACTGAGGAGTATACTTAATAAATAGTGTCGCTGGTTAGTATTCCTTTGATGGGTTAGGGATAGATTCTAATCGTTTTGGTGGTGCTATAGGTTATTGAATCTCTAGATATTCGGATGCTCTAAGCACTCATTCAGAAACAGGAACATATTTAGTCACTTCTACAACTCTCTATTCTCTTTTAAAGCATTAAATAGCCTATCTATCATCAAAAGAGATCTCTATTTTTTCATTTAAAAGGGTTCATCCTCAGATATTTTAGCCTTAATATATGTTATCCTTTACCTATGGATTTTTTCTTATCCATTTGAAAATCATCCAATCCAAAATTGAAGTCTTCAGTTGCAAAATATTGCCTGCAATAATTTCTTCTTCCAAGTTGAATTGTGTAATTCTGTTACAAGTTTATATTATGCCTCATTTACATTCAACTAGCCTTTGTTCTCTTTACTAGGACTATGGGAATCCTGTCCCGAACACCAAGCCTGTCTATGATATCACAAAGATACAATCTTGCAAATGTTTACACCTGACACTATCCTTGTATCTTGCGAATGTTAATGCTTGATCTCATCCTTGTATCTTGAAATCTCTTGCTTTCTAGTTTATTCATTCACGTTGCTCGCTCTTGTACCCTCTCCTTCCTCTCAACAATCCATTTGATACTCCTAAACTATGACTTACAAATATGTATAACCTAAATTGACTGGAATAAAACAAAAGAGTGGTACACCCATCAGAAAGGAGAGGAAGAAACTGGCCCAACTAAGAGCTTAATTAGGGTAGCGGTCCATAGAAGAGAAGGAATGTTATCGAGAAAAGGAGAAGTGAAAATTAGTTCTCAGAAACAATGCTAAAAATAACCACTTGTTTCGACCCATTGTGAAGGGAATTCGTCAACTTGGTTAAGAAAAAGAATCGATGCATAGCATATATGTTCAAGCATATTCATTGAACTAAACCATATTAATTAACAACATTATGAATGCTAATCATGCTAATCTAACTGTAGTAGCAGATATTCCACTTACTCAATTGACATGCTATAGTATACATAGTATACATGGCTTACCTCAATATAAAGATGCTTTATCAGATGTAGCACATTTACAAATTTCACATTTTGACTAATGGCAACTGCTATAGTAAATAGGCTAGATTTACCTATCCAGTTTCGTAACCCTCTCAAGTCCACAGTATTAAAGATTTTGGTCAACTTTATGTACCATTTATTTTCTTTACTTTGTACCATTTGAGAAGAGATCCATTGACGAATGGAATGATAGATAACTATACATGTCAAGAGATCAATGCAATGCTATGCTTTACTATGTCTCATATAATGAAAAACTGAATGTGAAGCTTCTCACATACTAGTGTGCTTCTATGGGTGTTGATGCATATTGTCTCCATTGTATTGCAAACAGCTCTATTAAAAACTATATATGCATTCCAATATTATTTTAGGGTTATTATGAGATAGTTCCAAAAAATGGATGAAAATAATAAAACAAATCAATTTATTTTAAGATAGATGACAACAACTATGCATGGCAATTAATAAAAGTCAAAGTTCTATTAGTCCAGTGGAAACTATTTAAGAATATAAGAATTCTTCAACATTAAAATTATAAGAGAAATTTATTTACAATGAATGAAAATATTAAGACAAATTAATTTAGTTTAAGATAAATGACAATAACTCTATATGAATTAACCAAAATTTGAAGTGTCTTGTTACCTTACCTTGGTAAGTATTTTAAACCTAATACCTTACCTTGGTAAGTATTTTAAACCTAATAGGAATTCTTGCAATAAAATATTATAAGAAAAATTTATATGCATGCTTCAATTAAACCGCATAGGGGAGATTATGTTTCCTGTACATACTACAAAAATGTTTTAGGCACTAAAAACTCTCCTTTCCTTCATTTATATTTCAAAAAGTTTTACCGTCTCCTTCTGTACTTCTGTTCTTAAATTTATTATGTTAAAAAAATTATATTTAATTTTTAATTTTGTTCTACTTTTATTTTTAATCATCATCGTTTAATATTTCTTAAGTTAAAATTATCTCCACCTCCGCTAGAATCTTATTTTTTAACTCACATGTATTAGGTATTTTATTTTAAAATCTTACTCTATTTAATATACTTGAAAAAAATATTCATTTTTATCCAATTATAAGTTTATTTATATATATTCAGAATTTCATATATATTTATTGATATACATTTATAATATGATTGTATTTTATTTTAAAATCCTTTCACACATTATATTCAAGTTTTATCATGATCTTGGTTGAATGATCCTTCCATTTTTTGAGATTAACTTTCAAACATGATAAGAGGTTGTATTTATTAACTTTTCTAGTGTTTTTAGTTAGTTTGATTTCATTGAAGATGGAGCATTTTAGTTGATACTTTCATAATGTTTTTTTAAGATTTCTATATATTTTTCTAAATACAAAGTTATAAAATTAATATACTATTTTATATAGTATTTCATGTAACAATATGTGATCTATATGTAACCTATATAGCACTTTTTTATATTAGTTGTAAGAAAATTGATTAGGTTAACTATATTTATATACTATCAATACAATGTTATCATTTAAATTTTAGTAATCATAGTTAATTATTACAATTAAAAATAATACTAAGCTACATCTTGTAGTAGCATGCAAAACTGATATGAGCATAGGCCTGCATGCTTGTAAATAGTAAATGTAGACGTGGAAGGGTGATGGTTTCACATCAACATAGTTAAAATTTCGCTTAATGGTTTAGAATATACACCATATCCATTTAAATCATAATTTAGAGTTATATCAAAAAATTGAAAAGAAAAAATGAAACTTAGCATTATCAAATCTCAAGTATGTATATTTCTCACCTTTAACCAATATAGAATCCTTTGGAGTCTAAGCCTATTTGCCCTTTGCCATGAACAATGAAGACTAGCAAGCCATGAACAATGAAGACTAGCAACCATAGTCACATAAGATCCAATGAATATAGCTGTGAGCATGACTTAAAAGGAATTGGTTTATGAATTATGGGATTAGTCTTAATAAAGATGTTAAGAAGAGTTTCCTTCTCTTGATTATTAAATCCCTGAGATAAGTCTTGGACTTTCTCCCTTAATAGGGATACTATCAATTGACCATCCTCCCAATCTCTGTTCCACAAGAATTACAGGAAATTCTTCTTTTGTAATTTTATCCCTTTTATGCCAATTCACATGAGTCTCCAACCTGGTTATGCGAATATCATGCTCCAGATTCTGTGTGGAATATTCTTTATATTGAGGGATGTACTTCAGACAATAAGTTTGCTCACTTCCACAACTAAAGGCTTAGTCACAAGATGTCAAATATTGACGATGTCCATTATGGGCATCCAATGTTATAATGGAAATAGAAGACACTGGGTAGAAAGATAATGGGATAACATACCTTTAAGTAAGTAGGAAAAAGACTTTTGGCATCATTTAAGTATCTAGGGTTTGTATAGTAATCGATATTCTGAAGGAGCATTTGAATCATAATGCACAATATGAACATTGCATAGTTTACCCATCGATTTGACCTTGTGTGCTAAGAGAAGACCGTACGGTTGTTAAATTATAGCTTCAGAAGCTATAATTCATTTTACAAATTACCATGTAAACTTGTGTCAAGTGTCAACATTGGTTCTGAAGGAGCATTTGAATCATAATGCACAATATGAACATTGCACGGTTTACCCATCGATTTGACCTTGTGTGCTAAGAGAAGACCGTATGGTTGTTAAATTATAGCTTCAGAAGCTATAATTCATTTTACAAATTACCATGTAAACTTGTGTCAAGTGTCAACATTGGAGGGCAGCTGGAGGGCAGCATGACCTACTTAGCTGGAGGGCAGCTTGACTTGCTTAGGACGGTGGAGTTGACCAACTAAGACGGTGGAAAGGGGCAGCCTTTGGGTCAAACCTTTAGGGGGGCATCCCTTGGCTGCCACATGGGCCAGCCTTTAGGGTGACCTTTGGGGGCTTCTTAGGGCAGCCACCCATGCTATTTAAACAGGCCCTCACCCCCCATGTAAATCATTCGTTTCCATTTGAGTTTTGAGAGCATAAGGCAAGGAAGATTTATGCCATAGTTTACTGCTGTCCTATACCTGAGTATACTGTTGATTCATGAGCTGATATCGTCTGGGTTTGATGTTGTCCTGTAGCTGAGTTTTCTGATTTAGTGAAGATTGAAGAAGGTTGTCCTAGATTCTAAGTTTGCTGGTCATACAGTCAGGTATTTATTTTCATGGCAAAACTCATTGAAGAGCATAGTTCATGGTGATTTTGTAATCTGGGCCTGATATACTATTTATATAAGGAAGATTGTTTGCTGGAGTTTTTCTCCCTTCTAAGGGTTTCTCCAGGGTAAAAATATCTATGTTCATGTGAGGTCTATTTGTGTACTTTCTCTACTACTGATTATCATTTCAAGATTGATCTATCTGCTGGTTTAAAGTTATCCGATTTGTTGAAATCAGAAGTAAATGAAATAATAGTAAACTTAGACTATGACGTATCTGTGTTTGAATAAAACATAAAAAAAATTCTCATGGTATTAGAGCTTTGGGTGTGAACAGAGCCCAATTCTGTAGTTCTTAAGCCTTCACAGGTCCTAGGATTTAAGTTTTATAAAGCACAGTCCTAAGTTTCCTGTTCAAAGCATGTCTTCTTCTATTTTTGTTCGGCCTAAAGATAGGCTAGAGGGAGCTTCAAACTTTAATGTTTGGAAGCTCAGGATTATGAATATTCTCCAAGAGTTAGAACTAGATCAGTTTGTGACTACATTGGTGGAAGAACCAGTTTCTAATGCTGATAAGGCAGCCTTCAGGAGGAATCAAGCTAGGGCAAAGGGAGTTATTTTTTATTCTGTAAAAGATAGTATCATGCCTGTACTAATTTCTTTGATGACAGCTAAAGACTGTTATGATACTCTTGTGAAGTTGTATGAGAAGACTACACACAGTCATAAGAGAAATTTGAAGAAAAAATTGAAGTTTTTACAGATGGAGAAAGGTGAGTCTGTTGCATCCTTTTGTTCTAAAATTGGTCAGATTCGTGATCAGTTACTTGTGGCAGGCGTAACAATTGATGATGACGATCTTGTTCAAACCATATTTGATGGTCTTCCATCTTGATGGAATACTTTCCTTTCCAGTGTGAATGGTAGGGAGATTCAGCCTACTTTTGAGCGTTTATGGCATGATTGCCTTCAGGAGGAAAGTCGCGTGAATTCAAGAAATCATGTTGCTAATGATGACAGTGTTGTTTTGGTTGCAAAAACAAGAAGAGGAAAGAAACCTTTCTTTAAAAGGCATTTCCAGGAAAACAAGCTCAAAGGAAACTTCAAAGGTAAAAATTTTGATATGTCTAAAATTACATGCTATAGTTGTAACAAGATGGGACATTTTTCTAAAGACTGCAGATCCAAGAAGAAAGTCTTTCATAAAAGGAAGCATCATGCATCTACTGTTGAAGAAAGAGGATCAGCTAAGAAGGAAAGTGAATCTCCTGAGAGACAGGAGAACAAAAAAGAATACTACCTAGTGTCTGCTCTTTCTGGTCATCTTACTACTGATCAGAACACCTGGTTGGTTGATAGTGGAGCTTCAAAACATATGACTGGTTACAAATATATTATTTCAGATTACATGCAGAAGTCTTGCTCAGTACAGGTTCAGCTAGGTGACAACTCATGTTATGATATCAAAGGGGTCGGTTCCATCTCTCTTCAGTTAAAGTATGGATCCATCATTCATATTGATGAGGTCTTATTTGTTCCTGGCATGAAGAAGAACTTGTTGTCAGTCTCTACACTTGAAGATAAAGGCTACAAGGTGGCCTTCATGGATGGTAAAGCATTTTTATGGCCGAAAGGTGGTCAGCTAAGTTCAGCTGAAATCATTGGAATTCGAGAAGGAGGTCTCTACAAGGTAACGAATCATTCTACAATCAGTCCCAACAAATTGTGGCACAGAAGATTCAGTCACCTTCACTTCAAAGCTCTTCCTGGACTTCAATCTATGGTAAGTGGTATGCCTTCTATTTCTTCTGATAAAATTGAAGTATGCAAAGGTTATTTACTTGGAAAAAATGCAAAGAAGTCTTTTCCTCACAATAGTAGAAAAACTGAAAAGATCTTAGAGCTTATTCATTCTGATACCTGTGGACCAATGTCTTCTCCTTCCCTAAATGGTTTTCTGTATTATGTCATATTTATTGATGATCTTTCTAGAAAATGTTGGATTTATTTTCTGAAGTTGAAAAGTGAAGTTTTTTCTAAATTTAAAGAATTCAAAGCTTTAGTAGAAAACCAGACAGGAAAACACATTCAGATTCTAAGATCTGATAATGGAGGGGAATATGAATCTTGTGAGTTTGAAAGTTTTTGTAAGGAAGCTAGTATCAAACTTCAGTTAACTGTTCCATACAATCCTCAGTAAAATGGTGTGGCTGAAAGAAAGAACATAACTATTTGTGAGGCTGCAAAAGCTATGATGTTTGATCAAGATCTGCCCAATTCTCTTTGGGCAGAAGCTACAGCCACAGTTGTATACATTCAGAATAAATGTCCACATGCTATCCTAGAAGATAGAACTCCTGAAGAAGCTTTCTCTGGTAATAAATGAAATGTAGGTCACTTAAGAGTATCCGGATGCACAGTTTACATCCATGTGCCTAAAGAGAAGAGAACAAAGATGGAACCCTCTGGAAAGAAAGGGATCTTTGTCGGATATAGCGAATCTTCTAAAGCTTACAGAATCTATATCCCAGGTCAAAAATAGATCGAGGTTAGCCGAGATGTAACTTTCCATGAGGAAGTTGTTTTTAAACGATCTAGAGAGCTTCAGACCGATGTTGAGCCAGATTCTCCTCTTGCCGAGACTTCTGGTTCTGACTTTCGGAAGGAGGAAAGTCATGATGATCCAATGGATCAAGATTCAGCGTTGGAACTTGTTGAGGTGTTATAAAGATCTCTTGAAGGACCTCCTATCAAGAGAAGACCTGCTTGGTTCAAAGAAAATCTGCAAGAAGCAGAGAAACATATAGCCCCTTCAGTAACCTTTAGAGAGAGCAAAAGGCCTCAAAGATTTACAGGTTATGTTGCTTTGGTAAGTAACATTAGTGATGCTGAACCTTCTTTGTTTAATGAAGCTAACAAATTGCAGGTTTGGAAAGATGCCATGTTGGAGGAATACAAGTCCATCATGAAGAATAATGTATGGGACATAGTTCCTAGGCCCAAAAATAAGTCAGTTGTCTCATCCAAATGGTTGTATAAGATAAAACATGCAGCTGATGGGAGTGTTGAAAAGTACAAAGCAAGATTTGTTGCCAGAGGCTTCTACCAAAAGGAAGGTATAGATTATGATGAGATATTTGCACTAGTAGCCAGGTATACTACTATACGCACAATTATCTCTCTTGCTTCTGTACTTGGTTGGAAATTACATCAAATGGATGTAAAGACTGCTTTCCTTAATGGTGAAATAGAGCAGGAAGTATATGTAGAACAACCCGATGGATTTGCAATGCATGAAAATGAAACTCATGTATGTAAGTTGAAAAGGCCCTGTATGGTCTTAAACAAGCACCCAGAGTTTGGTATAACAAAATTGATGGCTTTCTATAGGGATTAGGGTTCAATAAAAGTACCGTAGACTCTAACCTTTATTTTAAGGTTCTTGAAAATCAACCTCTGATTTTGGTGTTATATGTAGATGATCTTTTCATTGCAGGGGAAGAAAAACAGATTTCCAAATGCAAAGAGAGACTCACTGCTAAATTTGAAATGAAAGATATAGGAATGATGCACTATTTCCTAGGATTAGAAGTTTGGAAAAAACCAAACGAGTTTTTTCTGTCTCAAGGAAAATATGCAGTAGACATATTTAAAAGGTTTGGTATGATGAATTGCAGGAGTGTGTCAACTCCTATGGTTGCAAATTTAAAGAAGTTACATGACTCAAGCTCAGGAGAAGATTTGGTGGATCCCACCATGTATAGGCAACTTGTTGGGTCTTTAATGTATCTAACTCATACCAGACCAGATATGCAATTTATAGTGAACGCATTAAGCCAATTTATGGTCGAGCCAAGAGAACGACATTGGGTGGCAGTTAAGCATATTATGAGATATCTTAGAGGTACCATAACCTATGGGCTAAAGTTCACATCCAGTGGTGGTGTGATGTTGCATGGTTATGCAGATTCAGATTGGGCGGAAAGTCCAGTAAACAGAAAGAGTACCTCTGGTTACTGCTTCAGTTTGGGATCAGCCATGATCTCCTGGTCCAGTCGGAAACAGGAATCTATTGCTCAGAGAACAGCTGAGGCTAAATATATTGTTGCAAGTAATGCCAGCAGAGAAGCAGTATGGCTCAGAAAACTCATTTTTGGGTTGTTTAATGAAAAGCTTGAGACTACAATTATCCACTGTGATAATCAAAGTTGCATGAAGCTCACAGAAAATCCAGTATTTCATGACAAATCAAAGCATATTGATCTAAAGTACCATTATATCAAAGATATGGTACAACGAAATGTGATCAAGCTGAAGTATGTTGCAACAGATGATCAGGTATTTGATATCCTGACAAAACCATTGCAGTTGGTGAAGTTTGCTCACTTTAGAGGTAAACTTGGAGTTGCAGATAATGCCTCCATCTCTAAGAAAGAGAATGATCAAAAAGGCATTCTCCAAGGTCTGAGGTCATAAGTGACCACCCAGATGCTAGCCAGGGAGATCTGGAGATTAAACAGTTCTATGAGTCATAGCAAAAAAATTCAATGCAAATATACAAGCCTTGTGAACCAGGACAAAAGTCAAAATGAAAGTGATAATGCCTTAATAAGTCTTGTGATGTCATGGCAAAAGTCAAGGCAAATGAACAAGCCTTGTGAGCCATACCAAAATTCAAGATAGCAAGTCGTGTGAGACAATTGCAAAAGACAAAGCGAATGGACAAGCCTTGTGAGTCATGTCAAAAGTCAAGACATAAAGCCTTGTGAGCATTTAGCAAAAGTCAAGGCATCCAGCAAAAGTTAGGATGAATTTAAAATTACTATGAGCTAGAAATAAGCAATCTTCCTTATGTAAATAATGTATCAATTGGTAAATTATATCTTCCTCGCTAAGAGGGAGTGTTAAATTATAGCTTCGGAAGCTATAATTCATTTTACAAATTACCATGTAAACTTGTGTCAAGTGTCAACATTGGAAGGCAGCTTGAGCTGCTTAGCTGGAGGGCAGCTTGAGCTTCTTAGCTGAAGGGCAGCTTGAGCTGCTTAGCTGGAGGGAAGCTTGACCTACTTAGGATGGTGGAGTTGACCAGCTAAGGCGGTGGAAAGGGGCAGCCTTTGACTGACCCAAAGGCCAACCTTTAGGGGGGCATCCCTTGGCTTCCACATGGGCCAACCTTTAGGGTGACCTTTGGGAAGCTTGACTTGCTTAGCTGGAGGGAAGCTTGACCTACTTAGGATGGTGGAGTTGACCAGCTAAGGCGGTGGAAAGGGGCATCCTTTGACTGACCCAAAGGCCAACCTTTAGGGGGGTATCCCTTGGCTGCCACATGGGCCAACCTTTAGGGTGACCTTTGGGGGCTGCTTAGGGAAACCACCCATGCTATTTAAACAGGCCCTCACCCCCCATGTAAATCATTCGTTTCCATTTGAGTTTTGAGAGCATAAGGCAAGGAAGATTTATGCCATAGTTTACTACTGTCCTATACCTGAGTATACTGCTGATATACTGTCGATTCATGAGCTGATATCTTCTAGGTTTGATGTTGTCCTGTAGCTGAGTTTACTGCTTTAGTGAGGATTGAAGAAGGCTGTCCTAGATTCTAAGTTTGTTGGTCATACAGTCAGGTATTTATTTTCATGGCAAAACTCATTGAAGAGCATAGTTCATGGTGATTTTGTAATCTGGGCTTGATATACTATTTATATAAGGAAGATTGTTTGTTGGAGTTTTTCTCCCTTCTAAGGGTTTCTCCAGGGTAAAAATATATGTGTTCATGTGAGGTTTGTGTACTTTCTCTACTACTAATTATCATTTCAAGATTGATCTATCTACTGGTTTAAAGTTATCAGATTTGTTGAAATCAGAAGTAAATGAAATAACAGTAAACTTAGACTATGACGTATCTGTGCTTGAATAAAACATTACAAAAATTCACAACGGTTGCACTCCACTAGTCACCATGCTTTCTGTATGTATATACCTTTACTCTTAAAACATATGAGAGCCACAAAACCATGATAAACTTCCTTGACCTGGGTTGGATCCCTCGATAATATAAATTGATTCTAAACAAAATTTATAGCCTATATATTTGAGATTCATGCCTGTGATTCTTCAAATAGCCATTTCTCTGCTAAAATTCTAGCCAATTTCCTCTCTGATTACCATTTACTAGCACTAACTTAATCAATTATTCACTTGGACTTATTTTTTTCTTTTTCTAAGCTAATTTCTCTTGTAACCTCTCCTTTATTCCCAACCAAATGATATTTTTTCTTCTTGATAATGATTTCTGTAGTTGGGATTGGTTAAATGCGGCTGGACTCTGGAGATCCATGTTAAGTTCAATAGTGGGCCTTTCAACATTGAAATTAGTCTAAGATATTTTCACAAGTTTCTCTTTCAAGGCATGGATTTGGTTATTATTGATGACCATAGAATTTCTTAGATGAGGATTTCCCTGGATCTCATATGAATTTGTTTTTATATTTACAATTTCCATTAAATTTAGCATTGTTGAGACAATCATAAGGTAAAATACACAAATTTGCACTGGACGCGGATTTTTTATATAATATAAGAAAAATTGTATGGAATGGACTTCTCTTTTCTCTTACTTTGCATGGTATGGAATCCTAGGTTGACATGTTGTGTTCCAACTAAATTTGCATGTTGTTGAGTGTGGTGCAGTCTTAAGAATAAGAAATATAAAAATGTATAAGTGTCTACAATCAAGTGAAGGGTCAAGTAATATACACATGATTTGGTTTCATTCTTCCCTTGAAAGTTTTGCAAGTATTTTTTTATAGATTTTATAAATGGGGTAGGTATATATTGGCCTAAGTGCCATTCATTCGAATCCTTCTTGCTTTAGCATCTTGCTTGCTGAGGCTTGATGATTTATCCAGTCTCTATCACCAAGGTCATTTAACCATTAACAATAAGATGTTTATGTTTAATTCATTTTAGTACCGAATAACTATGCATCTATAGTCTGCTTATGGTGCTTGTGCATGGACTATTTATAAATATGATATAGTGACTTAAATTGTATCTCTGATTTGCCTTGTAAATTTGGAAATATGGGAGAATTAATAAGGTCAATGTGATGATTCAAGATTTATTAATGTATTGGTTTTTATTAGTATTTGGAGCAATACACTTAGAATCCATTTATTGCCTCGGAAAGATAACTTGACTCACAGATTTTGTCATTGTTTTTGGATGATTGTGAAACAATTTTGTTAATTCAGTTTTAGATAGGTTGATGACAGACTGGTTTTTTTGCAACATTTTCCCTTTTCCTTTAACATTTTAGAAAATTGTAAGTCATTGCACAATTTATACTACTTGTGTGGTACTTAGTTGTTGTTAATGATAAGCAAGCAGTTATGCATGAATAAGACATAAATAAGGGGACACTCTCCTATTTTGGTGTTTGTATTGCAGTAAGGGGAATCTAGGTAGGGTTTCTTGTCTCGAAAAATTAATCTCTCGACATATGGGAATTTGTGCAGGGTGGAATGATAAGGTGGTAGAAGTAGGGTAAGTTTTGTTAAAACCTACTTCGACTCATCTTACCTCTATTTCTGTGATTTTTCTATAATGACAACAGCCATAAAAGACCTAGAAACTTGTCACTATTTAACATATCAAAAAAATAAATAGTAGGAAACCATTATTGTTTTCAAATTCTAGGTAAATTGGATAGCCATCCTCACTAATGAGATAAAAGATTTTGCAACCAGAAAGCACTATTTTGGGCCTTGTTTTAGTCAGATCTAGGTCTAAACAACAGTTGGGTCGCCATTTAGAGATATTTTATATGTCTCATGTGTTCAAACTCATGAGAAAAGTTTCCCTTTCAAAGAAAATTTACGTGAATGCATGAATCTTGTTTAAGTGATCACTGAGTTGTTAATTTGATATTTATTGTAGACAATCCCAAAAAGCTTCATAGGTTTTGGCTTATGCAAAGCAAGTCCACCAAATATAATAATATACTACAATCATTTATAGTTGTCCCATTTGGTTAACTGGATCAAAGTAGGGAGGACATTCACAGGAAATTTCCTTAACTTGTGCATCTTCAATTTGTTTATAACAATGTAGACTAGAATTTGAAAATTCTGCAATTTCCATACCTAGTTTTGTTTTGTGGGAACTTCCAAATTCAAAAAGCCTAATTCTTTTCTTAGCCTGTAATGTTTTAGGATTTCTACATAGAATTTATAGGCTGGGTGACATTGCATCATGTTACTAACAGTCAACTATCGAGTATCATGTGGTACAATTTTGGAATCTGGAAACAATCTTCCAACATGCTTCTTGTAGTATTCTCCATGATGAATTAGCATTTCATTGTTAGTTTTAAAGCATAATGGAGTGGTCATGATTTTCTAGCTCAAGGAATTTTTTTATAGTTGTCCATTAATCACAGAAATATCATTGTTTCCTTGTGTTCTCTTAATTTTAGTCATTACCCCTGTCACATGTGATTGATTTCTCTTAGTGTGATGATGATGAACCAACAAAATATGCCCATTTTTTTTCTTTTGGGAGCTGCTTTTCCCCTACTTTGTACATACATTGTCAATTGCATAAAAAGCTCAGCATTGACAACTCCAATGGTAAGTAATCCCATCATATCTTTTCAACACAATTAAGTATCGTTCATATCTTTTGATAGTGTAGGTATAGGAGATGCTTTCACACTTCTAGTGTATTAGTGTATTGTACTTGTATTAGGTGTCCTATTGAATCCCACTGGCCTACTTTTGACTTCCATGGTGAATTGGTGAAAACCTCCATGCTGATATTGATGCATATTATTTATAATTACAAGGATTGACATATGGTTTTGATCTTGAATTTGCACAAAGGAAAGTTGGGATTTAAATTCTGTCTGAACCTATTTCTATGTTATTTATCATGTAAATATATGCAATTAAATACTATTGAACAATAACAAGCATTCATTGATATTACTCTTCTTATAGTATTTTTTGTATAAATTATGTGGGTTTTAAAGGTTTAAGTTTTGTTTATGGGCATGCCATTTTGTACTTCTACACAAGAACCCATTTCTCAAGAAAGTGGGAACGAAACAAAATGGTATGGATTTGAAGGGCATTGAAAATAGACGCTAGCAGAATAGGGCATTCATAGTCATTTTCCAGCTATCATTTTTTTAAAGTTATTACAATCACTCGTTACTTGTTAGAATTGAAAGGTAGAGATATTATGGATTGATAGAGTAAGAGGGAATTCAATGTGCTTCCAATATTGTGCAAGTTGACACATGTTAGCTATCTCTTTCAAAGGGCTTCAACTTGTTCATCTACACCAAATAATTTGAATTGAGTTGTTGCTTCCAAATTCTTTGAGGATATGAGCATTATGAATTCTTTAAGCCCATGCAACAAATTATTTTAGTTAAATTGTACCTTTTCATTTTATTGTTTGTCTTGGATGGTAAATGGTTGTAGAAGATCGAGAAGTTTCATATTAAGAAGAGAATATATTTTGCAGTATTACTTGAATATAGGAGCTGGAAATTTTGGTGTGACATGCAAGTATCATAATCCACATGACAAAAATGGATTAGGAGGACAAGTACAGACTAATTATTTAGGCCTTCCTATGTGTCAAGTATGTTATCTAAACTTTGGATGATAATATGGTTTGGAACTAGGCCTTCCTATGTGTCAAGTATGTTATCTAAAATTTGGATGATAATATGGTTTGGAACTGTGATTTTTGTGAAACATAAATTTGCAATTCATTTGATAAGCATAGTTTGGATCAAAATGTTTAAGTTAGACAAATGTATGTGAACCACTAAAAAATTTCCATGTTTAAGTGGGCAATATGTGCATGCATGTTGAATATCAATATGTCTTATATGTATGTTGATTTTGTTAAATTTCATACATTCATAGCATAAAACATAAATGCATAACCAAGATCACTAGAAGCAAGACAAAGCACAAAACAACAACACAGAGTTTGACCTGGGAAACCCAAATGGGATAAAACCCAGCAACCTTCGCAGAGAGATGATAATTCTGAGATTAGAGTACAAATAAGAAAAGAGAAAGAATGTGAAAGTATCTTTCACAAGTAGATGCCCCAAATAAACTTCCTCCTTCAAGGGATGCGAAATCAACCTCCTCCAAGTGATGCGCACTTGCTAAGTGAGTGAAATGATCTAATGAGGTGCACTAGCCTCCTATTTATACAAGTGCAAAACTGAAAAATTCCCTAACTGGACCGACTTCACTTGGGGGCAATAAATAATTTAATTTTAATATTTTTAATTGTTTCTTTTGCACCCCAAGGCTTACATTGATTATTTCATGTGATTACATAAATAATTACATCTAGTTCTTCTCCCTTAGGAGGTACAAACAATTACAATGAAGGTACAATAAAATATAATGAATAATATCTTTCGAAGTTGTACAAAATCCAACACTCCCTCTCAATGAGGAAGGTATTCTTTGGTCTTCATCTGCATCACGATCATATGGGTTTCATCTTGTACATCCATTCTGTCTCCATCATCTCTAAGCGTACTGAAGGTTTTCCACATAGTCTCAATGTATCATCTTCACCAGTCCTTCGGTGAGTCTAGGAGAATCACTCGATCCTGGATCCAAGAGAATCACTCAATCCTGGATATTTGAGATAAACAACTGTACCATCTCTGCTTTACAATTTGCTACATGTATGTCTCATCTTCCAATAGGGTCCTCCCATACTTGGATGAGATCTCAGACGAGCAAAAGGGCACGACTGTAACATACCCTTTAAGCTGGAAAACATTTTATGTTCAGAAACATTATGATAACTTTTATTATAAAGTTTGTATTGGACAGGTGTCCAAGGATGACTGTAATTTGCACAATATATTATTATTTAATAAATAAATTAGGAGACAAACACCTAAGAGGATTGTTGAAAGATTGGTTACTGATCCACTAGGTGGAATGGAATCTGTGGTAGAAGGCAATGGACAAGTGGCAGCATCATGATTCAACTAACTAGCTGTTGGTATGGGACAACTCCCTTGAAATGTGGTCATAGTGCCCTGAAAGATGGGACTGGAGATTGAGTCTCATTTATTCTAAACTGACCACTAAAAGACCTAGGTAGTCTATATAATAGCCATCAAATATTGAATTAAGGTTCAATCACTTTTCCTGATGAGGAAATTTACCTCGGGGTTTTGCTGTGTTTGCACCCAAGAGATTTGATGAGGGGATATGCTGTTGTTGATCATGTTGTGAGTCTGTCAAAACACTTATTGAGTTCAAGAGGTTGATACTGAGTGGAGAAGGCATTTTTCAGGAGGTTGATACCGAGTGGAGAAGGTATTTTTAGTGCCTTGCTTATACACAGTTTCCACCCACTTACTGGATCAGTAATCAAGCTCGGGGGTTCATTAGAAGTCAGAAGTTGAGTTGATTCTTCTGAAGCAGGTTGGGAGGAACAGGCCTCCTTGGGTGTTTGTCGACCCTATCGTCTTTTACAGGTTTTATTGTCTTATCTGCTTTTAATTACAAGTTCTGTCAATTATTTATGTGTATTTAAAGTTCTGTCATCTACTAAATTTTATTGTTTATTTCATAAAGTTCATTTCAGTAATTCTGAATATTTTAATGATTCTACATAAATTGAAATGATTGAATAAATGATCTCTGCATTTTTCCCCATGCAAAAGGAACAACATCGTACTCCAGTACAGAGATAGATTAAAATAGATAAGTCTGATAGGCAAGTAGCCAAGTGAATGAGAAGATTAAATTATTATAAATCTCTCAAGTTTCTATTTCTATTTAATTCCTGCATTTATATTACAGTACCCTCATCATTAACTATTTTAGTTAGCTGTATTCATAATTTATATACAATACTTTTGTTTATAATTACCTATGTTTTTCAAATATATTTTGTTTTTGTTCTAACAAGCATAGGATTTATTTTATCCTTACTCAGCAGTTAAAATGTTATTATTTATACTAGATAAATAAAGATTTACTTTCAAATATAGCAGAACGATATTCTTCTACGGACATTAAGTATTTCTATTTATTACATGTATAATTCATACATTATTTTATAATATAACTACACATTGAAAATCAAGACAGTTGTTATCTCTGTCAAAACCCTAACAGAGTATCATTCACTATCCTATAGTAAACATTTTAATTTAAACATCATTACTGTAGATCGAATAGATAGATTTAAAACATCATCTCAAAAGGTTTAAAGATTATATGACTGCAGGAGTAAAGTCAAACAGAACACACAATTTTATTGATATCTCAACATCTCATTAGCTATCATCACTCTATACATTTTAAACTTACCTAAAACCTAAACCTTGGCAGATTCCTAGTTGCACTACTTAAACATTAACACATTCGAACTGAAGGCATTGTCGAAGCCCATTACATATTTACAAAAAATTTAGTGAACAACAGGTTTATGCCGAGAACTTATCTCAGAGCTTAGTTAAAGCTTTTTATTTTCAAAAGGGCTAAACCCTAGCACAGGAAACACTCCCCTATTTGTTCAAAGTGCATCAACAATTTTATAAACCAAAAACGAAGCACATACAGGCTGTAAGCCTCAAACAACAATTTCATTTATCCAATGTCTTTTAAAAAAAAACCAACAGTTATATTATCGTTGCATTAAAACATCCATTTGTCGAACAGTAACCAAGTCAAACACAAGGGTCGGTTAAACATTGTTTTTTCCATATCATCGACGAGTTACAACTCGTGTTTACAGACCAAACACAAATCAACAAAATACACGATTACAGTAAAATAAATCTTAAACATTCCATTTAAATTTCTTTTGAAGAAGTTCGAAAAACGTAACCTACAGTTTTACAAAATAAACGAGATTTCTCACAGGTTATGAGCCTACACCATCTAGCTGGTAGTAACCGTCACATCCTGTCATGGATTTAAAAGATTTACATTTCTATCTAGCCATTTATAAAGAAAACGATAGCCACAGTATTGAACATCAAATATTACTTCATTAAATTATGAGGGCGAACCCTGTCTTAACACCATTACATTCAAAACTAGAACCAACAGTTTCCATATGGGTCGAGGGATATCCTCCCCTACTTTCAGCAATATTCACAAAACCCAAACCATAAAACCCTAAGAGTTTTTCAACAACATGATACACAGAACTGCCAAACAAGACGACCATCATCTTCTCTACAGGGTTTCCAAGGCAACCACCGAAGGCTTACCGGTTGGTATAGCTTCCAACCTTCAAACGCCAGATTCGAGTAGCCATTCCTTAGCTATACCTGCAATGACAATTTCTAGGGATTAAAAGCAGTATATGAACAAAAAGAACTTCATTATTAGAAGGTTGATAAACTATTAGGCATCTTGTGGAAATATTACCATGGAGGAAGGAGAATACATTACCTCGTAGATTGTTAGTTGTAAAACCAACGAATGCCAAGTATGCAGCCACTGCAACAAACCCTACCACATTAAATGCTGAAGTAACCGGAGCCAACACCCAACCCTCGACTCTAAACATTTCACAACGTCAAGACCTGGAACAACCAAAGTAAAGGGTTGATTTCTCACATAAAGCTAACTTCCAAGAACCAACAGGTCTGACGTTCGAATCTCTCAAAAGTTACAAACTCAACAGATGAATTAAACCAATAACTACTGCATGAAGGGATAAGAACTCGGCTCTATCATTTTATGAGGTTACCAGTTCAAAACACAGGAGTTGCAAGAAGAACAATGAGGCTAAAAACCAGCGGCCTGTTGACCAGTGTAGAGCCACCACCATCAAACAACAACGATACAATAAACACGATATTCCAAACCAAGTAGGGTTTAACCACTACATTGAAACCCTCACAAGATCGACGGTGTAGATCTTAGGCAGAGATACGAAATTTACAACAGTCAATCATATTAAATGAGCCATCATTACCAAAACCACGAAGCAGCCAACTCTACAGCAATTGCCTTCGTGTCAGCTTACAACTCAACAGTCTAAGGTTGTTATTGGAAACTAGCATGTGCACCAAGTCTACGGTATCACCCACGGTGGATTTCCATTATCTTGTTAACTGGGTGCATTAAATACTGAGGATTACGATCTTAATTGCCAACTGGTCACGTGGATATCCACCATAAAACAATTAATACACCTTGCATTGCTTGGGTATTGTCGACATAGTGTAACCTGTCAAGACCCTAAGTTAGCAACTAAATTCATCAAGGTTTGCATATAAAACAATATAGTATAGTTTGTATATATATATATTTAACCATTGCACGATATCACAAGGCTTGTATACATTTAAGCATCGCCTTATATGAATGTTCTCACATACCATACATTACAATGAATTTTTTACATAGCACCGAGTAGTACAAGGTAACATCTAATACATAAATGTGTACATAGTTCCATATAAGATACACTTAGACAATAAGGTCGTACTCAACTCAGACCTTTCACATAATAGCCAGAAGATGATAGTGTACTAAATAAAATAGAATCTCTATGATGCATATATGACCTTTAGTTTCACAGGAACCATATTGCACATATAGTCTCGTACGAACACATAAGTGCTGCTTAGAGTATTATGATTTTCACAACTCACATTTCACCTATGTGATAGTTGATAGAATGGTAATAAAACATGTTCATGACAGTTAATTAATAACCCTATAAACAATGGTAAGACAAATCTTAAAAGTTATACATGATGAAGAGAATCTCAACACATACACTTACACACATGTTAATGAATGGTGTAAGAGGAAACAATTCAGAACGATACTATCATTGCATGTTGTAGAGTCTAGACTATTTAACAAATAGTTGAACATGAATTTGCACGATTCATCATTGAGATAGAAAGTGAACAATTACATATAGAAAACATGATGGAGACCAAATAGATCTGGGTACAATACTGCGATATAGACATTATAGTTCTTCTTGATAAGTGTGGATTCTCTTTCGCAACTCTTATCTCTTACCTGTCAATCTGTCACAAGTACGAGTTCACATAGTTTAGCACGAATGCTAAGTAAGCCTCGGGGCGTCCAAGAACCCCTTCATCAACCAAACACAAGTACCTTAGTTAAACAATTATTTCAACAGCTATAAGCAACAATAGAAGTAATATGTAACAGCATAGTTAATTATAAATTATATTTCATGCATTGTTATAATTCCGCATTTTAAATAACGTTTATTGTCACATAGAATTTTTTTTTTATTTTGCGATTTCTGGGATGTTACAACGACCATCTACTGACTGTCCGACTCTTCTTCCTATTGGATTTCTCCCATATATAGCTAAGTACCTGGACTGTAGAGGCACCTGTGCAACCACACGACCAGCTTTTGACTGTCCTACTCATTTTTCTATGGGATTTCTCCCATATCTGGCTGAGTAACCGGACTGCAGAGGCACCAGTGTGAACCTCACCAACTGTTGACTCTCCTACTCAGCTGCCTATGAGATTTATCCCATATATGGCTTAGTAACTAGACTGCATAAGGTACCTAGGTGAGCCCGACCAACTGCTGATTGTCCTACTCATCTGCCTATGGGATTTCTCCCATATTTGGCCGAGCAAATAGACTGCGGAAGGCACCAGGGAAAAGCAGGGAAAGCATCTCAATGTCATCTTTCCCTCTCAAGGAGGGAAACATTCTCTTCAACTCCAAGTCTTTTGTGGAAGTATTCGAACTTCACCCTGGGAAGAGCCTTGGTGAGAACATTTGCAGTCTAGTCATCTGTCGGCATGTATTGTAACTCGACCACACCTTTCTGCACCATATCACGAATGAAGTGATATCAAATCTCGATATGCTTCGACCTGTTGTGAAATACAGGATTCACTGACATCTGCACATAGCTCTGTTTATCACAGTGAATCATAGTCAGCTCTGGAATCTCACCGAACAATCCTACCATGAGTTTACGAAGCCACACTGCTTCTCGGGTTGTTGTGCTAGCAGCCATGTTCTCAGCCTCTGCAGTACTAAGTGCTACCGAGTTCTGCTTCCTGCTGCACCAGGAAACAACCGCAGAACCCAAACTGAAGCAACATCCAGAAGTTCTCTTCCAATTTGCAACACATCCGACCCAATCTGAGTCTGTAAACCCCTGCAATATCAGGTCACCATCTGAAGCATACTTCAATCCATATCCCACAGTTCCACGTAAGTATCTAAGCACATGTTTTGCAACAATCCAGTGAATCTGCCTCGGTTCGCACATGAACTAACTGAGGGCATTCACAACAAAACATATATTTGGTCTGGTGTTGGTCAAATACATCAATGACACAATCAGTGTTAAGATTCAATATGCTAAGACAGAAAATATCAGCATTATATTCCATTTCACAATAATAGCATATACAAGATCACTGAAGAAACAACAAGCACAACATAAACACAAGAGACACAAATTTATCCTGGGAAACCCTCATGGGGTAGAAAACCCAGCAAAGCTTCCTCAATATAGATGAACAACAATATACAAATATGCAAACCAAAGACATGATCTCCTCCTCCTCCATAGCAGTCCTCTCTCTCACAAGTGCGCTACATTTCAAGTGAGGGAAGTGTGTGTATAATGAGGAACACACCTCCTCTATTTATACATATCTCCGACTTGTACTTTATATTAACTAGGTCGGCCCCAACTTTACCATTGGGTTAAACACCCCACTACAACTGACTGGGCCGACCCCACTAGGGTGGTCTAACAACCCTTTGACCCACATAACACATACAGGGCCGACCCCCACTAAGGAATTCTAATAACCCAAGTTACCACATTCCGACGGAGGAATAAACATCTCCGAATATACAATAAGATCTTCACGGAGGAATGAAACATATTCGGAATAATAAGGTACAAATATAATATTCTTTGAAGTTACAATATTTCAACACTCCCCCTTAACGAGAAGAATATTATAACAGCATCTGCACGAGAAAGGAGTCATAAACATCATACATGATACATCTATAAATCATTGGAAGCTTTCTCAACATCATCAGTAACTCAAGCAGTTACTGGAACATCAACATCTTCAGTACTGAGTCTTTATCTTCTGCAGCACTCGAACAGCTACAGCAACATCAACATCTGGATCCTCACGATCATCAGCATCGTCATCACACGATCATCAGTATTGTCATCACACGATCATCAACATCGTCATCACACGATCATCAGCATCGTCATCACACGATCATCAACATCGTCATCACACGATCATCAGCATCGTCATCACACGATCATCAGCATCGTTATCACACGATCATCAGCATCATCATCACACGATCATCAACATCGTCATCTATACCATCATGATCAGCAGCATCGTCATCTAGATCATCACGATCAGCAGCATCATCATCTAGATCATCATGATCAGCAGCATTGTCATCTAGATCATCAGTATTAGTATCCACACCAATACAAGTATACGCATCATCAATACAAGTATCCTCATCAATACAAGTATACATATCATCAATACAAGTATCCTAATCAATACAAGTATACATACAAGTATCCTCATCAATACATATCCTCAATATCAATACAAGTATCCTCATCAGTCAAGTATACACAATAGCAACATACTCTGCAATACACATGATCCTTCCTTTCGGAATTATGGGATCAACCTCATCACAATCATGTTTAAGACTATCCTTCCTTTCGGAATTACGGGATTTATAGTCTAAGGATGATTAATCCATACTCAATCTCTTTTAAGACAATCCTTCCTTTCAGAATTACGGGATTTACGGTCTAAGGATGATTAATCCATACTCAATCTCTTTTAAGACAATCCTTCCTTTCGAAATTACGGGATTTATGGTCTAAGGATGATTAATCCATATTCAATCTCTTTTAAGACAATCCTTCCTTTCGGAATTACGGGATTTATGGTCTAAGGATGATTAATCCATACTCATCTCTTTTAAGACAATCCTTCCTTTCGGAATTACGGGATTTACGGTCTAAGGATGATTAATCCATACTCAATATCTTTTAAGACAATCCTTCCTTTCAGAATTACGGGATTTACGGTCTAAGGATGATTAATCCACACCATTCATTTAGGACTATGTCCAAGGATGATTTAATCCACACCATTCATTTAGGACTATGTCCAAGGATGATTTAATCCACACACATACATTTTGAACTAAGCGCTCAGGGACGATGTAGTCCTATCACGTCCACTAGGGACTTCATTCTCGGAGACATATGTCTATGGATCTCTTTAGGACTGAAGTCCAGGGATGATACAATCCCCACTTTTCCACTAAGGACTTCATTCTCGAAGACACATGTCTACAGCTCCTTTTAGAACATGTGTTCAAGGATGATGCAATCCCTCTTCTTTCTCGGAGACATATGTCTACGGATCCTTTTAGAACATGTGTTCAAGGATGATGCAATCCCCTCGTCAACTTAGATCCTGTCTAAGGACTATCCACCAACCTCTCTGTCGGCATCACCAATATAGGTATCCACATCATCGACCTCACTGTCGATGCAAGCAATCTCATCATAAGTGACCACATCACTCCCCCTTTCGAGGAGGGTCTTTCTGAACTACACCAAGCTTGTCTCGGAAGTACTCAAACTTTACTTGAGGTAGAGGTTTGATTAGTACATCGGTAACTTGTTACAAATTCGAACTTTATAGTTCCTTTCTGCACCATATCTTGTCAGATCTCTATGTGCTTTGACTTATCATGGAACACTGGATTCTCTGCCATCTTGATACAACTATGTTTGTCACATAGGATCACAGTTGGGTCTATCTCTAAGTCAAATAATCCTGAAGCCATACTTCTTCACAACTAGCAGAGCAAGCATCCATATATTCCGCTTGTGTTGAGAGCCACACTAGAATGCTTCCTACTAAACCACAAGATCATGGTTGATCCCAGATAATAACATCTTCTCGATGTGCTCTTCCTGTCTGATACACTTTCTACTCAATCAACATCTGTGTAGCCATCTGAAGTCATGATCTCCAAGATAGCATAGATCAAATTCTATCGTATCCTTTAGGTACCTTATCACATGCTTTGCAACTATCAGGTGAACACATCTAGTTTTCACTAGATACTGACTCAAGGTGTTCACAGCAAGGCATATATTTGGCCTGGTATTTGTCAGATACATCAACGACCCAATAATATGTCTATACAGAGTCACATCAACTAACTCTAAGGAGTTATCAGCTAACAACTTCAAGTCGGAACTCATGAGAGTGGCCATGGCTTCACATTCCAACATATCAATTCTTCTCAAGATTTTCACAGCATACTTTCCCGGGATGAGAAAGATTTATTCTAAGCCTTTCCATACTAGGAAGTAATGCATCAATCTGATATCTTTCATTTTCATTTCTGCAGCCATCTTCTTCTTTCTTTTCATGATTTTTGGTAAAGCCCAATCTTGTCAAGAAACTGTCAATTCTTCCTCTGTGATTGAACATCATTCACACTCTGTATTGAAAGATCTTCTGTGCCATCTCTCTTCAGATGGGTCTACTGATATGATCCTCAACATCATTCGAACTCTGTGGTGAGTTCCTTCTTGCATCCATGTCATCTGTGTATAGAAACCATATTCAACCTTGTAGCAAAGGTTGAGATCCACATCACCCATGGTGATCACTATCGATCCTGGGTACCCGAATAGAGCTTTCTTCAATTACATCATTAAGATAATGGTATTATCTAGCCACTCGGAGCAAACATCTCGTCATGATTCTCTTCCTCTTTCTAAGAGAATCTTCTAGCCACGAGCCTTCTATAGTGTGTTTGATTTGTAAATCCTTTTGTTGAACATCCATCACTTGTTCAGTGTTCATCATTTGTCATAATCTTTCCTACAAATCAAAATTAAGTACATGATTAGTAATACTTCATAATCATCAAATCATATTGACATGATAACGTATTATGCATACAGATATCATTTACATAGTTATGCAACTATCTTGACCAATACTTTGGTACAACACTTTTCCATATCCTGTATGCATACAGTGGCTATCTAGATGCCTTCCATCTCTACCAAAACATACTATCGAGAGTGTGCACAGCTCTCAGCATGTCAGCAAAGAGGTTTCATTCTAGACAAGCAACAATGGAATGTTTGTCCAACTTACCAATCATATGCATATTAGTAGTATACTGTTCAATGCTCTATGAATGTTTACACTCAGCATGATATATTCTAGGAATGAAAATATGCATACAACCTATTACAAGCAATATCATTTACTATTTCAAATAACAACTCAAATACTTATCTTTTATGTTTGTGCGGTTGCCTCCCGCTTGATCTTCTATATGTCTTTTGAACTTCTATTCATTATGTACCACTGTGCATGCTCAAGTGTGCACTAGTGTCATCCTCATGATCTCATACACAAACATACATTCATTAGTATATTATAATCTTGAATATGTATAGCCATGATCATAGATAATAAACATTAGTATTCAAGGTTTCAGGGAAGTCTTCTTTTACTCATGCATATTCTTGTTTGATCATAGGACTCTTCTGGTTAGTTAAATCATCAATCAGGATAAGAGACATAATATTCATAAACCCTTGATTAGTAACTTTATGAATAAGCATAACCAATCATACCAAGTATAGTTATATAAGGGATCCTAACACAAGGTAAGATTCTAACTTGACATAGGAAAACATACCTGGATTAGTATACCTGCTTAGTTATGTCTAACATACCTAATCAATATCTTCTTTGTTCTCTTCAATGATTTAGAGATCCTGTACTGGAACCTGCATATCTCATAGGTTAAGCATAATAGAACAAAGTCATACATACCTCGTAAGTAGAACTTCTATGTGATCAAATATTATGGAGGAGTCTTTGTCTTCATGCTGTCATGGTCATGGAGCTTGATTTGTCTTTCGTGATGTACCTGTATCTTGTTAGTAGACAACATCAACCTCATACAATACCTCAGTGCATTAGTACAATCATATAACACTAATCAATGAATGTCTTCTATCATTCACATACTTTTACTAGGGTGATAAGACAATTCTAGCATTAATCAATATTTTACTAATCTAAATAATATGAAGACAAACATATTATGAACTTAATCAAGAATCAGAGTTCAAGACATACCTGTATCTCCTTAAGTCATACCTGTCGAGATTTCTTGTAGTCTTCTTATGTAAGGCCTTAGCCTCAACTCCCCTGAAACTGGATCTGGAGCTTGATTAGGGTTTGTTAGAGAAACCCCAAAAATTCAATCTTTCTTTCACACTTCTGAATGGATGAAAGGATGTGTCTTTCTGAGCTGATCAAACTTGTATACTTCAATTTTGAAATCTCCAAAATTTGACCCCTCAAAAATTTGAAACTTCTGGATCTTCTAAACAGGATCTCGAACTAGGGTTTGATGAAGCCCACCCTTCTGCCTAATCAGAAGGTTCGATCCAAGGATCTAAACTCTTATTTCTCTTAGGAGCTTCCAGTCGTGGTCACAGACTTAAAAAATTTCAACTTTTGTTGAAGCCCTAATTTTCCACCTTTCCGATCAAAATCCCAAACTAGGGTTTGATCAAGCCCGTCTTCTAACCAACCAAAAATTTTGATCTTGGTCTCTAAATTTCTATTTTGATGAGTAGAATCCATCCGTGGTCTCCGATTACAGAAATTCTAACTTTCTCTGAAACCCTAAATTCCGAAAGCCATGAATGAATGTGCTAAAAAATAATTCTGTTTTGACAGAAATATGTACCTGATTATTTCTACTGTAACTCCGAACTTTTCGATCCACAAGGTATGAAATTTTTTTTTGTGGTATCCTGACCTGTCATATTTCCATCCCGACAGGTCTAACCTCAATTGGATTTTCTAAGAGATATTTATTCCAAGTGTCGCAATGTGACCTGTTTATGGGATAAAACAGGAGAGCAAACTTGTACAGCTTTTCACGTGTCACTGGTTCAACTTCGGCCTCTGAAAACGTTGCCTAAGATAGTAAGGTCTATGTACTACCTGTCACTTCTTACGAAATTTCATTTGGAGCTTCCTAGCCCAAGTTATGACCTTTTTCCCAAGGTCACCTGATTATGACTGAGATCTGGAAGAGGCAGCAACCCTAACTTGTATTCATCAGAACTCACAAAGTACAATGAATCGGAGGGTGTCCTTTGGACACAAGATACCTAGGGATGTTATCTACGACTTATAAAGGTTTCAGATCCTGAACCATTTCCAAAATGGATTTATAGCGAAAGTTCCACGATGACTGGTTTTTTCTATACAAAACCCTAACCTTCAAATTGTCGTAAGTGAAGCAAGTGTCGTAAGTGCCATACATTGCCTTCCTTCATGTTAGCTCTAATACCATGTTAAGATTCAATATGATAAGACAAAAAATATCAGCATTACATTCCATTTCACAATAATATCATATACAGGATCACTAAAGAAACAACAAGCACAGCATAAACACAAGAGACACAGATTTATCCTGGGAAACCCTCATGGGGTAGAAAACCCAGCAAAGCTTCCTCAATATAGATGACCAGCAATATACAAAGATTCAAACCAAAGACATGATCTCCTCCTCCTTTATAGAAGACCTCTCTCTCACAAGTGCACTACATTTCAAGTGAGGGAAGTGTGTGTATAATGAGGAACACACCTCCTCTATTTATACACATCTCCGACTTGTACTTTATATTAGCTAGGTCGGCCCCAACTTTACCACTGGGTTAAACACCCCGCTACAACTGACTGGGCTGACCCCACTAGGGTGGTCTAACAACCCTTTGACCCACATAACACATACAGGGCCGACCCCCACTAGGGAAGTCTAATAACCCAAGTTACCACATACCGACGTAGGAATAAACATCTCCGGATATACAATAAGATCTTCAGAGAGGAATGAAACATATCCGGAAGAATAAGGTACAAATATAATATTCTTTGAAGTTACAATATTTCAACAATCAGTTGGCGATAAATGGTGGGATCAAACCAATTAGAATCTAAAGTAGAATCTCTCAACTTCTTCCAATTCGCATCCATCGGAGTAGCCATGGACTTGCAGTCCAACATCCTGAATTTCTTCAATATATCAATGGTTTATTTTCCTTGTCCTAGGAAAATCTCTTTCTACCTCTGTCGCACTTCTAATCCCAAGAAGTAATGCATCAATCCAAGATCTTTCATTTCAAACTCAGAGGCGAGATTCTTCTTACACCATACAATGAGTTTCTCATTTCCTGTGAGAAACAAATTATCAACATATAATACTAGAATCAGTGGCTCATCATCGACAACCTTGTAGTAAAGGTTGGGGTCTGCATCACTCTTGGAAAATCCCAAGCTCACCAGGAATTCGTCTATTCGTCCATACCAAGCACGAGGTGGTTGCTTGAGTCCATACAATGCCTTTTTCAGTTTGCATACATGAGACTCCTTTCCTTGGACAATAAACCCATCTAGCTGTTCTATGTAAACTTCTTCCTCAATAACACGATTGAGAAAGGTTGTCTTCACATCCATCTTGATGCAACTTCCATCCCATAGCTGAAGCAATCGCGATAATGGATCTGCTGGAAGTATATCGGGCCACAGGAGCAAAAGTCTCATCATAATCGACTCCCTCTTTCTGAGAGAACCCTTTGGCTACAAATCTGGCTTTGTATTTCTCAACACTGCCATCTGCTCCATGCTTGATCTTGTATAGCCATTTAGAAGTCACTACTGACTTCTCCTCAAGTATCAGCACAACTTCCCACACATCATTCTTCATGATGGATTGATATTCTTCCATCATGGCATCCTTCCAAACTTGATGTTTGGATGCTTCATCATAAGTCATGGGTTCTAAATCAATAATGTTGCTCATCAATGCCACATAGCTAGAGAATCTATGAGGTCTTTTACTTTCTATGAAAGTGCCATGTGGAGCCTAATGCCCCTCTGCATCCTCCAGTGTCTGCTGTGCCCATCTAGGTCTTTTCTGACCTGCCACATATTTGGGGATATCAACTGGATCTATGGGATCGAAAGGTTCATCCTTTTCTGCTAACTCCCTCTGAGCTGGAGGGGGAGATGATCTCATCTTCTTTGTTTCTAACATTTCTTCAGCATTGATCTCCATAATTGATCCTCTGCCTTTCCTGACAACCATCTCTTCTTCAAAGGTTACATCCCTACTAACTTCAATATGTCTGGATCCTGGAATGTAAATTCTGTAAGCCTTTGAAGACTCACTGTATCCCACAAAGGTTCCCTTCTTGCCTGAAGGTTCTAACTTTGATATTTTCTCTTTGGGCACATGTATGTAGATTGGACAACCAAAGATCCGGAGATGACTCACTTCTGGTCTCACACCTGTGAACACTTCTTCCGGAGTCATACTCTTCAATATCTTATGTGGACATCTGTTCTATACATATACAATGGTTTTGGATGCTTCTTCCCACAATAACATTTGAAGACTCTGGTCATGTATCATAGCTTTGGTTTCCTCCACAACTGTACGATTCTTTCTTTCTGCAACCCCATTTTGTTGAGGGTTGTAGGGAACTGTGAACTACCTCTTAATTCCTGCTTCCTTGCAGAAATCATTGAATTCTGTAGAGGTATATTCTCCACCATTATTGGATCTCAAAATCTTGATCCTCTTTCCTGATAGATTCTCAACTTGTGCTTTAAACTCTTTGAACTTGTTGAGCACTTCCTCGGATTCTTTTGACTTGAGGAAGTATATCCAAGTATTCCATGAGTAATCATCAATAAAGTTGATATAGTAATGATATCCACCAAATGACACAACTGTCATGGGCCCACACAAGTCAGAGTGTACTAGATCCAAAATCCTTTTGGATCTACTCTCGCTATCTGGAAAAGATTTCTTGGCATTCTTGCCAAGTGCACATCCTCTACATGTTCCATCGTGGTCTACTTGGAGCCCTGGAAAACCCGTCACAATATTTTTCAGAGTTGGGAGAGCTCGATAGTTCAGATGATCTAACCTTCTGTGCCATAACTCACCCATACTTGCAGCATCATGTATTAGGGCTTGGACTAGTGAAGCTCTCTTCTCTTATGCCAATAACTTTGGTTGTGCTCATGCTTGAGTTCTTGTGCCAAGCAAGGAATTTCCCTTTTGAGAAATCTACTCTATATCCCTTGTCCTCCAAGGCTGAGATGGAGACAAGGCTTCTTTTCATACTAGGTACATAGAGTACATCACTTAGGCGTAATGTATCATTTGATTCTAATTGAACGGTGGTGGCTCCAAACCCCTTCACTATGTAATTTGCATCATCTCCAAGTACAACACGGAGATGTGAATCTTTCTCAATTAATTCTGAAAGATTTTCTCTATAACCCGTCATGTGCCTAGATGCACGACTATCTATGAGCCAAGTGTCCCTAGTGGTAGGAATAGTACCTGATAATGCTGATATGAATAGAAATTCTGTGTGATCTTCATTCTTTTGCTTCTTGTGATGATGATCTTCTTCTACATCAACAGTGGATGCTTCATGCTTCCTTTTGGTTTGGCTTTGACAGCTAGTGGCGTAGTGTCCATACTTCATGCACCTATAACATTGGACTTGAGATACATCCTTCTTCTTCTTTTGTTCTTGGCGAGGACTTGATCTCCTTTCCTGGTGCTTGTATTTATGAAACGTATTTCCTTTTCCCTTACCATTCTTGGCATGGGAAACAAATGCTTGAGTCTCTTAAGGTTGAGTGCCATGGAGTCTTTGACGTGTTGCAATCCTTGTCTCCTCCTGAGAGCAATCTGCCCAAAGCCTGTAAAAATTTGGTAGTTTGGATCTACCACTTATGCTTTGGATAAATGACTCCCATGATGGTGGAAGACCATTTAAAGTGTGGAGGACAAGCTCCTTATCGCCAATAGGATCTTCACTAGTGCTGAGGTTGTCTTTGAGTTCTGTGATCCTCACAAAGTATGAGGCAATGAATTCTCACTTTGCTATCTTCATATTTGAGAGTTGGTTTCTCAAATTCATGGATACATCTAGTGTGTTCAAACAGCTTCATAATGGTCTTGAACATTCTCCTAGCATTCATCTTTCCTGAGATTTGAGGAACCAGATGGTCTCTCACTGAATCCACAAGAATCCTTCTTGCTTTAGCAGCATTCTTCCTCCATTGGGATTTCTCCTCTTCAGCTTCTGGTTCGGAGACCTTCTCATTTACATATAGCAAGAGATCATTTTCTTCTAGGAGTAGAAGAACCCTAGACTTCCAAGAGATAAAGTTGGAGGCACCTTCCAAACGATCTTCAACCTTCATCCCAATCATCTTGATTTTAGATCTGATTCAGAAACCCTAGCAGGAGCTAGGTCAAAATTGAAAGTTAATAATACGAAAAACTGAACCCACAGATAAATTCGCCTTGCCAAGGAGAGTTGAATAGAGGGTGGGTTGACCCAAATTTGTGGAGAGAGATGAGTTAAAACTGAAACCCTAATTTTGCTTACAGCCATAGAGTTAGGTCAAAAATTGAAAGTTCTCGAAATTGAATTCCGTTTTCACCAATAGATGCGCCTTGACAAAAATAAAATTCCTATAGCTTCTTTTCTCCAAAATGATGGTTGGAGACTTTACAAGATGAAATCCTAATTCCGGCAAGGTTTTGACAATGCTTCGGCAATGGCTTCTTCTAGAATGGCTCTGATACCATGTTAAATTTCATACATTCATAGCATAAAACATAAATGCATAACCAAGATCACTAGAAGCAATACAAAGCACAAAACAACAACACAGAGTTTGACTTGGGAAACCCAAATGGGAGAAAACCCAACAACCTTCGCAAAGAGATGATAATTCCGAGATCAGAGTACAAATAAGAAAAGAGAAAGAATGTGAAAGTATCTTTCACAAGTAGATGCCCCAAATAAACTTCCTCCTTCAAGGGATGCGAAATCAGCCTCCTCCAAGTGATGCGCACTTGCTAAGTCAGTGAAATGAGCTGATGAGGTGCACTAGCCTCCTATTTATACAAGTGCAAAACAGGAAAATTTCCTAACTAGACCGACTTCACTTGGGGGCAATAAATAATTTAATTTTTATATTTTTAATTGTTTCTTTTGCACCCCAAGGCCTACATTGATTCTTTCATGTGATTACATGAATAATTATATCTAGTTCTTCTCCCTTAGTAGGTACAAACAAGTACAATGAAGGTACAATAAAATATAATGAATAATATCTTCCGAAGTTGTACAAAATCCAACAGATTTGTGTTGTATAGGGAGAGAAATAGTGTGCACATTAAATGTGTACTGGATCCTGCAAACTTCTCCCTTAGGAGGTACAAACAAGTACAATGAAGGTACAATAAAATATAATGAATAATATCTTCCGAAGTTGCACAAAATCCAACAGATTTGTGTTGTATAGGGAGAGAAATAGTGTGCACATTAAATGTGTACTGGATCCTGCAAACTTGTATTTCACTGCAAGTTTCATCATCCACAATCTCCAAAAATAGTACGTGTTTCAAATTATGCAAGTTCAAGACCTCCTAGAACACTTGTATCATCATATCCACCTGGGATTTTGTCTTAGCCTTTTCCAAGATCACCCTTTGTTCTAGTTCCTTGACTTTAAGGACCTCCAACTTATGTTCCCATCATCTTTTCACCTTTCTAAGGCATGAAACCAGTGTAAGCCTGAACAATAATTACCAAGTGAGTCCCTGAGTTCTTTGTTTGATTTTCTTATCATTTGTAGCCTATTAGTGTAGATCTGTATTTACTTTATACCATTCTTTCTTTAGAAATATCGAGGCCTTATTTTTCATGGTAAACATTCATATACTGTATAAGCACATAAATTCTAACTCTAACTTTATTTTACAATATTCTTCCATCAGACACATTGATGCATGGGAAGGCTAGTTACTATTGAAGTTAATTCTTAAGAAATCCTGGAACTATGGTATTGATTTGCTAATACGATACTTTCAACTTTCTTTTAGTGTCATATGGTATATTCCTTAAACATTTATTGATGAGATGAAATCATACAAAGGGAATATCTTTGTAGTAATATTTTTGTTTCTAGATATATAAAATTGAATTATTTTGGGTAAAGGAATTACATTGATGTAGCAAGGTTATGGTTTGGTACTTAATACTAGTTATTTATTGTTTTAACAATGTCAATATGACCTTGCATTACTTACTGTAATGCATTCATGTAGCTTCTGAATTCCATGGTTAAGTTACAAGTTTCATTGTGTGGAAAAGGGTGTTCCATCCTTATTGTCTACATAATCAACCAATACAAACCTCCACTCCATGATCAAGTCTCCAAGAAAAGCGGCACTCCATTTGAGTTGTCCATAAGGTAATAAGCCCTTACATTTCAAACATGATACTACACCTTAAGATAGCTAGATAGTATACCTTTTATCCTTTCAAGATGAAATTTTACCTATCCCATGGAAGGATCTCTGTTTGCAGCCTTCACTAAGACTAAGGCTGATATAAATGGTGTGGTCTACACAATGCTCAGTTTCCAACTACATGATACCCAAGAACTCACAAGAGGAGACGAATTCTTCCAGGATGAAAAAAATCTGCTTCATAGGGCAATGATCTTCCTTCTAATGCTATGTCCATAAGGTAATAAGCCCTTACATTTCAAACATGATACCACGCCTTAAGATAGCTATATAGTATACCTTTTAGCCTTTCAAGATGAAACTTTACCTATCCCATGGAAGGATCTTTGTTTCCATCCTTCAATAAGACTAAGGTTGATATAAATGGTGTGGTCTACACAACGCTCAGTTTCCAACTACATGATACCCAAGAACTCACAAGAGGAGATGAATTCTTCCAGGATGAAAAAAATATGCTTCATAGGGCAATGATCTGCCTTCTAATGCTATGTATTGCTACCTAATTATCCATTGAACAATTCTATACTTCTTTAATGAGAAGATAAGCCAGCTGAAAGTATCAAACAAAGACTGCTCCAGATGTTGAGATCAGGTCTATGGCCAAATAGGAGGTGTGATAGGGTTGAGGGTTTCTCAAAGACCTCTCACAAATTTCAACAAAAGGGTGAACATAATATGTATATAAATACATATATCCTCTTCATGAGAGACATGTTGGCCCCAAATTATGATAGCACAGGTCCACTAAAATTGTTGGATCTGATTTATTCCCTTACAAAAAGGTCGGCCCTCTTATTGGTTATAAATAATTTTTGTACATGAGGTGCAGTGTGAAGCACGCAATTGCTCATCATTCATTTTAGCACTAATCCCCACTAAATACCATCCCTTCAGTGATGATATTTTGTTTTGAAAAACTACTATGCTACCGACCTTACACCCAGAGTTTGTTGTCATGTTCATTATTAATTAAAATTGCATATACTCCTTCCACAGGATTTCCCTTATGACTTCCCTAAGTCATCTCTATAACTCAAATACTTCTACCATTGAATTTGTGAAGTTGCATGCACGTTAAGAATAATATCCCCATCAAAACTAGTTTTTCCTGCTCAGCAACTTATGATAATATTTTCTGTTTAGTAGCATTATTAGACAAAGAATAGTAGGAAATTCGAACTAGGTCTAGGATTTTCTTTCATCGTCATAAATGTCTCGTACAAGAGTGGTAAAGGTTCTGAGCGTCTGTTTGAAACTAACTATGGAAATAGCTATATGTTAAAGCAATGATTCTCTATACCTTTATTATATTCTGCGCCTGCTCAGCAACTTATGATAATATTTTCTGTTTGGTAGCATTATTAGACAAAGAATAGTAGGAAATTCGAACTAGGTCTAGTTATAACTTAGAGACTAGGAGTCAATTAGTGTTTAGAGATGAGAGATTTCTTTTAGAGCTTACTAGGAGTTTCTTAGAGATCTTCTTACTTGGTGTTTATTAGTGTTCTCTTAGAGAGCTTAGAGAAAGCTGACAGAGCTTCCTTGGTGTTGTTTGCCTAGTAAAATAGTGAGAGATTCCTAGGAGGTTATAATTGTGTTCTTAAGATGCAGAGAGTGCGAGCTTTCGTTGGGTGTCCCGACTTCTAGGATTTTCTTTCATCATCATAAATGTCCCGTACAAGAGTGGTAAAGGTTTTGAGCCAATGTTTGAAACTAACTGTGGAAATAGCTATATGTTAAAGCAGTGATTCTCTATACCTTTATGATATTCTGGGATGACAGGGTGTTTCCAAAAATCAATCTTCTACCTTAGCAGTACATCAGGTGTCTTCATACTCCTAATCCAAAGGGAAACATATTTGTCACAAGATATAATTCTACTGAAACAAACCTTAAACTTACTTAGACCAACACCTTGTTTGTCTGTCATGCATAAGTTCACTTTGTCCCAAACTCTGTTCCACAGATAAATCTTCCAAAACCACTGTTCATCATGATTACACTGTTATGACTAACAAGAATAAATTTTTCTTCAAGCCGTAGCTCACTGCTATGTGCCCATAATACAACTGGACTTCAAAAACAATCCGTATTGATGTTATGAGGGCATAACCAAGTCTATTCTAACCCTCTCTATTGCATTCAATTTACCCCATGCAAAAAAGGGTAACACCATATTTCCAATTGTTTATACACTTTATTGTAGAATAATATGCATCTAAGTGATGAAACTAGTATTTAATAAATAAATTACTTACTGTATATTTAATAATACTAGGAATTATTAGATGTTGCACAACAAACTACCTCTTTCCCCTAATTCTTTAAAGGGTGCTAGCTCAAAGGTAGAGCGTCTGCATTACGAAGCAAAAGGTTGGTGGCTCGATTCCACTATGCCCTACAATAAATCAATACAATATACGATACTGTAGTGTATTTTAAGAAAATGACATCTAGTTGATTTTACTCAAAATGATTAAATGTTTTTTATGCATTGTTTTATATATTCTCTAGACAGAGAAAAGTGATGTTTGTCTTAATAGAGATAAAAGTAATTGCATTATGTATTGCCTTTAGAGAGACAATATTTGAGACAATACAAAAGATTTTTGTCTCAACTTTAGAAAATATGGTCATTTATATAGACAATATGGTTTATAATTGATGTATTCTATATTGTCTTTACAAAGACAATAGTTTAAGACGATAATTTAAGACACTCGCTTAAAGACAATATTTAAGACAATACACAACTTTTTGTTTGTCTCAAGTTGAGACAATTTACATATATATTGTCTCAAAACCCCCCTCTATGTAGTAGTGATATATCCTCACTGGTGTCAAATACTCAAGTAAAGCCGAGTGTTTAATCTAAGCCTATACAGCTCGGCGGAGCATTCCTCTAACGGATTCACGCAGAGTACTTCAATTTTTTTAATTATTCAAAGCCACCTTCGTAGGCCGTCACTACCAGTACGAAATCCCCCACTACCAGTGACGAGAACGACAACTTTAAATATGGAACGAAATCCTTTGATGGGAATATGCAAGACAATTAAGATCATAAAATATTCTACTAATTGCATATTCCCATGATAGGATTTCGTTCCATATTTAAAGTCTTCGTTCTCGTCACTGGTAGTGGGGGCTTTCATATTGGTAGTGGCGGCCTACGAAGGCGGCTTCAAATAATTAAAAAAATCAAAGTAGTGAGCCTAGATCCATTAGAGGAATGCTCCCTCGAGCTATATAGGCTTAGATTAAACACTCGGCTTTACTCGAGTATTTGACAGTAGTGAGGATATATACCAGTTACGATGTAAGTGTTTCACTGTGGAGAAGCATAACCATCCATGTCGACTAGATTCCCCGCTCATAGAGCGAATAGAATGTTGCCACGTGGATGGTTGTTTCTGTAGGCAAGTTCGCCATGGCACCGCTTTTTTACCCTTACAGTATAGCTTCCTACTCTTCAGCTTCACACACCCCGTCTGCCCACAACTCCTCCAAAGATTTCAATGGCTCCATACTTGGCAGCTACAATGGGAGGATTCAAACAACTGGTGCTGCGACCCAGAGAAGAGGGGCGCCCCACGACCACCTCCTCGCCAAGGTTAGAGCTGCACTGACTGAAGCACAGCACTCCATGCAACTCGAATTTCCGACGCAGAATCTGGCACAATCACAAGCAAACGGAAACCAATAGTTTGTAGGCAATCACCAACAAACGAAAACCGAGTTAGCAGATCGATTTTAATCCCAAAACATACTTACCATTTTTTTGCATTATTTTTTGTTAATACTATCATAGCTTGAACTAGAATAATCGATGGTTACCATTTGCTAACCTTCAACACCACCTTCAAGTGTTATATATCCATCCTTCTTTCGTTTCTTGCAACTCTCCATAGCCTGGATATCTTCACACTTCAATTCCATTGAGATGGCGAGGTTTGGTATACTATTGTACAGAAATCTGGTGGCACTCCAATTCCATTGAGATGGCAAAGTTTGGTATACAAATGTACAGAAATATGCTTTAACTGCCCTATGGACTCTGGAATCTTTACCATCAAACGAGAATGGATCTGCAACTCTCTCAACTGCAGAGGTGCCTGGAATGCATTGTTTTTGTATCAAAAGAAAATGAAAACAATTTTTGAAAATGAAAGCAATTTTTGCATAAAAAGAAAATGAAAATAAGTTTGTCACTAAATTACATGACTACCTACCTCAGATTCATGTTCCCATAGGGTCACCAATTCGCTTGTCTGTATTTCTAAAACTCTTAAATTCTTAATTGGATTACAGGCCTTAAGGATGAACACGGATAGTTATAGCAGTGGAGGAATATTACTTATGATGACTGCCCAACACTTAATACTTTTTCCACACCCTTAGAACCTATACCGATGAGCTCAAAAACTAGAAGATTGCGCTCGGCAAGGTTTTCGATTTCGTGCACCTAAATTGTTAGCTGCAAACTGTTAAAACAACCTTGACATCCATGCAAAGCTTAAGAATAGAAAACTAGACAGATCACAGCCCTATTTGAAAGTCATCCTTCCACTAGCCATTAGAACAAAGCCAACAATTTAGATGTCAAGTAAATTTCCACACTAGAACATACCCTAGATAAATTTAGATAAATTTCTCCATCATTTCAACATAATAGTAATCAAATAAAATTTGGGTTCCACAATGGATAACAACTATTCAAATTAAACTCTAAGATCTTTTATTTCACAAAAAACTAGTGCTAAGCATAGGAGAATAATAAGATTTACCACAAGATGGCAATGAAGAAATGTGATATAATGTTTCAGTGCAAGCGGACATGTAGCAGCATAAGCCATTTCGCGTCCTTTAACAAAAGGAACACCAACCAGAACAAGATAGACTTCAACCCTCCTGTGTGATGGTATACAGTTTACAACCTACCTATTATTCCATTTCATTTGGCTTCCACATTTTCATTGAATTTATTTGTGTGCATTTCACTGCTAGATGTGTCGCTGTAACCTGAAATTGCTAGACAGTTAATAATATTGGGCTGAAATTGGTATGTGATGTTTACTGATGGATTTTATGTACAACAAATTCCTACTATTTCTTCACAATTGAATTTAAGCTATAAAGAATATTAACAAAAACTAGGCAACAAAGAATTTAATTTAAGCCTCACTAATGTCTGTCAGGACCACACAACAAAGAATTTGAACAAAAAAATCATTGCCGCAAGCAAAATCCAAAACATGGATGCACAAAGATAATACCTAAAATGCTATTAAGTAAAATATCAATCTAGCAACATGGGCTATGACAACCTAAAGCGCAGTGAGAGAAGTTTTTTTTTTCAAAAATTTTATGTTCATCGACTATCCAAATTCTCATCATAGCGAAGAAATTCATACAGAGGAAACATATGACAAGTGCAACTCATGATTTGATAGATGTTATCAGTTGGTTCATGACACGTTCGATGTCCATGCATGGAGAGTGCCATAGCATTTACATATACTCGGTTGGTTCATAAGCGTGCAATTATGAGTTCCACGAATCTTCCTAACAAATTATAAAGTATTGTTTCCATTAGGCGTGTAATGTAAATGCAATTTAGGAGTTTGCATATCAAATTTAAATATGACATCTTTTCAAAACTTCATAAATTAAGTAATGGACTAAAATATGGTCAAAATATTATATAATAAAAAAAAATTGTGGGTATTGGTGTGGAACTACCGTCATCTAATAAAAAAAATTCATGGGTATTGGTGTGGAACTACCATCATCTTTCCCTTCCCGTGACTACACCAACTCTAAATGATTCTGTTAATAAATTTGCTCAAAATGCATTGAAGTCAATAAAGATGCCATCATTGTGTTGCACCTATTTTAGCTAAGTTTTTTTTTACAGATTTTAGATCTATACTGATGCAATAAATGAAGTTATTATGCCCTTCAAGCCCACGACCCCACAATATATGCAGGCAATATGACACAGGTTTTGCTTAATTTATTTGGCTCAGTAATCGTAATACAGTCCCGCAACTCTGTAATGTTGGATCTGTAACGTGGATTCCATTTAATGTTGGAAGTGACATTGTTGTAGGTGCATATTGATTAGCTGCAAATGAACCGTTCGAGATCTGTGTCTACCCTGTACTCGCTAGGTTCTCCCATGTTCCTATGTTTTTTTACATCTATGATTTCAACATTATTCCAGGTGATTTGATACCTGCCAAGTGTGCTGACTGCATGTTATAGATTACAGTAACATGGTGTAATATATCCTGCCACCTACCAAAGTATTGAAATGGTCGTGCCTTGCTTTGTGTCGATGTTTCCCTAGCCTGTAACATGTGATCCAGCGATTTTTTATTTCCACTTGGTGGAGGGATCACCATGACAACTGGTGTTTGCATGTCTTCCCTCTGCCACGTTCTCTCCTGCACTCCCATGTGGATTCTATCAAATAAACATAATAGCCAGCTTTGCCTTTTTCCTTGCTTGCATCGGTGGTTGTCAGCCTATACTTAATCGAGTCCCTTTAATATTAATGTCCCCAATGAACAAAACTTGGTCAATCACAATTTAGAATTAAGAAATAAAGGAAAAGTGTAGAGATTCCACGATTTTCCCTTTTGTTTGCGTGTAGAGCAATAGTCTGGTGAAGAATCTGCTTGAAATATGTGATTTGATAGATCTGCTAGTTTGATCATAATGGCTCGATATCTCTGTGGCAATATTCAGGTATATTTATTCACAATTCCAGGCATCGATTTCTACTTGGAACTTTGGCGCAGATTATTTGAGATTCTAATGATCTGATTGATAAACTTTATCTCTATCTAGCAGGGGAAATTATCCTAATATCGTCTCTTTGATAGGTGTAAGTTAGCTAGATGTTATTTTTGGCATTTACAGAAGTTCATGCATGATTTCCTTTTTGTGGTTTGATAACTTATCGCTTGTTTCACCTCAGGATCCCAAAAATTTGTGACATCTCCATATTGAATGAAGAGGTAGCTGAGAAACTAATTAAATCCGCAAAATTTCTGAGCGTAATTTTATTTGATTTGGTAGCAAGAGGTGGCATGATTCTTCCCTTAATAATTTGCGCTTTCAAAAGGTTACAAATGCTAGCGTTCGGCGATTTCATCCTTGAAAATCTGTGTTTGATATATCTGAATGATCCCTTTTAGCATTTTACTGATATTATTATTCAACATGATAACCTGTTGGTGCAAGGGCGAAGTAGTCTCTTTTGCAGCGATCTGATGCAATCACGCCGCACATAAATTTAGTAAAACAATCTTTACCTTTGCTTTCTACGATCTACAAGCTTGCTGAATGAAGATTTCATCGAGTGGTTAATATCTGGTCACCGCAATAAACATAACCATATCAGTGATATAAAAATGGGTTTCCTCCAATTATGCCTAAGATCAATAAGAAAAATGAAAATAAAATCTAAATCCAATGAACGAGCCTATGAATGTCTTCGACCGATCTAGTGACCTTGTTAAGCAAGTGTGGCGTCGAATGTGCCAAATCTTACATATTGCACAGTTGCACAGAATTGGGGAAATTTTGATTTCATATCCAGCATGTGTTGTTGGATTACTTCGTACAGGTCCTTTGATACTCTTCCTATTTTCGTCTGTTGGAATATTTGGCATACAAGAAATAGAGCACTTTTTATCAAGGTAAGCAGGTTCATAAAACGTTGAGGAGCACTTTTTATCAAGGTAAACAAGTTCATAAAATTTTTTGATGGTGCAATTGCTTTGGTTCATTGTGCAGGAGGGGTTATTTTTCTTAACCATGATCATTACTTCACTTTTCGTCTTAAGTGTGGCAAAGGTACCAACATGAAAGCTGAAATATTTGCTTTATGGATGGTAATTAGAGTGGCAAATATTTTTGGGAGGTACCAACATGAAAGCTAAAATATTTGCTTTATGGATGGTAATTAGAGTGGCAAATATTTTTGGGCTTACTGATGTTACTGTTTATGGTGACTCTTGAGTCACCATTAAATGGACCAGAGGAGATTACAAGTTACAGGTCACCTCATTAATCCATTGGTGTAATACAGTTTGTAGTGAAATCAATCTTTGTCCAGTGATTTCTTTACATCATATTTACAGGGAAAATAATTCTATGGATGATAAACTTTCTAAAGAGGATCTGGATGATGAAGAAGGTATGTTGATTTGGGAGGAGTTTATGGATTCCAAATCTGAATCACAAGGATCCTTATATTTTCTGGAGTAATTGTCATCATTTTGATAATATGGCCATTTTTGGGTGGACTATAGTTTGAATTTTTTGGTACGTTTTTAACCTATGCTTTTCAGCAGGTATTTGTTGCCATGCAGCCTTGTTTTATTCTATATTTATTAAGAGAATACTATGCCCTCTTTCCCACATTTCATTCATTTTGAGGCATAAAACATTGCCTAATCATTTACATAGAGATATTATTCCATTGGAAAACAGGTAATTCATAGAGATATTATTCCATTGGAAAATGATTAATTAACGCAAAAGAATAAATCGGTAGGGAGGAATAAATTATATAAAAATTGAATTGGAAACTTGCTTACCTTGTTCTTTTGAGCACTTGCACTGAAATTTTTCTTTTTTTATGGCATTGTTATTTGAAATATGAAAATCCCTTGCAAATTAAAAAAATGATAGTAGATTCATCAGCGCCAACTTACGATTTCTTAGTTTTGGTTGTTTCCTTTGGACAAACGGAGAGCAGCTTATCATCGTTATTTATCTGCATCTATTTCTAACGTATCTTAAAGAACAAGCCATCATCCTAACAGATATATATCTAAAGAAGATTATCAATATATAACAGATCTTAAATAACATTATCGTAGTGCGGTCAGGCCAGGAAGGAAGAAGACAACGTTGAGCCAAAATAAGTCCCATGTACCTTGTTGCGTTGTAAATAATGAAATGAAACTTTTAGTATAGAAAGAAAGTGGAGACATGTTTAAATTGATGTGTGTTTAAGTGGAAGTGTTTCATTTCATTTTTTTGGCGACGTGGTGGCTAGCTGCTTTGCATGCTACCTTTTGAAAATTCTGTCGGCATGGTTTTCAGTAGCTCTGCATGCTACCTCTGAAACTTCTGTACGTAAAACAAATCCTCCACGCTCTGTTTGGACATCACGACCTTAACTAGTTTACCACGCATCTATTGCATGTTGTTGATTCTCACACATAAAGCTTGTATTATGACAAGGAAGAGAGAGGAGGTTGTGATCTAAGCAGAGCACGTGGGCCAAAGTTTTGACAAGAAGGGTTCGAATGTGTTAACTTGTTGGATTACATGGCATTCCATAAAACTCATTCATCCCGGATGAAGGTGAATAGAGGAGAAGGTTTGCACATTAAATTTATGCGCACTTTACTTAATGTTTGGACAACGCCCTAAAAAACAATCGTCAACATCCCTCTTGTAAATGGGTATGATACAATGTTTGCACTTCAAAGACATCAATGCATTATATTTGTTTGGCTTATCTATGATGTGAGGAAAAACAAAATATTAAGACATCAATGCATTATATTTGGCTTATCTATGATGTGAGGAAAAACAAAATATTAAGACATCAATGCATTATATTTGGCTTATCTATGATGTGAGGAAAAACAAAATATTAAGACATCAATGCATTATATTTGGCTTATCTATGATGTGAAGAAAAACAAAATATTAAGACCACAATGGTAAAAAAAAAAATGTTGCAGAGAATAAAATTGAAGGACAGTTCTGCCAAAAAGTTTCCAGCTTAGTTGACATTGTACACAAGCATATCCAACAAAACATGGGAACTCTATTCCACATCATGGCTAATGTTTAAATGTCACTTTTCACGTAAATAATGCAAAGATCAAGAAATAAATATAAAAAGTCAGAAATATAGCTTAATAAGTTTCAAGATTACATGATTTGTTGGAATGGCTAGAATGGAACACATGAGCAAATAAGGGTTTCATTTTTAACAGGAAAATGGTTTCCTATGACTTTGGATAGTTTATAAAACATTTCTTTAATTGGTGGAATTTTCAGAAACTACAAGGGAGATATTATCCACATCTTTGCGGAATCCATTAGCTCCTCCACCAACAATGTTGCTGAACTGTTAGCGCTCATCACAGGCCTTCATATAGCTCAGCGTCTTGGATGGAGGTCTCTTGTTGTGGAAGGTGACTCCCAGATAATTATAAACACTATTCAAAAACTTTCAACTGGCACCCCGTTGAGCAAGCTCTTAAAACATTGGCACTTGGATTAGTTAAAGGAAAATATTCGGGATTCTCTCCCTCACTTCCAAGTCCTTCAAGCTAGCCACTTAAGAAGAACAGGCAATAAAATGGCCGATTTCCTGGCTAATCATGGCGTGGATGCTGCATCTTAAATGCTAGACCATGATTGGACGCAGCTCGGTCTCCAACCTCTCAAGGATCAACTTCAATGTATCAGAGATCAAGACTGCCCTTCCCCACGATGGGTGGATAGCACAGTTGACAGGTAGTATGAGGAAGGGCACGTGGCTGGAAGCCCAGACCCTCGTGCTCCCACCTCATTCCCCAATACCCGAGGTTAATCATGCTCAAGGCTCGCATTCCTTCCTACATCATGTGGGTACTATACTACTCATGCAGGCGAAAGCTGGTTTAGGTGAGACGACGTAAATGGTGCATAATGACCATATGTGGGACGATCATTCTCTGGAATGAGGACTATTGGTGGAGAATTCATCAAAGCTCCATCATAATGGGTTTTTTGAAGGTTTTTTAACTCGCGGCAAAAAGGACCGGGGCTCATTCTTGAATTCAGTGCATTCTCAGCAACCAAATTGAGATTGGCAAGTGTTTGGGTTTGTGCTTCGAGACTGGCTCAACCAGTGGGACTCACAAGTAATTAGCTTTGAGTCTATGCTCCAAGTATTTTGGTGTTTCATTCCTAGTTTACTTATGTCTACAGACTGCTTTTTTAACTCTGTTATGATGGAAATTTCAGTTTTAAGACTTGTGAAGAATTCTCAAACTCTATGGTTCAGTCTCGTTTCCTTTCGAGGGAGACTACTACTCTGACTATCAAATCCTATTTTCCCTATGTTGGGAGGGCTTAGTTTGTTTTCTGTAGCTCTTTTTTTTAGAAATAGAAGGTTCGTCTAGCTTATATATAAAAAAATTCACTAATTGGGGTGATCAAGTGGCTTAAAACAATCAAATGAGTATTTTTTTGACATGTACAAGCTTATTTCATCTCTGAAATTATTTTTATTAATTGAAATTCATACTCAAGTGAGAAAATAAAGATAGGTTGGCACTGTTAAAGTAGGAATTGATTAAGAATAGTCAACAAGATTAGTTCATTATAATGTTGGAATGTTAGTATTTCAATGACAAATCAAATTAAGGATATAAAACATAGACAAATTTGGTAATCGTTGTGTATAATCCCTTTCTCTTTTCCATGTAAGTAATCATTTATAACCACTTGAAATATTATAAACTTTGGTTGGCATATAAAAACATGAATGATCATGTAGGTATGACATTTACTAACCCAAAACAAGACAAGAAAGAGAGAGAATGGACTACTCCCCCAGCATTCCAGAAAACCCAAAACATATTTGAGAGGTGTCAACGTTGATCGTGCCTAACAACTTAAAAAAATTGAGTCTATTAGAATTTTGAAGGATGAATTGAGGAGGGACATAAAGCCTCTAAGCAGATATGGATATCTCCTAGTCTTGTTGAACTAGTGTTAAATATCTCCTATTTGTATTTGATTCTGAATTGCCTCACCGGGTTATCTTTCAGAGTTACTTTGAAAGTGTTTACATCATGTTTGGAGGTGCTTATATTAGTTAGTCAAATATTCATACTTAAATTGCAATTTTGTTTTCTATTTCAATGATGCCAGTATGACCTACTTCCCATGATATGTCCAAACTACTTTTCTTTCCTTGTGCTCTTTTCCTCTCGGTGTTCCTTTCACCCCTCCTAGGGCAAATGCTAGTATATTATCGTAAAGATGGACTATCTACATTTGGTTTGATCTTTTAGTTTAGATTTTTTCTTATCTCTGCCGATGGTTTCTGAAGATCTAGTAGACTAGGTAAGGATTTGTTAGTGTGTTTTGTCTTTTTCAGTTGCCTTTTATTTTTTAATTTTATTGTTTGTGTTATGTTTATTAAAGGTAAAAGACAGTATTCTATTACGGTCATTTATTTATTAGTCAAAGTTTTATTTAAATTAATTTGGTTTAATGAATAAGGAATTAAGGAGTACTTTGAATTTTATAGTGGGTTTTTGTTGGAATCTCGTAATTTTTTTGTTGCTAAAATTCAAATTTGGAAGTGTTTAAATTGTGTTTTTGAATTGATAAATAGACTCAACATCCTTAGATATCTTTATGGCATCCAAATTATACAATTTCCATAGCTAATATATGTGATTCTAAGATTTTTTTAAAGAATTCCGACAAAATAAGGAAAATATGCTTCGAGAAAATTGAAAACTATAATATTTAGACTACACCATGAATTAATTAAACTAGCACAACCACTTAACTTGTGTCGGGTGATAGGTTACAAGTTAAGTGCCATGAACAAATTATATGTTACTTGTTTTTTATGCTTAGTTGTAACCTTATTTATTTAAATGAGTTGTCTATGACTATCTATTATCCATGCATAAGCTAAGTGTTAGTTATCCATGCATTAAATTTTGATATAAACACCTATGGGTGTAATTAGTTTAATTTATCACAACTGTTAGGTTTATTTGATAATAGGGAAAACTAATTTTAAATCAAAAACACTATCTCTACTTGTACATTGTACATTTATAATGATTGATTTGCTAATTAAAAATTTAGTAAAATAAATTTGACTTGTTTAGAAAAATTCTAAAATTAATTTAATTTTTTAACAACAATCCACTTAAATCAATTTGAATTATCACACATACTAAAACCTCTAATAATGTAAAAAAAACTAACTTGTTAGTAATTCTTCATTTACTCTCTCTCAAGATAAGACAATTTCAAATTTTTGTTTTGCTTAAAATTGTTTTTCCTATGATTGTGTGCTTATCCATATATTGTCAAAATTGTTTTATGTATTTGAACTGTTTAAAAATTTGATTATGAGTGTTTAACCGAAATTATTTGATCCTTTTTTAATAAATTTAGATAGTTTGTTGATTTTTTTTCAATAAAACTTCTAAATGTATAAATAAATTTAGGCCCTCAAATATTCCAAAACATTTACATTATACAAATTTAAATCTTGTTTTTTGAAATTTTGAATTCTTTTTATTTTTTATGATTTATTAATAGTAAAAAAAATAATTTATAATATCACATGATTGTATTAATTTTCTTTTGTTTCTACCCTCCACCAAATATTGGAGGTTTAATTTTTTCTTTGGTCTCTACCATACATCCACCAAATATTTGAGGTTTAATCTTTTCTTTGGTCTCTACCATACACCCAATATTGGAGGTTTAATTTTTTCAATGTAATACGAAACTCCTTACAAAATCACTTTGGAGGGTTTTCACCATTTTCATACATTAGGTTTAATTTTTTAATTCAATGTCAAAGGATACTTACAATTTTTTAATTCAATGTCAAAGGATACTTACAATTTTTTAATTCAATGTCTAAGGATACTTATTACAAAATCACTTTTGACAAAGTTATTATCAGTTTTTCGAAAAAAAATTGGTATTTTTTCACCCTGTTTATAGGTACATTATCACCCATCCTCCTACCCAAATGGGTAAAGGTGTAAATTTTGAGGAGGGTAGTGAAAATGAGGTATATATTTTAAAAAGGGTGATTGGTGAGAGTGAGTGTGCATACTTTATAATTTTGAGGAAGTTATTATCAGATTCGCAAATTTGCCTTTGGTATTTTTTCACCATTTTTATATGTACTTTATCACCCATCCTCTTATCCAAATGGTAAAGGTGTAAATTTTGGGGAGGGTGGGTAGTGGAAGTGAGGGTATACATTTTAAAGAGGGTGATTGGTGAGAGTGAGTATGCACACTTTGTTTCTTACTTGAAGTTATTTTTAATTTGTTATAATGAATTTATAATTTATTTTTGTTTAGATCAATTTAATTTTTTTTTATTTCTATTCAGAATAGTTATATTTTTTTTTCATCTCTATTTCATTAATATATAATTATAATATATATTTTTAATCTTTATTCATATTCTCATCTCTATTTTATTAATATATGGTATATATTTTTAATCCTTCTTTATAATGAAATATCATGGTACTAAAATAAAATATTAATTAAAATGTTGCTTTTTTTCAAATGGTATATTATTAATACAAATATAGTTTTTTTTGTTAGATAGTACTATACTTACATTCTTAATATAAGGATTTTTATTTATAAATTACTAAAAGTTGAGTTCAATGATTGTAGATAAGTTGGGTGGTTGGGTGGAATGATTGTTACTTTCTTCACCTAGGTTCAATTCTTGCAAGTTCATTGAAAAAATGTATCTTAAAGCAATAAATTTAATTCATAAGAAAATATTGCTCATAAATTTTATTAAAATTCTTTTTAAATAATGACCAAATAAATGATTCTATGATCATTATATATTAAAATGATAACTTTGTAACTTTGAAAATGTTTTAATATAAGTCATAGTTCGAATTTGAAAATGTTATATACTATATATATATAAAGTAAAAAATTTGCAATAAAGTTTATTTTATAACTTTAATGTTTTGTTTATATTTAATAAAATAAATCATTATTTATTTACTATAAAATCTATTTTAATAATTTAATAATTTTGTTTCTTTATTTTATAACTTTAATGATTTTGTTTATATTTAATAAAATAAATTATTATTTATTTACTATAAAATCTATTTTATAATTTTAATATTTTTGTTTATATTTAAAAAATTAAATAAAAGAAACCATAATTTGATATAGCTATTCATTTGGAGATATTTCAAAAAGGCTATGGTATTTATGGTTTTGAGGTTTTAAATTTCCAAGACAATTGTCATGTCCTTCCATGCCTTTTTTGAATTTAATACATTGCCTAAACTCAACTACATATTCTCCTTCCAAATTTCATATATCCACTCCTTTAACCTTAATATTAAGGAAGGGAGGAACCTTTTTTTCTTTACCACTAATAATTTCTCTTTGGGATTGCTTAACTAGCATATTCCATAAAAACAAGTCATTGTTATGTGGGTCAAAGACCACATGAATTCAAAGCTTCAAACCTATTTAAAGCATGTACATTGAGTCATTCTAAAAAAACACATTGGTGCAAGTAACATGGCTTATTTGAATAACCCATCGAGCCACTTTGAAATATCTCATTGGGCTTCTTTTGAAATTGTGTCTTACCAAATAAATAACCCATCAAACCATTTTGAAAGACCCCATCATGCCTCTTTTGAAGATGAAACCTACAAACCATCATCCAATTTTGAAACATATACACGTACAATCCATCAAGCCCCTTTCGAATCGAGTATATTCAAAAGATCTCATTTGGCCTTCTTAAATGTGATCAAATATTAGTTATTTTCTAAAGATCCACCCAATAAACCATAATCCGCTTTTGATAAGATACTCCCTATAGAAAATTAGGCCTCTTTCAAAGACACACCTTCAAATCACAATAGGGAGCTCATATGTCCTCTTCAATAGATCCCATCGATACTCACGGGGGCTTCACTAGAAGGAAATATAATACCACGTTCATTCATATTGCGGTATTAAATATTCATGAAAACCTAAAAATTATATTGCTTATATATTAAGCAGCAAAGGTTTTTTTTATTTAATGTAACAATACTAAAATACTTTGGGGTCTTTTTTATATGGGTGGGCTGACAAATATCCGCCAAATGGAGATGGCGGGATCACGATTGGATGAGAAATCAGGTTGAGGCAAGGCTCGGGCTTACCAGTATGCAGGGAAATCTCGTCTTGAAGCATGCTTGAGGCCAGGGGGTTTCATGGTGAAGTGGGTTTCCAGTCGATCATAGTCGAGAGACAGTGGTCATTGACATCCAATTGTTACCAATAGCACTCATCTAGTTGTTACCAATAGCCTTGGGAGGCTCTAAGCCTCCAGGGCCTGTTATAGGCCCTCGATAGGCCTTGGGGGCTTGAATACCCAACCAATCGATCCTATTACAATCCTTGGGAGGTTTAGTCAGCCTCCTAGAGCTTGTTACAAGCCTTGGGGGCTTGCATACCTAGCCCACAATAAGCTTAGTCAGCGATTGGGGAACTGTAACATGCAATCTAAATGTTGTACTATGTGCATTGGATCTAGTGACATACAAGAAGTGATCTCCTATCTCTTCATTAGACCATTAGATGTTGCAAATATTAATGATATGTGGTTGAGTAATTGCATTGTGGGTGAAGTAATGTGCATCCACAATATACATCGAAAGAAGCAAGGTGCATTGTAAAATGCATGTGGGGTCATAAGAGGGGTATCATATCAATATACTAGGTAGAAATATAAAGGGGTATGAAAAATGTTAATGAAAAAATTGATACATATGTATCTAGTGAAAATAGGGGTTTCTTTAAATTGGGAAGGCATATTGGGAGGCGGTAAAAAAAATGATTTTGGAAGGTATTTTCCAATATTTAGTGAAATTAGGGGTATTGTTTTATATGCCAAGAATGAACGTGCTATGATAGCAGTTTATTGAGTGAAGCCCCCGTGTCGATACTGTTCCAATTTTTTGCCTAATAGAAAGAGTAAAAACCATAGGAAAATTTGAAGCAACATATTTTGAATGCTCCTGATAAGACATTAGCCAATTTGAAATAACAACATTCACTTACACCATATTGACCTTTAGGCCAATTCAACAAAATAATGATTGGACTACTATCGATAGGCCATTGGGACAACTTAAAACAACAACATCTAAATACCCTCAACAGGCCATTGGGCCAACTTAAAAGAATAAAATTCAAATGTCTCTAATAGGCCATTGGGCCAACTAAAAAGACAACAATATTTAAATGCTCCTAATAGGCCATTAAACCAATTCAAACAATGACCCAATTTCAAAGTCAGAGGTCTTTGGCCTATTTGAAGGAAATACTTTGAATGAAATCAAGGCCTTGTGGCCCTTCAAAAGGATGCTTTGAAATAAATAAAAGGAAGGCTAAATGGTCATCGAAGTTAACACTTCGAATTTGACAAAGACCTACCAATCTATAGGCTCTAAATAATTACTAGTCAACACGAGGTTGGCATTTTTGCTATGGCCACACCAATTGTAAGGATATTTCAAATGCATTATGACCATCACCACTTAGGCTCAAATGCATACATCATACCAAATGCACATAATAAACTCAAATGCATACATCATACCAAATGCACATAATAAACTCAAATGCAACATACTCTCAAATGGATAACATGAATTTGAGCCAAGTAAACTCTAAATCCTTTTACAAAGGCATGTAGCCTAACAATGAATCAATCAAGCATATGAAAAATTTTAATGTAGAAGGTGATTCTAGCCAAATAAACCCTAACGAATTTTTTAATTGATTAAGAAAACATTAAGCCATGTAACAAATATGCATGCAACATCCTGTATTCACCATGTATTCCATTCTAAATTGAAACATAAGAAAAATATAACTTAACTTTAGAATAAGAAAGAGGAATTCAACATAAAGATTGAAAATTTATCTTTTGAACAAGCTAGTTGAAGGAAATTGGCTACTGGTGAGTAATTTCCATCCAACTATAGGAACTCCTATATGGATTCCACTACAAAGTTGGGCTATGAGGCCACCAAGGTGAAGAAAAATGATCAAATAAAATTAAGTCACTCACCCAACCCAATGTATCTCATGCTCAACCAAACTATTTACCACATATGTCACAAAGCAACCGTCCATCCATCTCAGCCATGAAACTCCCTTCACTACCAAACAACTCACTAGGAAGATATTTTCCCTCTTTGTTGAATAGTGCCTCAAGATTATTCTTCCCTCCATTTCTCTTTAGTATTTGTAGAAGGAGTTCAATCTATTATTCCTCTTCAAGATCAACGCAACAAATACATGTCTTAACTCTTTAGCACTTAGTGAGCAACAATATATAGGAAAATAAGGATGATTTTGTATCAACCCAACCTGTACTCCTATATACCCTTACATCTATCTCTTTGGTTCAAATTATTCCCTTTTGTTTCTCTCCTTGTTCACTTACAAGTTCCAAGTATAGTCTTGAACTTGAGATTGGTCTTGATTGTAGCATGAAAAGATATAGAATTGTATTTCTGAAGGGATGAATCCCATGAACGGAATAGAATGATCCCCTAGGACTTGTCACCTCAAATTACATGAGGAGAGTGCATAAAAATAGATGGTTTGATATCTATTCAATTCAATTTTCCAAGGTTATGGAGTCTCTTACACTCCTCAAGACCTGTACTCAATTCCCATGCTTTCATAACTATGGAAGGAGGACAACTTACTCACCAACCACTACCCACATTCAATGAATGGTGGTTGGAGTTTTTAATAAGGAACATGGTTAAAAGATGATGGTTATAAGGCTTAGGTAACTTTGGATTTTTGGTTATCCCTCAGAACCCCTTTCATATTCCCCTCTAGTGGACTCATATCCCCTCTCATGCTCTTATGCATCCATCCTAGGACTATTTGTGTTAATTTTTGAAATAATATTTACATGTATTGAGAATACATGCAATGACATCCTTTTCATTGCAACTTTGCATAGTTGTTGTCTATTCTACACAACAATGTTAAACCATTCCTTTCATTTCCTTCCGACACTACCATGGTCTTATCATTCCAACATATACCTATCAAGATCATCAAAGGTAAAACACACATTTGGTAGCCATTTTAAGTAGAAATGTTTCCATCCTTAGTAATTTCAAATTCATAATTGAAGCATATATATTCATAGAGATAAATTATGAAATTCATCCCATTACTTGTTTGTACGAAAATATCTCTACTCCAAAAGGCTTCCAAGAGTGAGATTCAACTCATGTTTTTTCTCTAACACACCCAAAATATATTTGGCGCTAATTGATCCCAGCAAGCATATAACATGAATCTATTGTAATAGACTCATTCAAGTTTCCTCTTCATTTCCACACTCACCCTTCCGAGCTCAAGCACCCCCTTCACTCCTAAATAATTCCTTGGTCAATACATAATTTGTCAAGGCTTTCATGTGCAAGAAGAACATAGACCTATAGAGTCTTAATGCCAAGGAATCCCACTAGAAACTTCTAATATACCCTATCTTAAGGATATCAAGGCATATCATAGGGTTCCAATATTGTAGTCACAATAGCATCCTACATGTGTTTTCTAACTTACAACATCCATAATATATCCTTACTAGAAAAATACATCATCTCACCTAAATACATAAAATCACCATGAGATATCGATATAAAATTTCAATTTTAATATGTTTCCTACATCAACCAAATCTCATAGCTATGATATTCTTATCATATTGTTTGTCCTCACATGCACTAGTAACTCGTCTTGATTATTTCCTTACACTCATCGCCATATACAAGACATTCTGTGTACAATATTCCCTCCTTTTGTATTTGGCCAAACAAACATGAGTATTTATGAAGATATTTATTTTCATTGCAACATCCACAACAACCCATGAACCGATGATATACTAATCATTAAGTTGTTAACGTTTTAAATGTAATGCAGGGTGACAGGTGTGGGAGGGGTCCTTTTGGATCCTACGGGGATGATTGTGAATACTTTCTCTTTAGGTCTAGGATGTGCGATAAATAATCAGTTTAAATGACTAGCTTTGATGATGAAAAAAATTGAAGTAAAGAAAATTAGGAAAGTCCTAATTTGTGAGGACTCTCTTTTAGTTATCAAAGCTATTAGGAGAATCCTAAGTAAAGAGGAGCTTCCCCTTGGTCGATTCAAGAGACAAATCCATTGGTATCTAAAGGAGATCAAGGACCTCCATATTTTACACATATGACATCATCTAAACATGTGTTCCAACTCATTGGAAAACAAAGGGGTATTTGTAGATCGTTTCAATGGGTCGCTTAGCACTTAACACTAAAGTGAATGTACTTGATCTAATGGCGTCGTGTGTTCAAGTTGACGAGACAAGGTATCTCCACAGTGTAGCCACCTGTCCATAGATCCAGACCTGTAGTGGAGGCATCTTTTAATTGCTTGGTTGTGTGAAGAATTTACTCATTATTGCCTCTTATCCCTCGCATGCTCCACATCATCGCGGATGTAAATGACATTAAGAATGGCAAAGACTCCGAAAAGGACTGGCAAGTTTCCTTATCAAATTTTTTGGACTGTGGTTTCGATTTGGTGAGTTGTGTTTCATGTTGGGAGACTATATGACAAGAAGGAATTACCGCTCGAATCCTGCTTGCAGTGTCGTCTCCTATATGTGTTTTCTTGTCACGCTAGGCAAAGGGAATTCAGAAATTTGTAGTTTGCGAGGGACAAAAGTCTGGGTGGGTGACGGAATTGGGAATTCAGACTTTCATCTCTTTGGTGACATGAGCAGTGACCTATCTATGCAAAGGATTATGGTATATTTTGGGCAAAGGACCACCTATTTCACGACCTGTTTTCAACTAGGTTGTCTCCATGCCTTCGAGGAAGGCTGAGATTAGGTCTATGATGGTTGAACTTAGGGACAACATTCAGGCTATGCTATGGTTAATGCATTCCAGGTAGGACGTATTGGTAGAGGCGACTAGGCATATTTCAAATCACATATCTCTATGAATACTCGTGTTGACGACGTAGAGGACCATGTGCATGTGCATGTGTAACGTCCCCATCTTGACCCCATTTTATTAAAATGTAAATGATGTAATATTGTTATAAAATCGTGGTGAGGAGCTCAAGGCCAAGGCCCTACCATCGATTTATTGATGCATATGATTTATGTGCTAGCCAGGCACATTGGAATTTCGATATCATGTAAATATGCATTTTAATAAAATACCCACAACTAGCTATGCAATGCAACAAGAGAGCGGGGCATGATTTTACAAGGAATTGGGAGGGAAAACATTCAAACCCTTGAGCTAATCAAATCAAGCCAAGTGTCAATAAGATAACCCATCAAACCATCAACTACCCATGTTGACTTTTGTACCCAATCATTCATTTCTCCCAAGAGTTGGTTGAGGTAGTTAATGCCTTGGGAATGGAGAGGTATGGCTGTCCAAATTCGAGTATGGGCAAGCCACCCTTCATGGAAAAATGTGTTTGGCTTCCTTGGCAAGCAAAGAGCCATGAATTGCTTCCCAATCCATTACCCATCAACCATCTTTGCTCTCCCACAAGTTTGGAGCTACCTCGGCATTTTTCCTCCATGTCTTTCCTGTGTTTTTCCTGGTTTTCAGTGGGGAGGAGGGCGTGTTTGTGTTGCAGAGCTACTGGAAGAAGAAGGAGCTCGATTTGGGGTTTCAATGAGGCCGTTTTGGCAATTTGAAATGCTCATAACCGGTGGGAGAAATCAGGTTTGCTCCCTGTGGTTGAAACCCCCTTTCCACAGTCCATTTTGGTGTGCCCATGATTTGGGGAAAACCCATGGTCATCCTGTTTGTAAATCCCATTGCTGGAATTGTGTAACCATGCCCAGTTTCTCAGTTTGTTGTGTGTAGGAGTATGTTGGGGTATGGGTTATGGGTATCTATTGCTTTGGATGTGCATGATCTTGAATGTCTCATTTTCCTTGTAAGAATCATGCCCAGCTCGAGGGTGGCAGTTGTGTTGAGAAATTGATGAACACAACTGGCCTATGGTTGGGTGGAACGTTGCAGCAACATAGCTAGTTGTTTGGGACAATGGTACAATAAAGATAAGTGTTTTTCTGTCTATGCATTTACTTCTGCAATGTTTAAATTGATGATTGTTTTTGATATGCTATATGCATATGATATGTGTGTGTGGATGAGTTTTAATTCCGCTGTGCATACTTGCTTGATTTGCATCTACACACTCTTGTTTTTACTTGTATGAATCTAACGAATGGGCTGAGTTGATGTAAAAGCCCAGATATCGGTATCATGTTCCCTTCCTTGAATTGGATCCACGGGAGGGTACGTTACAGAATGGTATCAGAGTTGTTGGTTGCAACATTGGGCCTTCATGTGCTACCTATCACAGTTGTAGAGGTAAGTATGCCTCCTGTCCAACCCTAAACATCAAAAAAGAAGGAAATATTTCAGAAAAATTTCTAACTGTTTTTGAAAATTTTCTAAGTGTTTTGAAAATTTTGCCTAAATCTCTTTCGACGATTTTAACCATAATTGTTGTGACACGGTCGGCAAAAAATTGGTTAATTTTGCACCGAAGCAGTAGTGGATAAAAGACTCTGTCGGCAAAAGATAAGCCAGAAAACGTCGAAACAGGCAGCGATTTTAAGCTTAGAATTTGCGACACGACGACAATTTTAGGCTTAAAAGTTGCAACGCAGCGGCGATTTTAAGCTTATAATTTGCGACGTGGCGATAATTTTAGGCTTAAAAGTTGCGACGTAGCGACGAAGTTAGGCTTAAATGTTGCAACACAATCGGCGATTTTAGGCTTAAAATCTGCGATGCGGTCGACTATTTTAGGCTTAAGATCTGCGACGATCAACGAAAATTAATTCAAAAATTTGCGACGCGATCACAACGATGAAGGCTTGCTGGCGACGAAGATAAGTCCAGGACTGCCGCAATGGTCGCAGAAGTTAAGGTTAGAATCTGTGACGGTCGGGGCGACACTGGCGAAATGGTCGCAAAAGTTAGGGTTAAAACCTGAGATGCGACAACAATGTTAGGGTTAAATCCAGCACCAAGGTCGACGGAGTTAAGGTTAAGACCAGCTATGGGGGGAGAAAAAAAAGAGTATAGAGCCCAAAACTTGATTTTTGGGTAGAAGGAACAGTCGGGCTCAGAATGGCATGATTCCTGTGAGGCTTGGAGGCCATTAACGAAGGCCATGAAAGAACCAGAGAGGGTCCCGAACTCATCATGCTCCAATTTGACATCAAATGGAGAATAGTGACTTTTGTAAGGCGGTGTCCCGAGACTTGACGGAAGGTCGGATTGAGCTGAAATTGATATGGTGCAGCCATGGATCAGGCACAATGTTAAGTTTGGAATCTTGGAGCTGAAATCCAAAGGATGTGGAGTCGGGGTGAACTAGAATGCCAAAAAGCACTGTTCTGGGCCACTTTTTCGGGATTTTGAAAAGATTGTGGACAGTAAAAGTGACCCTAGATGTGGGAATCAAAATTTTTACTGAACTAGACATTTCATCTTCTCATTAAGACAGATAGTTTTCGTTAGATGAAGATTTTCCAGAAATTCATAGATTGGGAGATAGCCATTTTTGGCCAAATTTTGAGATTTTGGGGGAAAAGTGAAAAGTTAAAAGTAGCTAAACCCCGAATTTTATAGAAATTGACTGGTGCATCAGAACAGGGATCTGAAGGTTGCGGAGTGTTCCTTGTTATATGGAATACCTTCGCCTGGTAGATAATTTTTCATGATTCTTCCTAAATTTGCTTCTACAAGTTGTTGAAGTTGGCCTTTCATAATAAATTGCAGCTGTGCAAAAGCATAGAAAATTGGGCAAAATTTGCATTTTTGGAAGAATGTAAATTCCATGTCCTGGATTGGAATGGAGCACGGGGATAGGTGCTGGAAATCTTATCCAGAGGAGAACAAGGATGCATGATCAGAATTTGAATTAGGTCCACATATATCATAGATATTTGGTGCAGAAGAGTGCCAATGGTTGTTTTGACAAAAACAATTTGTTGTCAATATGGGCAATTTCTAGAATTGCATGACTGAAAGGAAATCAAACCAACTATGATATGGAAGACGGATTCCATGCTACGATGAGGGATTGGAAAGGGAGAATTCCTTAACCCCTGTTTTGCTATCGTACTTATAATTACGAAATTGTCATACATATAAACTATAGCATAAGAATGTTGGAGATGCAAGGGATTACATAGATGAAATGAATATGCACCAGATAGCACATTAATAAACATTGCAAAGTGCATGTGAAAATGTTTGTGCATGAATAGGATATTGCACATTGGTAAAATAGTGAGGTTTTACATATGCAATGAGCCACTTGAGGTAATTTTGGTGGTTGTTAATAATTAGTTGTGTCCGCATTGGTTGTAGGACAAAATACAATCAAAGCATGGCTAAAGAAGTTGATGACATTGTTGCACGAGACCAACAACCTTATGAAGAGAGGATGGCGCAACAAATCCGTGATCATGATGTTGTCAAAAGGACTGAGTAGCCTTGGTAAGAGGCCAACTGATTAGGTAACATCAAGCGATGTTAATAACAACCATGCAGGTAATGGTTATTTGTGCTTAATTGCATAAATGTTGGAAGAGGATTTGGTGAGATCCCTTCAACTATGTTTATTTGGTTTGCATATGATACTGAGTGCCTGAATGTGATTATAATCCTACCAAGTATGGTCAGGAGTGGGTAAGTGAAGGCAAGGAGCCTTGCACCCTATAGTTTCTTAGAAACGTCAATGCTGAAATTTTATCATGCCATTTGTGTATGTTGATTGTGAGTTTAACAACCAAAGCAAGTGATGACTTATGGTTATGTTGTAGTGTATGCCACATGAGATAGGCATGGTTAGGCCATAATATGTTAGAATGCATAGTATTCATGGATTAATGCAAGGTTGTATTGAGGGGTTATGCATTGAGTGAATGCATATTAAAAGATTATGTAAATGTTGTGAATGTACATGCATATGTGTGGGTGCACATGTTGTGATGCATTGTGTGAATGCATGGGTGTGACATATATATGTTTCAATGCAGTTAAATAATAGATGAAATGGTGGACTATTGTCAATCTTGAGACCATTTCATAAGCTGCTATGAATGCAGGACAAAGACTGCATGAAGAAGGTAGACATGTGATGGGCAACCAGAGCACTCTGTTGGAAGGACAGAGTTGCATGAAATGTGAAGTAACGAGTATTTACAGTTTATTTAAAATTGCATGGATAGTGTGACTGTGTCTTGCAATTTTATTGTGATAATGATGCATATATAGAAATGTATATATTTCATTGCATTTCAAATGTTAACAGTTGAAAGTGTCTGAATTATTGAGTGTTATAATTCTGAGATCACTTCAGTGACTGTTGTGGCAATGAAAGGATCATATGCATAGATACTCACAACGTGTTTGGCTGATTGAAGTTTCAGTTTTCAGGTGGAAAAGTCTTACGTATGGCAATGAAGATAAGTCCCTAGTAAAGACCGGGATCTACCATGTGCAGAAGCCAACGGTTATGAGAAGGTTCTCATGGTTGTAACTTATGGATGAAACAAATCTGAAAATTGTTTGATTTAAGTTTATAAAGACAATCTCACGGTTGCAAATATAATTTATGTAGAAAAACAAATTTGTAGATTTCAGATTTGAGAATTTGCTTATAATTGCTAATCATTGTTTGGCTTATATAAAAATTGTGTCAGGAGGACATGTTGTAGGTGGATGTTCATGTATGGTAGCAAGGGTGAAACCATAATGGACAGAGTGATACCACTTACGAGAACCAAACAATATGAGGATAGCCTCATTGCTGAGCAAATCAATTTCTATAGTAGACAGAATTGCAAATTCATATTGAATTTAATTATCAATGACATTGATTGGTTATGGAACAATCAGATTTGAATTGTTAAATGTTGCTGACATTTTGGCTATTTGATAGGTGTGCCAGGATGACACATTGCAGGAAGACCATGTGTGATGGCCTACAGAAGCCAAACTAGATGAGAAGGATCCCATGCTTTGGAAATGGGTTTCGAGTGAAACGCCATTGTAAATTTTGATAACACCTCAGCTGCACTGTATGTGAGTGAGATGGTAAAACTATGCCAAGAAGGCATGTGTGGGTTATGGAACGTGAAAAGATTGGGGTGGAAAACCGAAGGACTGTTGACTCAGAGAAGGGAGCCCCCATCCTTGACCCTAACTAAGAATATACATGTCTGGTTTTTAGATTTAAAATGCAGAGCATGTTTTATTATTATTCCAGACTGCTTGAGTATGATTAGGGCCTACATGACTCACATCAGAAAGGGATGCATACCTTTCCGGTGCTAGGTTTTGTTGGGGTTGTCAATATTGACTACACCCTAAGGGAATGGACGCATTCCTGGTGTTTCAATACTTGATAGTGAATGTTATGAAATATGATTACAATTTTTTATCAGCAATATTGATGAGCCTGCTTATCCTTCTTGTGTTTCCAGCTTATACGAATGCAATTTGGTTTTGCACGTTAAGGGGCAATGTGAAGAGAAATTACTCAAGAGGACTGTATGGGCAGTGGTAACCTTTCTATACTCACACTAAAGGACACTAGAAGAGATGGATAGGCCTGAGGCGCTGTATAACAGAAAAGGGGTATCATCCTTGTGTAGTGTGAGTGGGTATTGTGGGGGGCATGTTAGCCTGCAGTCAAGTGAGTCACCTATGGAGTTCCTGGAGGGAACCACTAGTTTGCATAACAGAAGGAGCCACGTAATCATATTATGTTGTTCTTATTGCTTGATAAACCCAGTCGATGTACTGGCTTGGCATTGGTTATTTGGAATTTGTCGTGAATGGTTGTTGGATTTCTGACAAACCCTGTCGGTGTACTGGCTTGGCATTGGCTATTTTCATGTTGTGGAGGTATTGGTGAAGGGTTTTATTTCCTGAAAAACCCAGTCGGAGAATTGACTTGGAAATGGTTGGTGTATGCTTGATAAACCCAGTCGGAATATTGGCTTAGCATACTGATTTTTGAAATTCTTGATAAACCCAGTCGACTTACTGTCTTAGCATACTAATTTTTGAAATGCTTGATAAACCCAGTCGGCGTACTGGCTTAGCATACTGATTTTAGGGATGCCTGATAAACCTAGTCGGCATACTGGCTTGGCATTTCCTATTCGGATGATGTTGTGGAGCATCATGTCTGCTAGCCAAGTATCCACCCCATAGGTGATCCAAGGCTTATAAAGCCGAGAAGGAAACCTGTGGAGTAGCAAGGAAATGCACAATACAGATAAGTATTCAATTTCATTTATTTCTTTCTTGGAATAATGAAGATTTCAGGTATAAGTTTTCTAATAGCTAAGCTCATACACTATTGTTTCTTTGTTGGAAACCTTGGTCATTGCATGAAGCAAGGACTCTAAAAGAACTATAAAATTCTTGGTAAATCCAGAGAGTAAATGGTTGGGCATTAAAGTGCTTGGTAAACCTAGAGAGTAATTGGTTGGGCGCTAAAATGCTTGGTAAATCCAAAGAGTAACTGGTTGGGCGCTAAAATTCTTGGTAAAGCCCGAGAGTAACGGGTTGGGCATTAACTATGTGATGTAGTGGAGTAGCCTGTGTGCTGGCCCAACATTCATTATTGTATCCACGGGAAATCCAAGGCTTATAAAGCGAAGAAGGAGCCTGTGAAATAAAGTGAAGACATCCAATGCATATAAGTATTTGGTTACCTTGCAACTTCTCACTTATGAATATACGTGTGTATATGATTTGGTTATAATTTTCTCAAACTCTTGTTTAGAGATAAATCCTATGAAAATAAACTAAACATGTGAATTAATTCAATGTTTGAGTATAGCTATTGCTGGAAGCAAGGACTACAAAGGCATCATAGGGATGCATGAGGACATGTGATCGTCCTAAGGAGCTCAATATGAGCAGTAATGAAAGATGGTGTTAGTGGACATGTGTGGGTCCTAGCAGCCAAAGGTTCTGTAGGCAACAATGGGGAAGGGTTCCCTGATGGAGAAAATCCTTAGACAGACCTTAGACACTAAGTGTCATAGCCAAGAACGGGAAAGTCAAGCATTCACAATAAAGTGAAAGAGGATAAGGAGCATAGAACCATAGTGATGGTGTGGCTCCGGACTGGAACAAGACTAAGAGGGGGAAAACTCTTACTCTTCTCTTTCCCTTTTGATTGATGTATTTCAGAAACAGAGGATTGTTGAGTGCATGACATGGCTGAAAATAGATTGTGTTTAATTGCTTGAAATGAATTGTGAATGCTGAAATAGTTTTTTTTTTCTTGTGAAAGGATGAACATGAATGAGTTCATGTGTATGTTGGGAAAGTATGAAACATGTGGAAGTCTCATGAGTAAATCATGGACGTTCCATGTCAATTGGAAAAATAATTGACTAATTTTAATATTATGCTATGCTTGTCCTAACAGGAATTGCCATGATGAGTCTCATAGGTGAGACATTGAAAGCCATTTGAGTGCAGCTTGTACTAGCCAAGTGTTGCTAGTGAAAAAAAAGTGAGATCCAGTTGTGCACATTGATCATGGGAGTAGACCAAGAGCTATTTTGCTTTGGCTGAGAATCATCTTCAAAAGTTGCGAGGACAACATGGAAGATGGCATCCATGAAATTCCAGACTTGTAAATCAGCTAAAAGGTGAATAAAAGGAATGGATTGTTGTGGAGCAATGCCCACCTGCAGAGTTGGAAGATCAAATCCAGCAAGAGAACCTTGGGGTGTTGATGTATATGTAACTTCGGAATGTATTTCACATATATGTATATTGTATTCCTATAGAGATGGTATTATTCCTCTATAAGGAAGTGTCGTCATTTATATTGTAAGTGTTGTAACTTATACTTGATGGGTTATTAGACCACCTTATTTGGGGTCGGCCCTGTATAAGTCATGTGGGTCAAAGGGTTATTAGACCACCCTATTGGGGGTCGGCCATGTGGGTCAAAGGGTTATTAGACCACCCTATTGTGGGTCGGCCCAGTCAGCATTATATTATGTGGTAAAGTTCGAGCCTACATGAGTTAGGTAAAAAGGCAAGTCAAGTCAAGTATAAATAGAGTGCGGGAGGCACTCTATTTGCTCACTCACTTCACACATGCACTCAAGGAGGAGAGGTGCACTTATGGAGGAGGAGGATTGCTGCTAGGTTATGGCTATCTCTATTGGTTGGTTGTATCATTGCTCTATCTATCTCTGAGGAAGTTATTGGGGTTTTTCACCTTTATGGTTTTCCCCAAGTAAATCTTTGTGTCTCTTGTGTGCTTGCATTATTGTCTCCATGATTGATATGCTGTAGATATGCTGTACATGTTGTTCTCTCAGTTAAGATCCTAGATCAGATTGAAGTAAATTCAGAAAATTTAACATGGGGAAGCCAAAGGACTTGATCCTGAAAGTTGAAAGTAAAGAGATGAAACGTAGGACAGACCTGCCACATTGTGTGAATTTTGGACATGTGTAAAGTGGGTATTTATTCCTAAGTATTGGAACACCGAGGATGGTGTTATTCCAAGGGGAGGGGAATGTAACGTCCCCATCTTGACCCCATTATATTAAAATGTAAATGATGTAATATTGTTATAAAATCGTGGTAAGGAGCTCAAGGCCAAGGCCCCACCATCGATTTATTGATGCATACGGTTTATGTGCTAGCCAGGCACATTGGAATTTTGATATCATGTAAATATGCATTTTAATAAAATACCCACAACTAGCTATGCAATGCAACAAGAGATGGGGGCATGATTTTACAAGGAATTGGGAGGGAAAACATTCAAACCCTTGAGCCAATCAAGTCAATCCAAGTGTCAATAAGATAACCCATCAAACCCTTAACTACCCATGTTGACTTTTGTACCCAATCATTCATTTCTCCCAAGAGTTGGTTGAGGTAGTTAATGCCTTGGGAATGGAGAGGTATGGCTGTCCAAATTCGAGTATGGGCAAGCCACCCTTCATGGAAAAACGTGTTTGGCTTCCTTGGCAAGAAAAGAACCATGAATTGCTTCCCAAGCCATTACCCATCAACCATCTTTGCTCTCCCACGATTTTGGAGCTACCTGGGCATTTTTCCTCCATGTTTTTCCTGTGTTTTTCCTAGTTTTCGGTGGGGAGGAGGGCATTTTTGTGTTGCAAAGCTGCTGGAAGAAGAGGGAGCTCGATTTGGGGTTTCAATGAGGCCGTTTTGGCAATTTGAAATGCTCATAACCTATGGGAGAAATCAGGTTTGCTCCCTGTGGTTGAATCCCCCTTTCCACAGTCCATTTTGGTGTGCCCATGATTTGGGGAAAACCCATGGTCATCCTGTTTGTAAATCCCATTGTTGGAATTGTGTATCCATGCCAAGTTTCTCAGTTTGTTGTGTGTAGGAGTATGTTGGGGTATGGGTTATGGGTATCTATTGCTTTGGATGTGCATGAGCTTGAATGTCCCATTTTCCTTGTAAGAATCATGCCTAGCTTGGGGGTGGCAGTTGTGTTGAGAAATTGATGAACACAACTGGCCTATGGTTGGGTGGAACGTTGCAACGACATAGTTAGTTGTTTGGGACAATGGCACAATAAATATAAGTGTTTTTCTGTCTATGTATTTACTTCTGCAATGTTTAAATTGATTATTGTTTTTGATATGTTGTATGCATATGATATGTGTGTGTGGATGAGTTTTAATTCCGATGTGCATACTTGCTTGATTTGCATCTACACACTCTTGTTTTTACTTGTATGAATCTAACTAATGGGCTGAGTTTATGTAAAAGCCCAGATATTGGTATCATGTTCCCTTCCTTGCATTGGAACCACGGGAGGGTACATTACAGAAGGGTATCAGAGTTGTTGGTTGCAGCATTGGGCCTTCATGGGATACCTATCACAGTTGCAGAGGTAAGTATGCCTCCTGTCCAACCCTAAACATCAGAAAAGAAGGAAATATTTCAGAAAAATTTATAACTGTTTTTGAAAAATTCGAAAATTTTCTAAGTGTTTTGAAAATTTTGCCTAAATCTCTGTCGGCGATTTTAACCATAACAGCTGCGACACGGTCGGAAAAAAATTGGTTAATTTTGCGTCGAAGCGGTCGTGGAGAAAAGACTCTATCGGCAAAAGATAAACCTTAAAACACCGAAACAGGCGACGATTTTAAGCTTAGAATTTGCGACACAACGACAATTTTAGGCTTAAAAGTTGCGACGTGCCGGCGATTTTAAGCTTAGAATTTGTGACGCGGCGACAATTTTAGGCTTAAAAGTTGCGACACAGCGGCGAATTTAGGCTTAAATGTTGCGACACAGTCGGTGATTTTAGGCTTAAAATCTGCGACGCGGTCGGCAATTTTAGGCTTAAGATCTACTACGGTCGGCGAAAATTAAGTCAAAAATTTGCGACGCGATCGCAACAACGAAGGCTTGTGGGCAGCGAAGATAAGGCTAGGACCACCGCAACAGTCGCAGAAGTTAAGGTTAGAATTTGCGACGGTCGGGGCGACACTAGCGAAACGGTCGCAGAAGTTAGGGTTAAAACCTACGACTAGTCGTATAGAGCCCAAAACTTGATTTTTGGGTAGAAGGAGCAGTCGGGCTCAAAATGGGATGATTCATGTGAGGCTCCAAGGCCATTAATGAAGGCCATGAAAGAACCATAGAGTGTCCCGAACTCATCATGCTCCAATTTGACAGAAAATGGAGAATAGTGACTTTTGTAAGACAGTGTCCCGAGACTTGACGAAAGGTTGGATTGAGCTGAAATTGATATGGCATGGCCATGGAGCAGGAACAGTGTTAAGTTTGGAATCTTGGAGCCGAAATCCAAAGGATGTGGAGACGAGGTGAACCAGAAGGCCAAAAAACATTGTTCCGGGCCACTTTTTGGGGATTTTGAAAAGCTTGTGGACAGTAAAAGTGACCCTAGATGTGGGAATCAAAATTTTTACTGAACTAGACATTTCATCTTCTCATTAATACAAAGAGTTTTCATTAGAGGAAGATTTTCCAAAAATGCATAGATTGGGAGAGCCATTTTTGGCCAAATTTTGAGATTTTGGGGGAAAAGTGAAAAGTTAAAAGTAGCCAAATGCCGAATTTTATAGAAGTTGACTGGTGCATCAGAATAGGGATCCGAAGGTTTCGGAGTGTTCCTTGTTATATGGACTACCTTCGCCCGGTAGATAAGTTTTCATGATTCTTCCTAAATTTGCTTCTACAAGCAGCTGAAGTTGGCCTTTCAAAATAAATCGCAGCTGTGCAAAAGTGCAGAAAATTGGGCAAAATTTGCATTTTTGGAAGAATGTAAATTCCGTGTCCTGGATCGGAATGGAGCACAAGGATAGGCGTTGGAAAGCTTATCCAGAGGATAACAGGGATGTATAGTAACACATGGCTAACCACGATCAACCATACCCAACCAAACTCAACCATGGACAAACATAATCAATCATGATCATCCATAATCAACCATGGTCAATAATAGTAAACCATGGTTTATTGTGCATAACCATGGTTCCATGGTCAGCAATATTACTAAAGTCAACTCTATTCAACTAAAGTCACCCATAGTCAAACATCACAAGTAGTCCATGGTCAAACATCCCAACCTTTAGTCAACCATCTTCATCCATGGTGAAACAAAGTCAACCATAGAGAACCATGGTTAAACATATTCAACCATAGTTAAATACAGACAACTATAGTCAAACATGGACCAACCAAAGTTAACCATAGTCAAATTTGATTAATCGTAGTCTAACATGGTTATCCATAGTCAATCGTGGTTGACCTATGTTAATTATAGTCAACCATAATAACACATTATTAACGATTGTTAACCATACCCAACCAAACTAAACCATGGACAAACATAATCGAACATGATTAGTTTTCAACCATGTTCAATTATAGTAAACCATGGTTCATTGTGCTCAACCAAGGTTTCATGGTCGATAATATTAGTAGAATCAACCATATTCAACCAAAGTCACCCATAATAAAAAAATCGCAAGTAATCCATGGTCAAACATTCTCAACCATAGTCAAACGTGGACAACCATGGTTAAACATGGTCAAACATATTTATTCATAGTCAACCAGAAACATATTTATCATATTTAGTATGCTTATTATTAATTAATAATATGAGATCATGATTTAATATATTTTTTTTTGTAAACTAGCGGAGATTCTATTAATATTATAAAAGAGGTTTAAATATAGTAAAAAAAACCAGAGTTTAGACCATCCCCAAGGACACCCGGACCAATTTTAAAACATAGGTATGGTATTTACAGTCGCTAGTCATCTTACTAGTGCTATAGAAAATACTTTAAAAAAACCTATGGGCATCATTAAAGTTTTGGGTGCTACATTTATCACAGTTATCCAAAAACTCAAAATTAACATATTTAATGAGCCTAGATTTAATCTTCTGCATTCTCATCTAGACTGTGAGTTACAACCTAGTTTGCCTATTTGTCTAGATGGTCTTCAATAGGAAATTCCATGTTTGTGATAGCTTTGAATATGGTATTCAACTTCCTATCCAGTATTTTATTTTGATATTAAGTTTTATTATTCTGGTCAATGATTTCTTCCAGCATCATGAGTTGTTCATTCCTTTCTTCCTGAGTATCTATGAGGGATTTACCCGTAAAAAATTTATCTTCCACTACAGTTCTATAGTCTTGAGATATTTTTAGCCTAGGCTTTGGTTTTCTTGGGATCTTGAATATATCCCTCGATGTTTTCCTCAATTTCCCTTTCTAGAGTGCAGTCTTGTTCTACTTGAATATCTTCTTCTTGATCAGTAATTTTATGTTGAAGGAGGGATAGGGTGATATGGAAACATAAATCTCTATGTTCCTCAAATTAACTTTTGAGATGACTATCACTAACTGGAGATTTTCCTTTTCAAGGGTCCCAAGATAATGGCTTTCTAGTCATGGTGAAAGGTGAATGTGGGCTAAAGTTGAAGGAGGATTTGAAAAATAAAGGGTAACCAGGGGATGAAGATGGGAGGATTGAAAGTCTGAGGCTAGAGAGTGGACGAACTGAGATATTAGAGACCAATCCTTCCCCATATGCTTGTCATCAACTAACACAGACACATTTTTAAAAGGGGTGCCATTATATTTAAAAAGGGTGGAAAATGGTGTGATCTAGGTCATTACATTTTAAAAGGGGTGGAAATCGAAGCCTATATCAACCACTTTTAAGAATATAGTTGTGTTGTAAATTAAATTAGTCATCTTCATTGAGTGGTTTGAAGTCTTAATTTGATATTATAATTAAATTAATATTTATTATATACACAACAAATTCATAAATATAAAATTCTTTAAATTATTTTGTTACTTAAATTAAATTAAATTAGGTATAATAATCATTACATTATTTTAAAATTTAAATTAAATTAGCCACATTTCATCATCGTCTTATATATAGAGTAACTTCATCACTGTACTAATATTTACATCATTTAAATATTTAGATTAAATTAACTATTTTTATTAAATAAAATAAAAAATTTAATTTAATATTATAACTAAATTGTATACAACCAATATTTTTTAATGACTTTAGGCCCATTTCACTTTGAACTTGGTTTACAAAGTTAGTTCCAAGGTGATGGCTATTAGAATTAAGCCAATTTTCTCCAAATTCATATCAAAAGAACAATTTAGCTTAAATTCTAGATAATAGACAAATTATGGATGTTATTGAGGTAGCCCAAGAGAGTCTTCATAGTATAAAGGTAAGAAATTTGAAAGGTATGGTTTTAAAATTAGATTTAGTAAAGACATATGATAGAGTAGATTGGGATTTTCTAAGACTGGTCTTACTCCAAATTGGTCTTAGCTTAGAGGATACTAATTAGATTATGGGATGTGCTTGTTCTACAAATTTTATTGTCCTTGTTAATGGATCCCCATCAATTTTTAAGAGTACCAGAGGTCTGAGACAAGTTTGCCCCTTGTCACCTACTTTTCCTTTTAATTGTGGAAGGATTGCGTAGAATGATTGAGAAGGCAAAACTTGAAGAGAGACAAAAAAAAGTGTAAAGATCTCTACTATTATAAGAATAGCTCATCTTCTATTTGTAGATGTTGTTTTACTATTTGGAAGAGGAACTCTAAGAGAATTGTAGGTTTTTAAGGAGATTTTGGACAAATTTTGTGAAGCTACAGGTATGGCTGCACAAGTGATTCTAAGTCTTGTTTTCTGGAGTAGGGTGGAAGAGGATACTTTAAATCAGATTGCAAACTTGTTTCCTTTTAAGATAGAAACTCTTGAAATTGGTTTTAAATATTTGGTCTACTAAATGAAACCCAATAAATATCTTAAAGAGGATTGGATGTGACTTGTTAAAAATGTGGAGAAGAGGATTGGGAATTGATGCTCTAGTTGAATTTCTCTTGGAGAGAGATTCATATTGGTAAAAGCAGTTCTAGAAAATATTCATGTATATTGGTTATCATTGGAAAAATTTCCTAGAATAATTTTGGACAAGATAAGACAACGATGTTTTAGTTTTCTGTGGAATAGGAATAAGAATAATGAACTTCACCTAGTAATTGGAAAAGGATAGCAAGGCCTAAAAATCAAGGTGGTTGGGGGCTAAAAAATATTTTCTATTTTGATTAGGATTTAGCTACAAAATGTCTTTGGAGAGGCTTATTTAATGTTGGTATATGGAGTGATGTTATCAAAGAGAAATACTTAAAACAGAGGTATGTTATTGAATGGATAAGAACATTAAGAAAGAATATTCCTAGGGTATCAAATATTTTGAGCTTTCTAATAAACTCTTTTCCTTTTGGGGGGAAATGGTTAACTTGGAGACGTGGTAATGGATAATGTACTAAAGTAGTGGAAGACACTTTTGAAGGTGGAGCTGATATCTATAAATTATCCCATTGTTTGGTAAATGTACTACGAATTAAATGGATTCAGGTCTGAGCTCAGGTGGGTGATATTGATTTAAGAAATTCTGGATTCCAAAGAAGGAAGCAAGTTGGAGAGTTAGAGCTATGGGGGGATATGAAGAAGAATGGAATGGGTATATTCTTGGCCTTCAACATGCTATAATTCATTTCACAAATGAAGCTGACAAAACATTTCGGTTGTGGAATGAAAAAATTAGGCAGGTAACTCCCAAACTTGCCTGTGAAGTTGTTTTGTTTTCTTCTATTGAGGATGAAACTAAATGGTGTTTTAGCTCTATTTGGAAGTTTCATTATGCATTAAATATTAAACTATTCAGTTTCCTTGCTATGGATTATTACTTCGGAAAAATTTATAAAGAGAGGAGGTCAAGGGCCAAATATTTATATTTTGCATTACATTAAGGAAGATGAAACTGTTGATCACTTATTGATGCATTGTGAATTTACAAAACTTGTTTCGTTGGAGGTGAGAAAATAACTTAAATTCACATATCAATGGGTATCTCATACTTTTGAATCAAGATTTTGATAAATGGATAATGGATGCAAATTATTGGAAAAAGATTCCTTGCCTTAATGATTGGGAGATATGAAAACACAAATTGTATTTTGTTTGAAGATAAAAGGAAAAATGTTATGAGAGACACATTAAATGTCATTGATTCTTTTATCCCCCAATATGCCAATTGGATTCTTTGATGGGGCTTCTCAAGATGATGGTGCTAGGAGTGGAGTGGGTATGATATTGAAATTTGACAATGATTCTCATTTCTTCAAGATTTAAATGAGTTGTGCCAGGGGAACAAATACCAAAGGAGAACTTCTTGCATTTTGGGGTCTTTTATTTTGTGCACAATCTAAACACATATCTAATTTGTAGGTTGTCGGAGACTCCAAAGTAATCATTGATTGGGTATTGCAGAAAGATCAGTTGGAGGTGGTTCTACTGGAGGGATGGAAAGAAAAAATGCAAAGACTTATCCATTTTCAGCATGTTTATAGAGATTTCAACTCTTAAGCAGACGCTCTCTCAAAATAAGCTACGAATTTGGTAGAAGGAATAATCCACTTTGAAGAATTCAAGGATAAAATAATGGTATCTCAAGGAACACTTTCTATATTTTGTTAGGTGTTTGAAAACATTTCTGATTTTGATATCTGTCATTATCTATTTTTTACCTTGTAGGAGTTGTTTGTGGATGAATATGTTGAGCTATTTTGGATGAAGCTTTTGTTTTTGTCAATTAATGAAGGCAATATATGATTATATATGTTTTATATATAGTGCTAGTGGACTGTAGTATATAGTTTTTCAGTGAGTGGGTGGTGGTATTTATAAGTCAACAAGAATTATTGGTTCTTGGATGCTATGATTGGGAGGTATTTTGATAAGAATATGAATGAGAGTACAATGAATTCACAGTCATGTTAATTACTATAAACTGATAAGTATTTATACTTTGGTTCACATTTTCTGTGTGAAAAATAATATTAGCATTTTTTTAATGAATACTTCTTATATTTACAAGGTCATATTTACAATCATGTACCAACTCAAAGATTTGAACCTCATGTTAATACAAGTCCGATCACCTTGCTACTTACCGTTAATACGAACCTCGCTACTTACCAATAGATCACATTCTTGTAGTTGTTAACAAATTTATTAACATAATATTCTTTACATTATTTTATTGTAATATAACATTTTCTAAAATAACAAAATTTTAAGTCAATGATATTGTAATTCAATATTTTACTCAATAATAAATTTCTTTAACTTTCTCTTAACTCAATAATAAAGTTCTTTTAACTTTAAGATGCTCTCTAAAGACTAACACTCCTTGTATTATACATTTAGAAACACAACTACCACATTCATAAAAAGTTGCTCTAGAAGTGACTAACCCTCATATTACACATTTAGAAAGAGCACTACCTCACTCAAAAATTACACATCTTTAAACATAAAATGAAACTAAGTTGATTAGATGTTCAACCCATTCTAATTTATTATTCCAAAAATTTTAGTAGATTAATTCAATGTTCAATCAATTTTAATTTATTAATTTAACGAGCTCACTAATTCAATGTTGAATGAATTAGAGTGCCATCCACTCTAAATTAAACTAACTTCCGCATAAAACCAACTTCCATCCATCCAAATATTTTGAAAAAACTTTCAAAAACAACTTAATACTTTACACAATTTTTTCTTTAAAAAAAATTATTATGTTTGAGATATAGATGTAATTCCTTTAAAAATTGATATTTGAGATACACATGTAACATAAACTTAACTTAATACTTTACACAATTATTTAAAAAAGAAATTTATAATGTTTATTGAAATATAAATGTAATTTATTGAGATACGCATGTAACATAAACTTTAAAAAATATTTTATTATATTTAAAATATAAATGTAATTTATTGGGATAAGCATGTAACATAAACTTATTGAAGAATGATTCTTCCATAAATGATAGTGCCCACAGACAAATGATTTTGACAAAATGATATAAAAAAATTACTTTGTTCAGCTTTTGAGAGTCATTGTAATCTCCCACCGCTGAGCTTGTTTCAATCCTCCACAATGATGCTAGCTTCGTCTGCAATTGCACCATTCTTCACTATGAATAGCTATCTCACCTCGCTAATTGGTTATCACACATCATTTTAAAAGAATCCTACATCTATCAATCAAAGGCCTAATTTTCTGGTCCGTGTAGGTTGATTGTGAAATAATCTCCGTTTTTATTTTCTTCATGATATTCAGGCCTTCTAATCTTAGGATTTATAATCTTATAATAGAAAAATTGAGTCACAATCTGCACAATTCTATTAAGGACCCCCTGCCTAATATTCACAAATATAGATAATCAATACTAACATATGATAGCCCTTGCATAGTTATTATACTAAATGCAAATTATATTGTAAAAGGATACAAGGCAATCTAAAAGCACACAGGCTGCAACATCCACAAGCCATGGCATATTTGGCTTTAGTTTTCTCCATTCCAAATTCCTTACAACAATGCTGCATTGAAACATAGCAAGCATATTACAGATACATTTTAACTACTTATGCTTCATACTAGTTTGAATACTCTGAGCAATGAAACAATTCAGTTTCAAAAAACAAGAGAGATCTACCGAAGCTTGCTGTAAACCTCATTCCATTCCCTCGTCTTCACTTCTTCATGGTTGGTTTTGCTCCATTGACCTCCCGAGGCTCCCAACAATACAGAGCACTCACTGTTCCTGAGCTGACTCGGCAAAGGTGGGATGCCAAGAACGTGATGTGTGCTGCAAATCCTCGTCATGGTAGGTACTTGACAGCATCTGCCATGTTTAGGGGAAAGATGAGTACTAAGGAGGTTGATGAGTAAATGATTAATGTCCAGAATAAATGTTCCTCTTATTTTGTTGAGTGGATACCCAATAATGTAAATAGTGTTTGTGATATCCCCCAAGGGAATGAAGATATCTTCCACATTTATTGGAAACTCCACCTCTATTCAGGAAATGTTTAGGAGAGTTAGTGAACAGTTCACTGCTATATTCAGAAGGAAAGATTTCTTGCATTGGTACACTGGAGAGGGCATGGAAGAGATGGCCGAATTCACTGAGGTTGAGAGCAATGTGAATGATTTGGTATCAAAGTATCAACAATACCAAGGTGGAACTGCTGATGAGGAGGATGAGTTTGATGACGAGGAATCACTGACAGAATACTAATGTAGGCTACCTGCAACATCCTGTTGAGTTGCTGCTTGTAAATTTTTCTTTTTACAGCTTTTGTTACTTGGAATAGAACATTGAATTAGATCGGGTTTAAAAACCATATGTGAAGTCTATTTTTTTCACCAAGCAAAGCTAAGGAGTGGCTTTTCTAGCATGTTTCAATATGCATTATTTATGCAAACCTTTAAAGTTGTAGCCACTATTGGTTTTAAGGTTATAGAAGCTTTTTTATTTCTATTTCATTATGGAGTTTCAAAATCTTTATAACTTTGAAATTTTGTTATGCTTCCTTACATAGTCAATCTAAGCCCTACTGCTTGTTTTGTTGCTGCACATCATACAAGTAATGCTATTCTTTCTTATAAGTCGAGCTAAGCCTTTATTGTTGTATTTAAGCATGCTTTTTTACTCCAGACCATACAAGTAATTGATCACGGAATCTACGTAGTGAATATATTTTCCACTTATAATTAAGCAGTCTTATTTATACAAAATATGGGAATAGTTAGTATTTCGTATGCAGTTTTGTCCTCTATATATCGGCATGTTAAACATTAGAAGTTCCGCTTATCCTGTAGCTATTGATATATTCTGCCATATAGGAATGGGCCAGCATCTACGAGGGGGTACAAGATCAATTGCACATGACATGATGTGGACTTTATGTCTATTGCTTCTGATGTAGACTTTATGTCTATGTCTTTACTTACACATATTTTGATGTTTATCAATTTTTAATAACCGTCAATAATTTTTTGTTAATGGTTATGTCCACCAATGTATTAAATTGTTATGTTGGCAACTTGGCATTGGCAATGAGTAGTAACGAGTATGAATCACTGTTTTCAAAATTCTGAGGCCCGGAAGTAGAACTCGACTGGTGGAGCAACCGAGCTTGAACTGCAGCCTAAACTTTGAATCTCGCTTTGTGACACTTGCTCTTTGGGAGATGACTTTGACTATGTAATGATTGTAATGTTGGCCAAACCTTGATTCTCTGGAATAACAGGATGACAAAAGATATAAGTTCTATAAAGGTTATATAATAATAAACAATAAAAGTTATCACAATATTCTATAAATTATATTTCTATATAAAAATATTCTAAATTTTGTGTTTTATTGTTTTGTCAAAATGGTAAAGTAAATAAAGTAGTTGCCACTATTTGGTGGAGAAGATAAAGTACAAATATAAGTACCAATAATTATTTTGCATATCAAAGATAAACACTAGGAAATTGGTTGTGTGAACTTAAGTGAAAAATAATATCTGAGTGGACTTAATGATTTTGCTAAAATCTCTTTTGTGATTCTTAATCCATTAGAAGAGAGTGATGTGCCTCCACATGATGGAGTGTATGCCCTATTGTGTTGTTGAGGGATGTTGTAATGTTGACTTTTGAGCAAATAAGAATGATAGCAACTCTTACAAAACCAAAAAAATTGTCTCCTGTTGCATAAGAGAGACAAATTTTAGGCTTAATTCCTCTAAGAACAAATTCATGAGAATGGAAATACCTTGCTTTTGTACATGAACTTTAATAGTTTATTGTAAATAACATTTTTATTCTCCACTGACATTCTTCTAGGTTTCTCTGTGTCATTCTTTTATGGAATAGCAATTTTCCTCTATGACAAATTTGTGTTTTACAACATGTCAATTAAATGTCGACATTATATATATATATATATATATATATATATATATATATATATAATTAAAAAAATGAATTCTTATGGGAAAAAAACTATGTTATATGTGAGACACATACTTTAAACTAATAAGTTCTACCCATGAAGCACATATATACTCTTGTAGGTTACATAACTCCTTACACCAAGGAGCAAATTAATTGGTAATGATTTTTTAGTATTTTCATGTTTCTAAGAAATTCCCTCAAATTGAATTTTAGTTGCTTCTTTTGTATTTTCCATTATACTTTAACAAATAAAAAATGGACATTTTGATTATGAAAATGAAGCCCTTCATAATATCTATTTTACTATTATTTTTTTCACTTCATGGATTTCTTTCCTTTTTACCCTTTTAAACCTTCATTTTCATAATCAACTTCATGGTTATAGTCCTTTATTATTTTTATCATTATGATTTTCTATTGTTCACAGAAGACATGGATCTGAACACCCAAGCCTATGCCTTTATGTTTTCATGTTTCTTGTTCACATTGTTGGCCTTCATATCGTAATTGTATACCTTTCAACCTTTTATCGATAACTTTGACCTTTTGAACTTCTTATCATTGTAAAAGCTTTTTCTCTTTGATAACCAATTTCTTGTTTATCCAAATTCCATACTTAGCCTCATCTTTTTCCCATCTACAATGGTATCTGTCTCACCACACAAATGTTTCTCACTTGAAATTGATCCCCACATAACTTTTGTCAAGTTTTTTTTTCTTTTTTTAATAAAGTTGGTATTAACACCTTTAACAATTCCGACCATCTCTTCCAAGTATATTCGTTGATTTTTACACACATTCTAAATGACATTTGATGTATAAAAATCACTTTCACTCTTTGTTGCTCAATATGACAAAGGCCTATCCATTAGCTATTGACAATGTTCTCCCATTGATTCACACATGGTTTTCATGTTCTCCTCTTAACTGCAAAAAAACAAATCATGACATCCTCCAAATCTATAATACTAATTCCTCTCATTCACAAAGGTGATCCTATCGTCTAATACTTGTGTTTAAGCAACATTTTTAATATGCGACAAAGTCATGCAATCTTTTATGCCTTAAAATTGGGGGTTGTTTATATGCTTGATATATTCCTTTGCCTCAAATTGGGGGTTGTTTATATGCTTGATATATTTCTTTGCCTTGACATGAAGGTGCAATCATAGAAGATACCAGTCCATACATTTACATACTTTCATATTTTGACCAAATGATTTTAGATCCCTTTCTTTCTTTTTCACTTCAAGTCCAGGTTGCAATGTCCACAATGTCCTTAGAAACATCTACTCCTAACCTTTCCTCCCCTGTACTTTTTGTATTCCCCCTTCGGCATCCCTTCTTGGGGCAATTGCTAGTTATAACTTCTATATGAACCACTTATGTAGATGATAATCCATACCGTAGGGTTTAAGCCTATATTTAATTACTCTTTTAAAGGATGTCAGGTAATCTAAGTCAAATAGTTAAGTATGCCAGGCCTGAAGATATACAAGATGGACATCACTTCTAGAAAATATTTCCCATTTCTTTTTATTAGCTTTAATTAATTTACAATCTGTATACATATTTTCCAAAATCTAAGATCATCTATATGTACATACCGCTATTTATATTTAAGTATGGAAATTCCCGTTTGCTTCTTATTCCACAAAGACATACGCATAACTTTGAGTTACCAAAGAGATAAGGAATGGAATTGTCACTTTTAAATTTATTCATATTTTCTTTTGATCACAATGTAATTATAATTATTTGTATTTCACCGAAATTTAACATTGTAACATCGAATTATGCAATTCGACTAATACTCTTATTTAATGAATGGGCCATATCCCAATAAAATAACATGTATTCATAAACTTATTTTCACAACCATAACTAAAACTCAAGTTATATGTATAAATGTGGATGTATAATTAATGACTTCAACGCACCATGAAAATCATAAACCCTATACAGCCAGAGAAAATCATTTATAATCTTATACAATTTAAGAGTATATTTTCAGCACAACATATATCTAAACTCTACTAATTCACAATCTAATTAAAAATCTAAACTTTGTAACCCACAGATATCTGTAATGAAAATCGTAGAAGAATCCGGTGACAAAAATCAGGTAACAAGAATTTTCATGGATTATATTAATTATGTGTAGTATCAACATAGATTATTCTAATTACCAAACAAATTTCTAAATTTTAAACTTAACTTTATGTAATAATAATAGCAGGAATTCAATGTCTACGCTAAGAGAGGGTATGAATTCTTTACTCTTTATCAACCACCCAAATTGCCATTTTAAAACGCACAGATATTTGTACGCTCATGCCTCCTAAATTATACCTTTAACCTAAGCACATCTATACTATGATACTTTACACAATTATTTTAAAAAAATATTTTGTTTATTCAAATATAAATGTAATTTATTGAGATAAGCATGTAACATAAACTTATTGAAGAATTATTCTTCCATAGATGATATATTGAGATAAGCATGTAACATAAACTTATTGAAGAATTATTCTTCCATAGATGATAGCTCCCACAGACAAATGATTTTGACAAAAATGATAAAAAAACAAAAATTACTTTGTTCAGCTTTTGAGGGTCATGGTAGTCTCCCACGGCTGAGCTTGTTTCAATCCTCAACAACAATGATGCTAGCTCCATTTGCAATTGCACAGTTCTTCACTATGAACAACTGTCTCACCTCAGTAATTGGTTATCAATCAAAGGCCTAATTTTCTGGTCCGTGTAGTTTGATTGCGAAATAATCTCCATTTTTATCTTCTTCATGATCTTCAGGCTTTATTATCTTAGGCGTTCTAATCTTATAATAGAAAAATTGAGTCACAATCTGCACACAATTCTGTTAAGGATCCCTTACCTAATATTCACAAATATAAATAATCAATTCTAACATATGATAGCCATTGCATAGTTATTATACTAAATGCAAATTATATTGTAAGAGGATACAAGGCAATCTAAAAGCACACAGGCTGCAGCATCCACAAGCCATGGCATATTTGGCTTTAGTTTTCGCCATTCCAAAGTCCTTACAACAATGCTGCATTGAAACATAACAAGCAGATTACAGATACATTTTAACTACTTATGCTTCATACTAGTTTGAAAACTCTGAGTAATGAAACAATTCAGTTTAAAAACCAAAGTCCTTACAACAATACTACATTGAAACATAACAAGCAGATTACAGCTACATTTTAACTACTTATGCTTCATACTAGTTTGAATACTCTGAGTAATGAAACAATTCAGTTTAAAAAACAAGAGAGATGATAGAATTTTCAATGCTGCATTGCATACATCAACAAGCAGATTACAGAGATAAATTTTGATAAATTTTAGCTATTTTTCCTTTAGAATTGTTTGAAAACTCTAAGCATTGTTTAAATACTGAGCAATGAAACCATTCATTTATCTGAGCAATGAAACAATTTATTTTAAAATAAAGGAGATAATAGAGTTACCTTAACACATACGCTGCATTACCAATTATCGCAAATATGAACATCAATGGATTTAGACCCTGAGAACATATTCAGCATAAATTATAAATATCCCTCAACCTAGCAGTATATACCATATGAAACTATTCAGATCTATAGGCATAAAAATACCTCAACAGTTCCTCGTTTTACCTGTTACATCAAATTTTCATGAATACCATAGTTAGTTTATAAAATCCGATGCACAAATTCAAAACTTCACTAAGTTTTATTGGTACAAAAGTTTAAATCTGACTTTATATATATATATATATATACGTGAGATCCTCTTAAGTATTTGAAAGCTTACATTTAGACAGATTTGTGGAAGCCGTCCACCCATATAGATAGCAGCCATAAGCCACCCTAAGCATGTTCCTACTAGACTCGTTGACTGTTCTTGTTTCATTAAGTCGCTGGCTGTAATTGCACTCACTCCCTGAAACTGCACACCATCAATGAATAATTTATGTTGGATTTTTAATCATTTTTAAGCCTAAGAATCCAACATTCCAATTAATTATCACATATAAGGATGCATTCTAAAACCTAGCATATAGGAGAACCCTCTCTCTGTTAAATATAAAATAAAATTATCAATTTATAAATTTAACAACCTGAGGATTAAAAACCTTCATATTTACACCTTCCCTCAATTTTTTTTTATGTCAAAAGGATTTGAATCTCATATCTGGATACTTCAAAATTTAAACTTAAAATAGATCTAAACATAATATAAATTCTATAGCACTGACAAAAATCCTGCATATACCTGCAAGATTCTCCTCCCTATTAGTATAACTGATGTCCTTTCCACCTTAGTAGAATCAAAGGTCGTCATAGGGTTGTTGTGAACATTAAGTACACGGAAGAAATTCAGTACACCAACAAAGAATAATGTTGCAGCAACCTGGAGACAATAACACAGTTAAATTTTAAATCTTTGGAACAAGCAATCCCCTGACAGTAGAAATGAGGTATTGAATAATTTGAAATGTTAGATGAAAACCTACACTGCGTAGCGTGGCTTTGGAATTAGGACTTTTAGAAACAAGGTCTGTCAGCAATTCTTTGTCTTTTATATGAAAACCTACACTGCGTAGCGTGGCTTTGGAACTAGAACTTGTAGAAACAAGGTCAGTCAGCGATTCTTCGTCTTTTACAGGTGTCAGGTTTGATGTAAAGTTTGGAGCACTTCGACCTAACTCACGGGATGGTGAAGATAGATATGAACCGAGCGGAGGGGTATGGCTGCTTGCTAGAGATCTTGCAGACCTGACAGATAAAAAATTTAATTAAGTCTATTAACATCATATGATTTGATCCATGGGAAAAACCAAGAAAGCAAGGATTTTCAAGACATAAAACCTATACTATATCTTGTAATAATGAAGACCAATAGAGAGGGATGCAACAATGAAATTTACATGTAATACAGATTTTTTTTGGAAGGAATAGGTGAGCTAGACGTAGGATTCTCAGTAGAGAATCTCTCCAGATCTGTATCTCTAGCTAGCTCGGCAGAATCAGCTATGCTCTCAGATTCATTCTCGGGCTTTGTCTTTGTTTTTTTATGTTTCCTAGACTGATCATTGCTTGCACGCTCTTCATGCTGTTTTTGGTACAGAAACACAGCGTTATCCATGGATATAACCACTTACTTTTCTTCAAAAAAAAACCTGAATTTGATAGATATCTAAAAATAGATTTGCAATCACAAACATATTAAAGTCATATCATACAACATACCTGCATGGGCAATGTATTAGCTTTCCTGCCTTTCCACCACTTGGAGATATAGTCATAATATGCAGCTTGCGAACCTAGGATCACAGTAGTAATGGTATAAATCTGTACAGATAACAAAAGGGTGATTACATATCGATGCAGAAATGACAATAAAAATGGGCATAGAAAAACCTGGAAAATCATAAAAATCTCTTACCACTGCGGTATAGAGTTGTGTAGGGAGCTGCATAGAAAAATCAATGAAACTGTTAGAAGCGTAAACCAAAAGAGTTCCAAGTACTTTTCATCTTAAATGTATAGTTTACAGACAGACTTTAACAAAAGGTCAAAGTAATAGAAAAATACAGGATTGAATGCATTCTCAGACACATAATTGAAATGAAATCTTTGGTGCGGTCACAAAGAAGATCCGAGCCATTTCTCAAGGCGGCCAGAAACGTCCATCCCTCCCACAAAAGTATAGAGCATAATTATTGTACTGCGTTGTATTGTGGTGTCAAACGACGGAATGTACAGCAGGGGAAAGCTGTGCAACGACAGATTAAAAAGTTTTGGTTTTAATTGGTTGATACAGCAAACAAAAAGCTAACGTGACTGTCTTTGTCTCTGTCTATAATTAAATGGTAATTGAGAGTAAAAATTATAGAATCTTCCTATTTGAAATTTTGATGGTTTAACCTTTCAAATTTCAGTCTAGACTCTATATGCATTCCACTTTCACAAATTTGGATTATTCAGTACTTGAAAAACGGGCAAGGATCATAAATCAGTGGAATAATCCCCACAAATACTCAAGTATGCTCCCAAATTCGGTTCTACACAGCAAATGTTTGAAGTTTACTAAATGATCGTAAGGAGTGTAGGAAGAATATCTAAGCGATTATGTACCATTTAACACTCTAACCCATCAAGTTTTTTTATGAGAAATCTCTTAACTCCCCGAGCAAAATAATGGACCATCAATAAGCACCCAACCCCAACCCTGGAGTAGTAAATGACAGTCAAACTCCAATGTTATGAAAAAATTCTTAATTGCCAGGCAAAATAATGAACAATAAATAAACACCCAACAGCGAAGCAGTAAATACCCCTCAAGTAAAATCTCTTAATTGTCAGGCAAAATAACGGATGATCAATAAACACACAACTACAAAGCAGTAAATACCACTCAAACTTCAACATGTACACCGTTGGATTTATACAACTACCACAAATGAATTCATATTCGTTCCTCCCAGCCAGGTTCAATCACATCAAGAACATACCACATGTTAGGGCTTCCTCGAAAAAACAAATGCTTACAGGGATATAGATACCATGAGGTCCCATGTGGTGTAACACGTCACTTCCATCTCAATTTCATTCATAACTTAAACGAATGACCCCTTACTCCATGGATTATTTTAATCATGGTGAAGGTCCCACTCCTGTTCTATTCAGCCCAGGGGTTAAATTTGACACCCGTATAACCGTTTTTAGCTTTTTACCCGTAAATTACTGGTCTACGTGGAATATACACGTCAACAACGAAGTCTATTAAAATTTAAAAACCGTCAATATAACGGGCACAGTGAAAAAATGCCCGTATGTAAATTTTTTATATATTATAGCATGATAGCATCAACTCGTTACTCAACCTATCAAGTTAAAGACGTGAAGTCTGAAGGCCTCCGGCAGGCTAGCAGCAATCCAGTTGGCAGCTTGGCTACATGCTACAGTACAGAGTTATTGTATCATTTAATGCCCAGGTTGGCAGGTGTCGAATTGCCAATGCCATCGTAAATGCACATTAAGTTAGTAAGTATAGTAATAGGATATTAGGAATTAGGAAGGCGAATTCATTATTCAGTGAATCAGTACACTAAGTATAGGATGAACTTATGAAGCCGAACCACTAAGAACCCATTTCCCTGCATCTTCATTCTTGTGTCCTGCAGGGCTTCTCTTTGTGCGGGCATATTTGTCTTCTCTGCTACAGGTTTCGCTGGAATGGATCTCTCGTCCCTCTAAGATGAATTAGGGGAGTTCATTCTTGATTTCTTAAATCCTTGATGAATTTATGGGGGAATTCTTTCCCTCCAGATATTCGATTGCGCGTACGCATGCCAACCTCCGAGTTTTTAAAATCGAGGTGCTGCAGGTTATATAGCAATTGAACTTCGAAGGATCCAGACTTCTAGTTTGATACCCAGTTAGCAGTGACCAGTCCGGCAGTCCCAGAAGCAGCAGATGCAGTAGTTCTAAGAGCAGGTGGTGCAGTAAATGCATCGTTGGAAATTGCAAGTTTCGAACTATTCACCTCACGCGGCAGACTGTAGTGGGCAGTGTGAGGTATAATCTTTTACTCAGAACTTGGTATTTCTATACTCTGAAAGAGATGATTAATTCAGCTTCAAACTAACTAGTTAAGTAAAGTTATAGATAACAACGCAGTTTAGTGTGCCCTTCCCAATCTGGTAAGCGAGTTAGGTACTCACAATCACACAATTTGAATGAACATGAACTTCTAGAAAACTAAGCTTCCATTAGACACAAAGTTTGATTACAACATCAAAGTGTAGATTTTGTCAGTACAAAAACGCAGCAGAATGGCAATGCTTTTCAATCCCCCCTCTCTAGCTCTATGAAGGTTTATTTATACATGAAATCAATGGGAACCGAATTCTCCAAACCTAAAACTATTCATACTATTTTTGGTTTTCGGAAAACTAGCCATACATGAAATCTGGGGACAACGATTTTAGAGAAATGGTCAGATCTCCCAAACTGTAAATTATTTTTGAAATATGCTCATGAATTACTCAATTTGGGGCATTCTACACAAAACTCATGTTTTAGTTTTTCAAGATCCGCCTTCGTTTGCAACTTTGCCTAGAAATCGCATTCAAAGATCGCTACCTAGAAACTGTTGTTTTTATCCTTTGACCAAAACATGTGACCATGAGCTAGAGGCTACTAGATGCGACCTAGGTGTGATCTCTTCAACAAAAATCCATGTTGGGGGCATGCTGGAAAAAACCCATGTGGCCGATTATTTCTTGAGGAGGCGGACATATGTGAACCTATGATCTTGATACCGAAAGTTGTTACCAGAACAATGTACAGGTGGTATCGGAAGTCTGGTAGTACCAAAAGTTGGTACATGAATCTTGCTAGGTACAGAAACTAAACTGAATAATTCTTCATTAGTAAAGGTTAGCTTAAAACCCATTTTCAATCTATTAAGAACTTAGGAAATGCAATAAAATAAGCAACAATTACCTCTAAGTGCTTGTTGAAAGGTTTGTGCTTAGAAGCATGGAAATCTATTACAATATGGCCAGGTTCAGGTATAAAAGTAGGATGGTAGTGGAAAAAGAGGTATTTGATTATGACAAAAATGGGAGGCCAGCATCTCCCCATGCATGTGTATTTGCATGTCCTCATGGAAACATAGTAGGTAGTAAGCTCCTTAGGCTATCGACTTTGCATGACTTTTCAAATAAAACCCTTTTCATTACCAGATACTAAGCAGACCATGGATAATATGGTTCGTGCAAAACCTCTAAGAACTCTTTGAATTTAGCCCCCAACTTGGTTGTGGAAATGTTATTGACCATGCAAATATCTTGTCCTAACCATCCAAGCTCAATTTGTGTATGTCAACTTCCAGTCGAAATAGTTAAATGTTTCAATATTAGGAGTATGTCTAAAGCTGTTCAAAGTTTGCCTTATAGCTAGGGTAGTTGAACCACAATATTTGCACAAAAATCCCTCACTAAATATCATGGAAGTTGTTGGCCTACTATTGAGAAGGTGTTGCTTGAGAAGACTTCATCCCAGCATTGGAATCAACTAATTTTGAATGCCTTGTTAGAGGAAGTAAATGCTGCTCAACATATACGACTGTAGGAGAATGCTACAATTAGGATTGGTACCAAGATATGATGGAAAAGGGGCAGTGAATATTTCATGTTGGAGCTATTGACTTGGTAAACTACAATTAACAGTATCTCTAGATAATGCTTTATAGGATACTTAAATAATGGCACAACACTCCCATGCCCAATTTCTGCCAAATGGCATAATACCTCTACCAAATCAACAGAGATCCATGCTTGGTTAGCAGAGATATTGTGGACGTTAGAGAGGTGCCTATTTCCTCCTCGACAGAATTAAATAACATTTCACACTTGCCATCAAATTTGAAATTAGAATTTAGCTTGGAAGTGTCTAATTTCGTAATTGCACTTGCATGTGAGAACATAGGATATGTGCTAGTATATTTAGAGCCAATTTTGAATGTTAAATTTGCATTACCACCCTGCTATGCGAAATATAGACCTGCATACTTTATCTCCCCTATGCCTCTGTATTTGCATGTCCCCATGCAAACAGATCTTCTGACAAGCCCGCAGAATTTGACAAAATTGCAGTGGCCTCTTAGGTTTCTCATTAAAGCCTTGCAACATCAATCAAGATGTTGAGGTTACCCCTGCTCTATTCTTCCTTATACTAAGTCTTCTCTCCAATGTCTAAGTCGAATTAATGTACTTCTCATATAGCTCTTTATTCTCAGAACTTAGCTTCTCATCCTCTTCTCGGAGCTTTTGAATTTTTGTTTTTAACTGCTCATTTTCACCCCATATATATATATATATATATATATAAAAGGAATGATGAACTCTTGAAATTCTTTCTGCAATTTCTTTTTTTCTCAATTCTTCTTTGTTAATTCAACAAAAAGTTGAAGATATCACCTGTGGATTGGATGCTTCCTACATTATATCATCATGTTGAGGCTCATTTGGTGGTGCATTGGGTTTGACTTGTCCAACATGTTCACTGTAAATGATTTAGGAGGTAACACTTGGAGGATTTGGTGTTTTGACCCTCTGCTTCTTTGCAGCTCTAAGGATATCTTCGATTGTTCTGGCATCTTCCTCTTCACTGTCTACAATAATTGGAGATTGTTCTATTGCTTGTTGTTGATGAGTAGGGGCTATTTCCTCTGCCTTGCCGTATTCTTGGTAACCCTTCGACCTGGACATGGTATTAATGAGGGCTTGACTACCAGAATGTTTTTTACAACTCCACTTTTCTTGGCAGGCCAATAACATGAGCCAACGTTTTCTGTGACACCAAATTACCCATTCGAGCCACTCGTCCATCAAAACCCCTGGAAACTGGAGTTTAATTTGATCATCAAAACCATGAAATTTAGCAAATAACTTATGCCATCCTTCTGCCCTAAACATTGCATGACAAGCATTGTATTTCAAAAGAGATTCGAGGGCATGCATAGACATCCTTCTGCCCTAAACATTGCATGACAAGCATTGTATTTCAAAAGAGATTCGAGGGCATGCATAGACATTGGCTTATGACTGCCAACCACCATTTTAACCACAATCACTGAACATAGAGAAAACCCCACTCTTACACTCCAGAATTAGAATAGGAAAGGTCGAATGGGAGATAGTTTGAATGATTAGTGGCTTTCAAGGGCCAATGCGATTATACATGCAAGTTGATGGAGGCACGGGGTTCTAGAAATTACAATTGTATTAATCTCTTTGATGATAACAAACTACAGGTTCCCCATAAATCTTACATATCTAACCTTCTACGCAAAGGAAACTGCCTTCTACAGGTTCTTACCCAAATGCTCTATGTATCTTCTTGTCCCTAAAAGTAGAGGTTCGATTGTTTATTTAGATCAAACTATTTGATTTGGAAATTTAGACAGAATTCTTAATAGGAGTTCCCAATTTCACAACTTATTCGCTGCTTAGGAATAAATTTCAATTGAAGGGTAAAATTTTTAATTAAAAGTTATATGCAAGCAGTTTTGGGAACAAAACCGTCAAAAAAAATTTAGTTGATGGGTAAGGGTTCCCGTCAAATTTAACCCCTGCTATTCGCCGAAGAGGTTGCCCATTCAAAAGCTGAACGCGCTACCCGTTGGCGGGCTCAAAAGGCTGCACAAGGTGTCCTCCTTTGCTGCCAAGATTTCATCGGAGCCTTGCCAGGCCGTACAGAATAATGGCTGAAGCAAGGGAAGCTTGTGGAAGCCTCAGGAATCCAGAAACCCAGTGAACCCTTCAGTTCAGATCTATCTTCGGCTCATCTCAAGAAGCTCAGGGAGAGATTGATTTTATTACTCTATTGCTACTATCCTGATTTTGCTACTATCCTGTAGGTTAAAGTGAAGGGGTATTATTTAATCAACTCTTCACGCAGTTGAGCCAGTTCTGACTTCAATTGAATAATATCTTCACGCTGTTTAGCTAGTTCTTCACGAAGTTGAGCTAGTTCTGACTCCAATAAAATATTATCATCACGTAGTTGAGCAATAACAGTAATCACATCATTAAGAACATTCCAGTATCTTGCATCCTGATCCAGGATCTTGCTAGTCTCGTGATTTATAATCATGTGATTGTGTGTGTGTTGTAAAATGCCAGGTTGCTTGTGACAGCCTTGGTGACTATTCTCCGGAACCAATTCTACGGCCCCTACAGAGCCTTCTGCACTACGATTGGTACCATTTGGGGATTTATCAGTAAGAGGTATCATCACAGCTTCATCAGGAAGCTTTTCTTCTTGCTGTTTTGCAAGTTTTTCTCGAACTTTTGCAAGTTCTTCTTCCAGTCTATTAATTTTTAGCAGCAATTTCAGATTTAATTCATACATTTTATCCAGAGTTGAGAAATTTTAGACAGCTGACTATAATATGAATACTGTAATAGAATCTTATCTTCATGCTCAGTCGTAAGTTTTTCTAACTTTTGAGCAAATTCTTCATCTCTATTCTTTATTTTGTCTCTATAAATCATTATTTCAAATTTTAACTTAGTGATCTCTTGTTCTTCATCATAGAAATTGCTAGCATCCTGATCCAGGATCTTGCTAGGGTCATAACCAGAAACTGTACTAAAATTACAAATAGAAACATGTAAAGCTAAAGATAACAAATTAGTGACTGAACGTTCCAGAGTATTGTTTTGGATGTTTAATCCCATGCCTGACTGGAAGATTAAGCCCATGCATGGCTGGATGTTTAGAGTAATGCCCAAGTGAGTGTTTACTATACAATTTTATTGCATTATAAATAGCATTAGTAACCATTTGACCAGTATAAAGGTAAGGAGCAACTAGAGCACGAGTAACACGAGGAAAGGCAGGAGTGTCAGCATCAGCGGGATAGAGAGGCAAAGGTAACTAGAATAAAGGCACCAAGTTAAGGTGCATACCTAGTTCGGGCCTATCCAATTTACTAAGTTGATTGAGTTGACCGAATGAAAGCACCACCTATACCAGTAGCTAAGATAGAAGCATCAAGGAAAGCAGCAAAAGCATACGAGTCAGCATCAAATCCAGCTGCTAGAGCATAGTCAGTAGATAAAACATCCGCGCATCTAGAGTAAAAAAACGTGGAAATAACTTTTAAACCACAGCAAAGCAGTGGGAAATTGGAGGGCGTAAAAGCTCAAAACAGTATTCTGTTATTTCAGACTTAAAAAACAGATTTCATGCAGTGAGGCGTGGATTCAAGAACGACTTACCGTTGCTGGCTCCAGTAAACATCCAATAAGATTGAACAAATCTCTGCCATATTTAACAGTATTCTCTCAGATCATGAAAAACAAGCATGAATTCAATAAGAACAAATTCAAAATACAAATAAAAAAAGCTAAAGAAACTCTAAGATGCAAAACAGAAAAATAAAACCAGCGAACATTCTTAAAAACAGACTTTCAAAGCGAAAAAACAGCTCACCCTACAATCCATGTCATAAGAAATGCAAGTGAGATTCCTTCCGTCGTTCCAGATTTGAAACTGGTAATAATCTGAGGAATTTCAGCAACAGCCCAGCTGAAAACGCTAACTAACCCAAAACCAAGAGAAACATAGTCCCCCACGCCGCACAGGCAGTCCTTGAGATACCTCTCGGCCCACCACACACACTGTCTTCCAGAAGGGCAAACCGCCATTATCAATACTAATAAATCCGCGGTTGCCCAAAAATCTCTGTCAAAACCTGAGAGCCTCCTATATATATATGAAAAACTACTAGGTATATATCCTTACTGGTGTCAAATACTGGAGTAAAGCCGAATCTTTAATCTAAGATTATACAGCTGGACGGAACATTCCTTTACCGAATCTAACGAATCTAACGAATCTTCAAATTTTTTAATTGTTCGAACTCGCCCTGGTAGACCGCTACTAGCAGTACGAAAGCCTCACTACCAACGACGAGAACTGAGAGTTTAAATATGGAACGATATTAAATAAGATAGACAACGAAGTGTAAAGCCTCACTACCAACGACGAGAACTAAGAGTTTAAATATGGAACGATATTAAATAAGACAGACAACGAAGGGTAGAGAATATGCAATACAATTAAGATCTAAAGTTTAAGGTTTGGTAATGACAAATGTCAAACTTAATAAATTATTTGATATATGATGCAGATTTGGAATTTAAACGGCGAACCTTGGAAATAGTCAAAATTTGGTGTATACGGTTGATATTCATGTCCACGGAGTTCTGCATTGACAATCGGCTGTGGCGTGGTGCTCAATTTTCAGCTAGCTGTACTCGCCTCTATCTATCTGGACTCTTACAACAAGTGCATTTGCAACGCGTGGAAGTCTGATCCTAAAACTTAGGATCAACGTGCACAAAACTCAAGATCATATCGATATCAATGGTAATTAATAATAGCCCGTTGTGTATAACACCATAACCATGCTTATCTTCATGGGCGCCGAATATATGAACGCTGATTTGCCGCGTGTCTTGAACTAAGCGTTCTTTCCTTCTGAACTTCGTGTTAAAGAATAATTTATTTATGAGTTTCCTTTTATTTATTCCTCGGTGTAAATATTGTTCCAGGTATTCCATCAATGTACAGCGAGGATCAAAGGAAGGGTAAACCTGGCCGCTTTGAGAAAAATTGTTGAAAAAAGTACAAGTATACAATCCCCTCAAAAAGTACAAGTATTCTGTTCCACTCACACAATCCCCTCAAAAAGTACTAGTATACAATGAGGCTTGAACAAATTTTGAGGAAATTCAAATTTTTAATTTTACTCTTTGTAAACATGTTTGAAGGTTTATTTCAAGTATCCTTATCAGATTGTGCGTTTTGGGATATGATCTAGTGGTATTTGGGGTTGCTCATCATTGTGACAGTTAAGAAAAATAAATATTTTGTCACAAAAATTCTTGTTTTAAAAAAATATTGAATGTCATTTCCAATAAATAGAAATTGGGATTTGACCAAACCTTCAGCTTTGTTGTTTTAACTAAAATTAGGTATCTAATGAAACTGGAAACTCGAGGATTTATGTATTTTATATGTAGCAGAGTTAAAATGAAAATTGTATGACCATGATTTTACCTATATTGATTACAGCCTATTAACTATGAGTTGAAATGTAAGCTTAGTGGCTTTATATAGGAAAAACAGCCTATTAACTATGAGTTGAAATGTAAGCTTAGTGGCTTTATATAAGAAAAAAGTGTGGAAAGTACCTGTTTTACTTTTATTTTAATTAGACAAGTATAAATCTGCATATTATTATAGGAAGCAAATAGACTACAAGGAGGAAGGCGAAACACTTATTTGTTGAAAGAAGTGCGTCTATTCCAAGGTTTGTACATTTTTATTGAAACTTGAAATCTTCTTCTTTTTACAGTTTTTTTTCTTATTCCTTCATTTCCATTCTCATGTCAATTACGTTTTTTTTATATGATTTTTATATTCAAATTTTGCAGCTTTACTGCATTTATTTTATTGTATTTCCTTTCTATCTATTTGCTTTTTATATATAAATTGATTGATTGGTTTTTTCCTTTTTGATCTTAGTTATACTAAATTATATGAAAGCCTTGCCATAGCTTTATTTGTTTGTCACTTTCTACATAAATATAAGTGATTCATTTTGGAGTTATATCTAATTCATTACCATTGCGATGATAACTTTTAACTGTTCATGATTCATTTTGGAGTTATATCTAATTCATTACCATTGCGATGATAACTTTTAACTGTTCATGATTCATTTTGGAGTTATATCTAATTCATTACCATTGCGATGATAACTTTTAACTGTTCATTATTATTTACGTGGACAAGATTTTGTTTCTTCTCCTCATAGACAATCATATGATATAACAATAACGACAAGATGTTGGTCATTTCATAATAATGTATCATTTTTCTTACAAATAGTCACCTTGATAATTGTTTTGTTATGTTTATTTCTTTAATTAATTTTTTTAATTGTTTTTTTTATGTCGGAACTACCTTAGGGCATGTGGTGATCTTTTCTTACTAATATGCTTATCCAAATTGGTACCTAGATGAGCTCTTATTGATGTTGGAGTCAAAAGCTCCAATCATTCCAGTCTTCTATGGTGTCATGCTCGAGGTTCGGTGGACTCTGCAGGGTGAAAATGAAATTTATGCTCAAGCCCTACAAAACCATGAAGATAAGGAATGATACGACTCCAATACTATTCATCTTTAGAGAGAGGAACTTTCTCATGTTGCAAACATGAACAATTTCGAGCTGAAAAAGTACAATATTGGGCTAGAACTGAACACTTTAGAGAGCTCTTATGCTCACATGCATTCAACAAAGCCTATTCACTCCTAGGGTTTTGATCTCTGTTAGAAAATTTCTTGGAATATTATAAAGGATTGCCTTTGTCTTTGAAAGCATTTGGGCCACTTCTTTATGAAAGAGAAACTTTACTGCCCTGGATGGGGCTGGCCACACACTCCCCATGGATTGAGGGGTTGGAGGCACCAAGTATTCCTTTAGACTTGCGTGCTGCACCAGAGGTGGGGGCATCATCCCCTTGGCGGGTTCCTTCAATGACATATTAGGTGGCAGTTAACTCTCGATGTTGCATATGAACACTACCCATGGTAGTTCATGACTGTGATTTCTAAGCCTTCAAATTGCTCAATTGCTCTTTAATTTCCTGAATAAGAAGAGTGCATCTCTCCTTATTTCCTTTTAGAGGTCAATAGGTTGAGGTTGGAAATATTCTTTCCGCATTTCTTGAGACCCTTCTTGAACCCTGGAGTTCCACGCCTAGAAAGCACAAATAAGAGGTGTGATCCATGAGCTTAGTAGAGTTTCAATAGCGGGTGAGGACTTGATGCTTGTCACTAGGTGCAATTGATGGAGGACATGGTTGTTGAGAGCCACGGAGAATTCAGGGAGGAGAAGTGGTTGTTGTGAGCACTAGAGGCTTGTGAAAAAGGTCCCAAGACAAAGATAGAGAAGAATGAACATTTACATTTGTAAGCTTCTACTTTTGTTGGGGTTCTCTTTCACATTTACATTTGTAAGCTTCTACTTTCAAAATGCTTCATTAGTACCACAATCACATAAACATGACAACCATGTGACTCTTTTTCACTAAAAACAAGGCTTGGTAGCTCACACCTTCAACTTATCTCCTTCTTTCTTTGGTTTCCTTTTAGACTAAATTATATATAAATACAATCATTGTCAAATGTGCCACAATTTTTTAAGAAACAAAAAATGCACCGCTCCTTTACAAAACATCAATTAGATATTAGTTTTCCCTTTAAAACTATTTCACCTTCCAACAACAACTAATCGACGTATCATTGCACCTTTTTGGGGCAATTGCTAGAGGTTGATGATAGCCTATAGGTCCCTTGGTTGTCTATCTTATTTAATATCTCTACACTTTTATATTTATAATTTAAATTAAAATTATTCATCAAACTTATTTAATATGGGAATATGCAATACAATTAAGATCTAAGTTTGATAATGACAAATGTCAAACGTTTGACTAAAGTATATTTTAAAAATTGAGTAGTCATCAAAATATTTAAAATTTTATTATTAAAAAGATAATATATTTAAAGATGGACTATCTACATTTTTGTCATGGTTTCTGAAGAGCCAGTAGACTGGGTTAGGATTTGCTATTAGTCTTTTTCAGCTTGCGGTTTTTTTAATTTTATTGTTTGTTATGTTTATTAAAAATAAAAGACGAAGTATTTATCACAGTAATTTATTTATTAGTCAAAGTAATTATGATACTTATAAAGTATTTATAAAAAAAAATATTTATTATGGTAATTTTATAAGTACCTTATCATCCATCCTCCTATCCAAATAGGTAAAGGTGTAAATTTTGGGGAGGGTAGTGGAAGTGAGGGTATACATTTTGAAGAGTGTGATTAGTTAGAGTGAGTGTGCACACTTTGTGATTTTGAAGAAGTTATTATCAGTTACTCAAATTTTCCTTTGGTATTTTTTCACCATTTTTATAAGTACCTTATCACCCCATCCTCTTATCCAAGGTAAAGGTGTAAATTTTGGGGAGAGTGAGTAGTGGAAGTGAGGGTATACATTTTGAAGAGGGTGATTGGTGAGAGTGAGTGTGCACACTTTGTCTATTACTTGAAATTATTTTTAATTTGTTATAATGAATTTATAATTTATTACATTGCTTGGATCAATTTTTTTAGATTCTTTTTCTATTCACAAGAGTTATATTTTTTTTCATCTCTATTTCATTAATATATAATTATACTATATATTTTTAATCTTTATTCATATTCTCATCTCTATTTTATCAATATATGGTATAGATTTTTAATCCTTCTTTATAATGAAATATCATGGTACTAAAATAAAATATTAGTTTAAATGTGGCTTTCTTTTAAATGTTATATTATTAATACAATATAGATTTTTTTGTTAGATAGTACCACATTTATATTCTTAATATAAAAAATTTAATTTATAAATCACTAAAAGTTGAGTTTATTGGTTGTAGATAAGTTGGGTGGTTTGGTGGAATGATTGTTGCCCTCTCCACCTAGGTTTAATTCTTGTAGGTTCATTGACTTATTCAAAGTCTTTGCAAGATTTGGTTGGAAAAATCTATCTTAAAGCAATAAATTTAATTCATAAAAAAATGCTGCTCGTATCTTCTCAATAATCTCCATTGACTTATTTGAAGTTTTTGTAAGATTTAGTTTGCAAAATTTATCTCAAAACAATATATTTAATTTATTATTTTTATAACTTTTGAACTAAGTTGATTTGATCTAATAACACTAGATTGTGACTATAGGAACTATTTTGTATATTAATCATTTTAGATTTTATTAAATTTTTTTAAATAATGACTAAATGTACTATAGAAAATTGGGCCTCTTTCGAAGACGCGTCTTCAAATCGCAACAGCAAGCTCATATGTCCTCTTCAATAGATCCCATCAATACTCTTCCAATTTTTCACCTAATAGAAAGATCAAAACCCATAGGAAATTTTGAAGGAACATATTTTAAATGCTCCTAATAAGACATTAGCCAATTTGAAATAACAGCATTCACTTACACCATATTGACCTTTAGTCCAATTCAACAAAATAATGATAGGACTACCATCGATTGATAAGACATTAGCCAATTTGAAATAACAACATTCACTTACACCATATTGACCTTTAGGCCAATTCAACAAAATAATGATTGGACTACCATCGATAGGCCATTGGTCTAACTTAAAACAACAACATCTAAATACCCTCAAGATGCCATTGGGCCAACTTAAAAGAACAAAATTCAAATGTCTCTAATAGGCCATTGGGCTAACTAGAAAGACAACAACATTTAAATGCTCCCAATAGGCCATTAAACCAATTCAAACAAGGACAAAATTTCAGAGTGAAAGGTTTTTGACCTATTTGAAGGAAACACATTGAATGAAATCAAGGCCTTTTGGCCCTTCAAAGGGATGCTTTGAAATGAATAAAAGGAAGGCCAAATGGCCATCAAAGTTAACACTTCAACTTTGACAAAGACCTACCAAGCTACAAGCTCTAAATAGCTACTAGTCAACACCAAGTTGACATTTGTCCCATGGCCACACCAGTTGTAAGGATATTTCAAATGCATTATGGCCATCACCACTTAGGATCAAATGCATACATCATACCAAATGCACATAATAAACTCAAATGCAACGTACTCTCAAATGCATAACATGAATTTGATTATTTGAACCAAGTAAACTCTAAAACCTTTTACAAAGGCATGTAGCCTAACAATGAATCCATCAAGCATATGAAAAATTTTAATGTAGAAGGTGATTCTAGCCAAATAAACCCTAAGGAATTTTCTAATTGACTAAGAAAATAGTAAGCCATGTAACAAATATGCATGCGACATCATGCATTCACCATGAATCCCATTCTAAATTCATACATAAGAAAAAGATAACTTAACTTTAGAATAGTAAAGAGGAATTCAACATAGAGATTGAAAATTTTTCTTTTGAACAAGCTAGTTGAAGGAAATTGGCTACTGGTGAGCAATTTCCATCCAACTATAGGAAATCCTCTATGGATTTCACTACAAAGTTGGGCTATGAAGCCATCGAGGTGAAGAAAATTGATCGAATAAACTCAAGTCACTCACCCAACCCAATGTATCTCATGCTCAACCAAACTATTTACCACATATGTCGCAAAGCAACTATCCATCCATCTTAGCCATGACACTCCCTTCACTACCAAACACCTCACTAGGAAGATATGCAATTTCCATCCAACTATAAGAAATCCTCTATGGATTTCACTACAAAGTTGGGCTATGAGGCCACCAAGGTGAAGAAAATTGATCAAATAAACTCAAGTCACTCACCCAACTCAATGTATCTCATGCTCAACCAAACTATTTACCACATATGTCACAAAGCAACTGTCCATCCATCTCAGCCATGACACTCCCTTCACTACCAAACACCTCACTAGGAAGATATTTTCTTTCTATGTTCAGTAGTGCCTCAAGATTATTCTTCCCTCCATTTCTCTTTAGTATTTGTAGAAGGAGTTCAATATATTATTTCCCTTCAATATCAACCCAACAAAGACATGTATTAACTCTTTAGCACTTAGTGAGCAACAATATATACAAAAATAAGGATGATTTTGTATCAACCCAACCTGTAATCCTATATAGCCTTACATCTCTCTCTTTGGTTCAAAGTATTCCCTTTTGTTTCTCTCTGTGTTCACTTACAAGTTCCAAGTATAGTCTCGAACTTGATATTGGTCTTGATTGTAGCATGATAAGATATAGAATTGAATTTTTGAAGGGATGAATCCCATGAATTAAATATAATGACCCCCTAGGACCCGTCACCTTGAGTTACATGAGGAGAGTGCATAAAAAAATAGATGGTTTGATATCCATTCAATTCAATTTTCCAAGGGTATGGAGTCTCTTACACTCCTCAAGACTTGTACTCAATTCCCATGCTTTCATAACTATGGAAGGTGGACAACTTACTCACCAACCACTAACCACAGTCATTAACCAACCACTAACCACATTCAATGACTGGTGGTTGGAGTTTTTAATAAGGAACATGGTGAAAAGATGTTGGTTATAAGGCTTAGGTAACTTAGGATTGTTGTTTACCTCTCAGAACCCCTTTCATATTACCCTCTAGTGGACTCATAGCCCCTCTCATGCTCTTATGCATCTATCCTAGGACTATTTGTGCTAATTTTTTAAATAATATTTACACATATTGAGAATACATGCAATGACATCATTTTCACTACAACTTTTCATAGTTATTGTCTATCCTACACAACAATGTTAAACCATTCCCTTCATTTCCTTCAAACACTACCAAGGTCCTATCATTCCAACATATACCTATAATGATCATCAAAGGTAAAACACACATTTGGTAGCCATTTTAAGTAAAACGATTCCATTCTTAGTAATTTCAAATTCGTAATTGAAGCGTATATATTCATAGAGATAAATTATTAAATTCATCCCATTACTTGTTTGTATGAAAATATCTCTACTCCACAAGGCTTCCAAGAGTGAGTTTCAACTCATTTTTTTCTCTAACACACCCAAAATATATTTGGTCGTAATTGATCCCAGCAAGCATATAACATGAATCTCTTGTAATAGACTCATTCAAGTTGCCTCTTCCTTGCCACACTCACCCTTCCAAGCTCAAGCACCCCCTTCACTCCTAAATAATACCTTGGTTAATACATAATTTGCCAAGGCTTTCATGTGCAAGAAGAGCATAGACCATAGAGTTTATGCCAGGGAATCCAGCATAGACCATAGAGTTTATGCCAGGGAATCCCACTAGAAACTTCTAATATACCATATCTTAAGGATATCAAGGCATATCATAGAGTTCCAATATTATAGTCACAATAGCATCCTTCATGTGTTTTCTAACTTACAACATCAATAATATATCCTTACTAGACAAATACATCATCTCACCTAAATACATAAAATCACCATGAGATATCAATATAAAATTTCAATTTTAATATGTTTCCTACATCAACCAAATTTTATAGCTATGGTATTCTTATCATATTGTTTGTCCTCGCATGCACTAGTCACTGGTCTTCATTATTGCCTTGCACTCATCACCATATCCAAGACATTCTATGTGTACAATATTCCCTCCTTCATAGAAATTGTATTTGGCCAAACAAACATGAGTATTTATGAAGATATTTCTTTACATTGCAACATCCACAACAACCCATGAACCGAGATGATATACTAATCATTAAGTTGTTAACGTTTTAAATGTAATGCAGGGTGACAGGTGTGGGAGGGGTCCTTTTGGATCCTAGGGTGACAGGTGTGGGAGGGGTCCTTTTGGATCCTAAGGGGATGATTGTGAATAATTTCTCTTGAGATCTAGGATGTGCTATTAATAATCAGGTAAATGACTAGCTTTGATGATGAAAGATGAAAAAATTGAAGTAAAGAAAATTAGGAGACTCGGACTCTCTTTTAGTTATCAAAGCTATTAGGAGAATCCTAAGTAAAGAGGAGCTTCCCCATTATCAAATCCAGAGACGAATCCATTGGTATCTAAAGGAGATCAAATACCTCCATATTTTACAATTGTGCCAACTCATTGGAAAACAAAGGGGTATTGGTAGATCGTTTCAATCACCATTGAGTTCAATGGGTCCCTTAGCGCTTAACACTGAAGTGAATGCACTTGACCTAATGGCCTCAGGTGTTCAAGTTGATGGGACAAGGTATCTCCATGTTGAAGTATATGCATGGGAAGGTGTAGCCACCTATCCATTGATCCAGACCTGTAGTGGAGGCGTCTTTTAATTGCTTGGTTACTCAATAATGCCTCGTATTCCTTCGCATGCTCTGCATCATGGCGGATGTAAATGACATTAAGAATGGAAAAGACTCCGGAAAGGACTAGCCTGTTTCCTTAACATATTTTTTGGACTGTGGTTTCGATTTGGTGAGTTGTTTTTCATGTCGGGAGACTATATGACAAGAAGGAATTACCGTTCAGATCCTACTTGCAGTGTCGTCTCCTATCTTTGTTTTCTTGTCACGCTGGGCAAAGGGAATTCATAAATTTGTAGTTTGCGAGGGACAAAATTATGGGTGGGTGACAAGATTGGGAATTCATACTTTCATCTCTTTGGTGACTTGAGCAATGTCCCCACCTATTTCACGACATGTTTGCAACTAGGTTGTCTCCATGCCTTCGAGGAAGTCTGAACTTAGGTCTATGATGGTCGAACTTAAGGACAACATTCATGCTATGCTAAGGTTAATGCATTCCAGGTGGGACGTATTGGTAGAGGCAACCAGGTGTTTGTACTCGCATGCACTAGTCACTGGTCTTGATTATTGCCTTACACTCATCGCCATATCCAAGACATTCTATGTGTACAATATTCCCTCCTTCACAGAGATTGTATTTGGTCAAACAAACATGAGTATTTATGAAGATATTTCTTTGCATTGCAACATCCACAACAACCCATGAACCGATGATATACCAATCATTAAGTTGTTAACGTTTTAAATGTAATGCAGGGTTATAGCTGTGGGAGGGTCCTTTTGGATCCTAAGGGGATGATTGTGAATACTTTCTCTTGAGGTATGGGATGTGCAATAAATAATCAGGTTAAATGACTATCTTTGATGATGAATGATGAAAAAATTGAAGTAAAGAAAATTAGTAAAGTCCTAATTTGTGAGGACTCGAACTCTCTTTTAGTTATCAAAGCTATTAGGAGAATCCTAAGTAAAGAGGTGCTTCCCCATGATCAAATCCAGAGACAAATCCATTGGTATCTAAAGGAGATCAAGGACCTCCATATTTTACACATATGGCATCATCTAAACACGTGTGCCAACTCATTGGCAAACAAAGGGGTATTGGTAGATCATTTCAATCACCATTGAGTTCAATGGGTCCCTTAGCACTTAACACCGAAGTGAATGCACTTGACCTAATGGCGTCGGGTGTTCAAGTCGACGGGACAAGGTATCTCCACGTTGATGTATGCATGGGACGGTGCAACCACCTGTCCATCGATCCATACCTCTAGTGGAGGCATCTTTTAATTGCTTGGTTGTGTGAAGAATTTACTCAGTATTGCAAAGACTCCGAAAAGTACTGGCAAGTTTTCTTAGCAAATATTTTAGACTACAGTTTCAATTTGGTGAGTTGTGTTTCATGTCGGGAGACTGTATGAGAGGAAAGAATTATCGTTCGGATCCTACTTGCAATGTCATCTCCTATCTGTGTTTTTTTTTGGGCAAAGGACCACCTATTTCACGACCTGTTTGCAACTAGGTTGTCTCCGTGCCTTCGAGGAAGGATGAAATCTATGATGGTCGAACTTAAGGACAACATTCAGGCTATGCTAAGGTTAATGCAGTCTAGGGGGGATGTATTAATAAAGGCGACCAAGCATATTTCATATCACATTTCTCTATGAATACTCGTGTTGACGACGTAGAGGACCATGTGCATGTGCATGGAAAGAAAATTGTGAAGCTCATCGAGGATATTGAAAATCTAGTCAACTTGGCACAGGAGATCCATTGTCAGGGTAACTCATTTTCAATCGCTTGCACACAGGAGGATAATTATGTCGAATAACCTCTGAAGGAATACATCAATTTGGAGTCCCCCAGGCAAGCTAGGGATGGTTGTTCTATCTTTTCAACACTGTGTGCTTTATTTTTTGAAAAAAAAATTGTGTTTTAAGTGCATCTTGTGGTCAAGGCAGTATGTTAGGATCTACATTTTGAAGGAATTTGTAGTAGCAGAAGGAAAACTTTGGACCTCCGTTAAAATTTTGGTTTTGATTACTAATATTTTGGGCATAATTTGGACTCCCTCTTTTAGGGATGCAGTCTTCTTGTACTGTTTTGTTGTTCGCAACTTTTTGTTAATATAAACTATTATCCATTTTCATAAAAAAAAAACATTTTTAAATGCAATGTAATATTGTTCACTATACTTCATTAATAGCAAAGTAACATTCTAACAATGCATTCAAACATATTCTCCATTACTGGTGGATATGCAATCACAATTTACACATCCAAATAGTTTAGTAATACGCATTCACACTTCTTCACATTCACCACACTCAATCACAACACCATTGCACAACATTGAATACCATCTCAATCCCAACACCCTTGCACAACATTGAATACCATCTTATAGTATATTCCATATTCATCTATATTTCTATATGTATCATGGATCATACATCTTATCATATCTATATCATCATGTTCACATCCTATGAATCCTACACATTTTCCATGTACTAATACTTACATCCATTATCACCACTAGAAATCTCTTATGTCATACAATCCACCTTGAACAGCTAAATCCACTCAACTCTTCAACACATCTCTTATGTCATACAATCCACCTTGAACAACTAAATCCACTCAACTCTTCAACACATCAGGACACCTTCTTCTTTATTCAAACACATCACAAGGAATGTACCCTCCCTTCACTCCTCAACATGTACTAATACTTTACATCCATTATCACCATTAGAAATCTCTTATATCATACAATCCACTTTGAACACCTAAATCCACTCAACTCTTCAACACATTAGGACACCTTCTTCTTTATTCAAACACATCACAAGGAATGTACCCTCCATTCACTCCTCAACAATCCCTTGGGAGCACTAGATCAATATTGTCCCTCTCCTCAACAATCCCTTAGGGGCACTAGAAGGTCTCTCCTTTAAGTGATCAATAGTCCCTTGGGAGCACTAGATCAATAGTGTCCCTCTCCTCAACAATCCCTTAGGGGCACTAGAAGGTCTCTCCTTTAAGTGATCAATAGTCCCTTACGAGCTTTAGAAGGCATATCCTCTCACCAATCAATGATCCCTCAAGAAACCCTTCCATATATAAACCAGCTCAACATGACATTTTGTTATATGAATACATTAAAATATTCTAACAATTTTAGATATCCATGGCTTTCTTCCTTTACCATACCTCTACCTACATATAAATCATATATATGCATTCAAATGTCATTAAACATATCAATTAAGATATCATGAAGAAATTATTACCCAATTCCTTCATCCCACATGCTATATTTGCATGACCAATTCACCAACATCTCTATTTTTACCTCTATTGTTACCTAATCAACTAATGCCTCTTAGGAATTTACACAATTCCTTTCATCAACTGCTCCACAAGCATCCACATGGGACTATTCTTTCTCACAAAGTTGACCATCATAAGTAGTTGCATTATCAACATCTTCAACCATGACATCAACAACCACATTTAGTCAACATGCCACACCTACTATTTATGTAGTAATATATCATATTTATCCCATATGAATTATCACACATTTTATCAAGCACATGTGCATGTGCATGCACATTCTATCACATATTATCTCTCAATATGTTCACTAGTGCATACATATTGTAACTATTATACTCTATTGCATTTATGAGCATTCCAATTTCTATATTATTTACACATGACAACTTTCTCAATCTAGAGAAATATAAACAACATAGCAAGAGATGATAAATATAAAAAACATAGCAAGAGATGAGTTTAGGGGATTCTCTCATCCAATTCCTTTGCATAACTTGGAATTCCACAACATAGTTGATCTACTCAATAGAATTACTACCATTCACACAACAAATTATTAGTTATGACTTTCTCACCTAATGCAGCAATAATTAGTTTATATACATAAAACTACAATTGCTACTTCAAATGCATATACTCTATGCTATCGAAAAAATAGATTTTTAGGGTTAGAGAACATTCGTAATTTCCATATCTATCTTACTAACCACGTGCACCATTTACTATTGTAGTCATTTCTCAACATCTACATTGTCCAAGTCCATTCCTTTGAGAGTTCTAAGCCAAGTTCAACATTATCTCACTAGATAGTTCCATGCAATAGAGTGCCTCATTCCCTTGATGAAAAATACTAGTTGAATTGAAGATCATCATTCACCTCACATGGTCTCAAAATGCTCTCAAACTTCATTTGGTTCTGAACATCTTGCTTTCCCTTCCCAAGGCAATTCAAAAACAAGCCTAACTTGGTCCTTTATTATCTATTGCATCTAGGCCAAGTGAAGTTCATTAATGCTTCACATTCTTCATGGATAATTTGTTAGTTCATACCCTATAAATTTTCTATGCATGCACATACCTTATCCAATAACATGGTTCACCCCTCATACATTTGGGGTACATGTCCCTTTTCTCTCTTACCATATTTCCTCTACCATAATGGCTATTCATGGCTATTTATGTAATCATGATTCCCATCATGCTTTGCAACCTCCAATATTGCTTGGTTGTATTTCCCTATCTTCAAGGATTAAGGACTTGCATCTTTATTTTATGAACAAGGATATCATCCTCTATAGGCTTGTATCTCTCATAACTCTACTAACCATTCTCTTTTTGTACTTAGTGACAAACATAACAACCAAGAGCATCACGATTGCTCCCTACAAGTACTTATATTGCAATCATTGATTGTAGTTAATTCCTTACACCATTGCTACAATTTTTCCTCCTATGGAAATACTCCTTAGTACTAAGAGTGTCCATAACTCTCAATTTCCCTTACAAATAATATATACACTTTACCATTGGTACCTAATGCATTAGATTCACATTTTTTTGTAGCGATTTCTCGACCTTAGCGCATTCTCTTCATTTCTAAAATCCGACTTTCCTAGATTTGCATATGTAGATATTTGATCAATGTAACATATGCATTATTGCTTAGATACTAGCATCCTCCATCCTTTATTTTTATATTGAACTTGATGTTCAAGTCACGCTTATAAGTCATCATTTCATTGATGACAACTAGCTTGCTTATTGACAAGCATAGATATGATACTCTCAATGGAGTATCCTTGTTTATTAAATAAGCTACATTCCTTCAATGAAGGTTCCATTACACGGGATATGCAATCCTTCTTATGATAATTTATGTCTTTTTCATACTCTTAGTTCTATCACTTACTAGAGCAACTCATGAACTTTATAATTTCACCTTTACCACCACCAACTTCCCGAGAATTAATATTGATCCTCCACATTGAGGTTTTTGGAAAATAATTTCCATGCAACTATAACTTCCATTCTTTTCACTTTGATTTCATATTATCATTAAAATATCTTGCCCACAACAACCCCAGTTCTAGTACATGAGATTTGATGTACCACTCTATCGCATACCCATCCCTCTCTATAGTCTTATTGAGGGAGTGGGGTACCTCTTTTATCATTACCACTAATCTTGGCCCTTCAGGGTTAATTCATATTCCATTTGAAGAAAAACCTTGTTGCATGGGTCAAATACTATAAGTAACCTCCTCTTCAAAACTTCTTTCGACTTGATTAAAGGCCCTTACCTTGGCTCATTTTAAAGAAACATACAAACCCACACATCAAGCATGATTCAAATAGCCCATCAGGCCTCTTTCAATTTTGTTCCCAATCAATAAATAGCCATCAACCCATTTTAAAAGACTCCATCAAGCCTCTTCCAAAGATGTATTTGGAAAATCATCGACCATGTTTGAAAGACATGCGCATCCATGCCATTGGGCCCCTTTCAAATAACCCATTGGGAATAATTGAAAGATCAAATCAAATCCTTATTAAAGACGATCTTGATGCATAGAAAAGGACATCAACCTTATTCAAAATATCTCCCCCTTTCTAATGGCGTCCCTTATGGAAAATCCATTCATATTTTTAGAAATATGGTTGTCTACCACTTTTAAAAGATCTACTCAATAAAACATTCGGTTTGCTTGAAAGATGGAATGGAGCATTTTTTAAATATCTGTATCATATAGACCATTGGGGCTCTTTTGAGGTTGTCACATTGAAATATATTAACAAAATTATCGAGTATCTTTGAAAAATCCCATTAGACCTATTATTGGCTAGTGTCATTCACACCTAAGGTTCAAAAGGCTCCACCAACAAACTGGCACCCTATATGCGTCGACATTTTCAATACCCATGGTAAACAAGATAAGGTCTCACCTGAGACATTCCCATGAATTACGGAGACCATCATATGGGGTGTGCTGTAGAGGAGGATGGGTTTCTACTCTTCATTTCCTACTCATTCATCTACTTGCTTATGCATACCCAACGGTAACAACCTAACATTCCTCTTTTAACACACTTAATCATTCATCACAATTTATAATCATAAATAGAATGCACATAATAATGGGGAACATCATTTCTATTCAATGTTAAGAAAAAATGGGTATAATCCACATCCCCAACTAGACATCTCAAAACATTTCCTACTCAGCTCAATAGATTAATGATTTCTCATCAATACTTCAATACATAGCAAAACTCTATAGCATGAACATATGATCATACAACAAGTGAGTCGATTCCAAACCCCAACCCATTACAAGAGAAGCCTATAAATAGTGTCATATTCTCCTATGGTCGCTCATCCACGCATGGGCTTGGTAGCATGTGAAACCACCATGCATGGATTACCATTGACATGCGTCATAGGAATCCCACGCACTAGTCTCTTTGTTGCCAGGGAAAATTTTAGTGGTGAAATTTAGCCCATGGGAAAAATTAATGGTGTTATAAATATTTAATGGGTGAACTTTAATATGGAAATTTTTTTTTTTTAATTTAATACATTCATCCCATATTTATTAAACAATTAATAATAACAAAATAAATAGGTCCCTCAATAGGGAGAAGAAAATGATTTCGCCCTTTCAAATTTACCAAAAATCCTATGTTAGCCCGTGATTTGTAGTAAAATTTATGTTTGATCCTTCCTTAGCCCCTTATTTTTAGTAATGGAGGCTTCCAATAGTTATTTCACCCTCCATATTTAGTTTAAACTAAGTATATAGTTGCATTCACCCCCATTTCCACTCAAATTTGTGTTGAAACCTTCTTTTTTCCACATTTCCAATAATGAAGGGTTCCCATATTTCATGTACAATGATGAATTGGGACCCAATTCATTATCTTTTTTTTTTTATAAAAAATGGTCTAGTACATAGGCCAACTAGGTAACGGGAATTAGTTAAGGTGAATTAATACCTGCTGAGCCAAAGGAAGATCGGTAAGCCTTTGTACATGGAAATGCACTAAGATTGCGAGGGAGGCAAGCGATTGTTGATTTATTAATCAATTCACATTCCCGCATATTTGTCTTTGTGTTTATATATTTTTTTGCGTAGTGTATTCCTGCTTTTCTATTCTTATTCTTATGCTTCTGCCATAACAAATCCGACTCATTTAGTTGAACTATTGTCCCCCTCTTGCACTTGGGCGCGTGCAGATCATTGGTATCAAAGCTCTGCTCATTCAGAGCTTCGTTAGAGCGCACCATCTTTGTTCGTGCTTAAGTTTTGCGTAGACACTTCCATCAAAGTTACTGACTTATGACAGTTCAAACACACTCGCAAACTCAGCAATCCAAGCAGACACTACCTCTAGAGATGGCAAAAGAAACAGGCGATAGACATGCAATTGATGAGACACAACAACTCATAGAGAAAGCGCTAACTCGACAATGAACTGAGATGTTCAGTTCAATGAAATTCTCACGCGATTTGTTTCAACATCAGAGGATTTCCAACGAGAACTAACTTCGACAAAATCATCCCCTTCAAAGTGCAAATGAATTTGGACATACCGAATCTAGAGGGTAAGATTGACACGAAATCCATCGACAATTGGGTACAACAATTGGAATCCTATTAATCTGTGAATCAACTCTCAGAAGTCGACAAGATCACCTTTTCATCCTTAAAAATGTCAACATATGTGCACTACTGGTGAGAGAATCTCTCGACAAAGATGGATAAAAGCGGAGACCCCATCGACACATGGGAGAAATTTGTCAAATACATCCAAAAGGAGTTTTACCCGCCCAAGTACCTTGAACAGCAGTATAAGAAGTGGCAGCAACTAAGGCAATGGAAATACCAGTCCATACAAATTTACACCGACGAGTTCTATCGACTCATGGATAGACTTGGCATTCAGGAAGAAGAAAAATTGCTTGTTCTGAAGTACGTTAGTGGATTATCCCAGTACATTCAGCAAGAGATGGAGTTTCTGACTGTCAATACGCTCGGGGATGCATTCCACTATGCCAACAAACTCGAAACCAAACAAAAGAGAAAAGAGTGCTTCGCGACTAAACCGGTATCAGAATGACCACCCGACAAGAAGGCACTAGCCGAATTCGACAAGTCTACATATTCCCAGCCAACTCCGACAAAGCCAGATCACAGCAAAAATCCTTTTCACAAAAAGGAGTGTAGCAAACAACCTCCTACCGAGAAATGTTGTGATTACCATCACTCATCTTGACATGATACATCTGAATGCAAAGCTCGGAAGACCTTTTTGGCAAAAGAGTTGACATCCAACGCGTTTGACAAGATTGTGGTAGAATCTGACCCAGAAACAATGACCCTTCTAACATCTACAACTCCGGCAGCCTCTACTATCGTCGACAAGGAGGAATGAGAGCGTCTGTTCCATACATAAATATGGGTTCAAAACAATCCATTACATCTGATTGTGGACAACGAGAGCTAGAAGAACTTTTTTTTCTGAAGAACTTGTGAAGAAACTAGATCTTGTTACCACTCCACATCCTCAACCTTACAACATCGATTGTATGAAGGATGGACAAGAGCTAAAGATCACCCGACAATGAAAGATCGCCTACTTCATAAAGCCTTTTGAAGATGAGGTACTTTGCGATGTGGCACCACTTTCCGTAGCTTACGTCGTGTTTGGGAAGCCTTACCTATGGGATCGCCATGGAAGTTACCAGTCATGACCGCAAAAGGTGATTATCAGAATTTAGAATCAACGATACAACATACCAGAACGATGACCTACACCAACGGTTGCATTGATATATGCTCATCAATCATTCTTAGAAGTTCGCATTGATTATGATAAAGCCACAAAATTCTAAGAAGACTGCAGCAACCAATCGAGTCACCGACCAGTGCAACCCTCGACAGAAGCAGTAGACTGACAATATTCTTGATGAGTTCCAGAAACTATTTCAAGTTCCAGACGGAGTACCTCGACATTGCCAGGTAAAACACTCTATTGAACTTGCTCATGGTTCTTCATTACCTACACGGGGTTCACTGAGTGAACTTGTTACATAGCATGATCATTCACAGTATATTAAAGAATATCCCTAATTTCACTAAATATTGGAAAATGCTTCCTGAAGTTGTATTGTTGAACCCCCCCTCCCTATATACCTTTCCAATTAAGAAAACCCCTAGTTTTACCAAATATTATATAGGTATCCATTTTTATCAACCAATTTTTAATACCCCCTTTATATCATATTATGAAGTCGTAACAAAAGGGATCCCTTACGCATATTAGTATAAGCATATATGATGCTAAATAAAATAATAGTATAATGGACTCTTTATTCTCCACTTCCGTTAGTTTTTTAGCAGCAAACCTGGGCACTGCTAAAGAACGAGGATTTTCTAGTCCGTCCTTGGTTTCTATGCAGAAGGAATTTGTTCAGGAGGCGGATTTTGTGAATTCGGGGGCACCTTGTTCTAGAGCCAAGGGTAGAAGAAAATGGCTCAAAAACATAGGTAAGGCTCCAAATTACTCATTAGGGAAAGATATTGGCTTTCAACAAATTGTTGTAATGGTTAACTCTGCTCTGGTCGGTAGGGTTTATGGTAGGTCGGTGGCCCTTAAAACGGTTATTAAGTGGACTTCTGGGGCATGGTTAGGGCACTGTGGGTACATGCCGAGAGTGGTGGCTCTCTCGAGGGGATGGTTTGCATTTCATTTCTCTACGGATGCTCATGCACAGTGGGATTTAGGTCTGAATTGGAGTATTGTAAAAGTGCCACTTCTCCTTAAACCATGGAACCCATTATTTGATGCAAGTCGAGAGCGGATGGACACCATTCCGCTCTGGGTCCGCCTACCAGGGCTTCCTTTACACTATTGGGCTGAGGAACATTTTAGGAGGATTGGTAATTTGTTGGGGACCTATTTGGATGTGTATTTTTCTTTTGTGGCGACATCAATTCAGAAGGTAGCAAGAATTTTGGTGAATATCAATGTTAGGGATGGGCTGTCAGATGGTATGGACCTGCGTTGGGGTCCGTATATTTTCCTGCAACCCCTCGACTACAAAAACGTGCTGTTTCGATGTAGACACTGTCATGAGTATGGTCATCCGGCTATTGAATGCCCCCTTCCGGTTCGTATTAAATTTGGGTCTTCACTAAAGCAAAGGATTATGGAGAAGGAAGCTTGTTCGGAATCGGAAGGTGACAATGTCGGACAACTGTATCAAAGCACTTGGTGTCTCCTTATGGTTATTGTTGGGGTCGACGATACTTGGGGGGAGGATGGGGTTGTGTCGGACTCAGCATCTAATGAGGATTTAGAAGATATTGTACAAACCCTCCCTTGGTCACGGCTCCGGAGGGACTACAACAAGCTCTTCTTCGATCGCTGGATTTGGAAGCTGGTACATCTTCTACTCCTTGCACTACTCCTTCCTTCAATTTCTTTTTTAAGAACTTAACTTTTTCGGGTCTCGATTGTTTAGAAGGTCTAAAAAACTTACACATTTCTTCTCATTTTTTGTCACCAAACACTATCTCTTCGTGTATTCCTGTAACGCTCCCTTCTGTCGAACCCCTTTTGTTGGAATGTTCTCCTGTCATCGATTCTGATGTTTCCCCGATGATTCAGTCTGATAGTTTGCAGCCCTCTTCCCCTTCGGGCTCTTCTGAGTCTGGTTATTACCTTCGTTCCATGAACAAGCCTTCTGCTGGAGGGATTGGGAAAGATAAGCCAAGATTGGCTAAGGTTAGAGGTCGGAAGTCATACATTTCTCATGCTAAGACTCAAGCTTGCTCAGACCTTAGGAATGGTAAACAACTTTCAATTGAAAGGGCACTTAGAGCGGTGAATGCCCATAAGGAAGGGTTACAATGAAGGTCATGTCCTATAATTGTCAGGGTCTTGCTAGTCCCTCAAAAAGACCATCATTGCGTCGTATGTTGGAACTAGAGCATTCAGATATTTTGTTGTTGCAGGAAACTATGTGTGGGTGTGAAGAGGCTCTGGGAAGGTTGAAGTCCTGGTTTTCGGGCTGGTTTTTTGAGGCCTCCAATGCTAGGGGGCCTTCTGGTGGCCTAGCGGTTGGGTGGAAGGAATTGAAGGTGAGTGTTACTTCCCTTTGGGGGATGGAGTCGGTCTTGGGGATGTCTTGTCGTTCTTTGGATTTTGACAGAGAATTTACTATTGCTAACATTTACGGGCCATACTGTGATAGGGAACCTTTTTGGGAATTATTGTTGGCCAAGGAAGTGATTAAGGGTGACTCGGTGATCCTGGGGGGGATCTCAATTTTACTCTAGGACAGGCCGAGGTTTGGGGGCCACATGCTCATGTGGATCCTCTAACTAATTTCTTTATTAGAAAATTTACTGAAGGTAACTGGGTTGATGTTGAACCTGTGTGCTTAAAACCATCCTAGAGGAATAAGAGGGTGGGTATGGATAGGGTGGCGAAGAGGTTGGATCATTTCTTGCTCAATAAAACCACTAAGAATCTAACAGTTCAGATATTTCCTCGAATGTATCCTCCTTCCTTCTCACTATTTAGATCGATCCTCGCACAATATTAAACTTTCTTCTATGTATCCTCCTTTATGTATCCTCTTTCCTTCTTGATCTCAACTAAAGGCTCACTCAGACCTTCAGACCCTTGAACAATAGTAACCGAGAAGGTTCACTCAGAGAAATAATGCTTCCTTCTCACTCTTAACTGAATGCTCGTTCATACCACTCAGAATTGAACAGTTGATTGCTGTTAACTTTTTGCAAAATATTTTTTGTGTGTTAAATCAATTCGTGAAATCATTTATGGCTCTTACTCAGACTCTTTATGGCTACAAGATGTGAACGAACAATGTTAAATCCCACTTAAAGTGTGTATGAATTTCCGTACTAGTGGCTATTAATGTGTTCCCATGCCAAGAGTGTTCCACTTGGGTCCTCTCACCGTTTTCCTTTCTATCTCTTGCCACTTGTAAAGTCTTGGGAACAATTGCCTTTTTGTGCGTTCCAATAAATATTCTGGAGGATGTGGTATATCAACCTCGACAATGAGAAGGGCGTAAAATATTGTCCAAAGTACATGAAGCCTCTAGAATTAGTGAGAAGAACCTCCAAATTCCATGTGAATAGCTTCCTAGTGAGTAGAGCATTAATGTTTGATGGATATTTTTTATATATATTTTTTAAATTAGTCATTTTATAATCATATCATGTTTGATGGAAATTTTTTGGATTTTGCATTAATGTTTGATGGAATTTTTTAGATTTTTTTTTAAATTAGTCATTTTATGATAAGATTACATTTTAATTATAAATAAAAATTAAAAAAAAATATCCCAAAAGCTAAACTTTGAAACATGAATTTTGATTTTCAAAGAGAGAAGAGTTCCCACATCCAATCTTGGATGCAAAGGTGAAAGGCTTGAAGATATGAAGAAAGTGGATTGCTAGATAGAGAAGTGGAACTAGTGCCTAGATGCATCAAGATTAGTTCTAGTGAAAGCAATACAATATGATTGGTGATGCATGTAAAGAGACAATCAAACATCAACATTTATCAAATTTAAATAATTATGGGCACAATATTTGGTTGACTGTTATGTCCTTAACCAACCCTAAATAGCCTCAATCTCTAATTCTGGGCATGATTCCTTGCCATGTTTTTGTGTGGAGCAGCATTATGGTTGATTTTGGGGGGTTTTCGGATCCTTCCTGTCTTTATAACAAAAATGGTCAAGTTAAGTTTCAGATTTGGTCATGTTCATAGCCTTAAATCAACATGTTTCAAAGACAAATTAGCATAGTGAATTTCCCTAAATCAACCCAATATTTTGAAGAAACTAGAGCCAAGGACTTTCAGCACATTAACCATGCATTAAGCCTATTGTAATAGCATCTAGAGTATGATAGTATCACTCAACAATGACAAATCAGCCATTAAAACAACAATATGGGTGATTTTCATTCAATAAACATTAGGATTGACAGTGTAAAGGGCATGAAAATCAGACCTATAAGCATCCTTGAGCGTAATATCAGAGGTTAACAGGCTTAGAATATCTCCAAACCTATGCACAAGAGGTAGTAGCAACCACAACAATCTTAGAACCCAGTTTTAATGAGAGAATTGAACCATAAAGGGTGATGTCTAACTCTCTTTATATGTCTAGGAGGTCCGCCCACCTACTTGAGGGCACCTTGAGGGTAGCATTCAACATTATTAATGGATAAAATCATCATTTGAAGCATGCTTACAATTTTTAATAGATAATTTCATTAAAGGTTTTCTTGGATAGAAGACTCTCTTCACACATTGCTGGGCTCCTGCGTCCTTTGTTGAATGCACAACATCAAAATATGATTATTCCTAGCATCTATTCGTTATATATTCCATCCAAGCCAAAAATCAGTTTGGTAGTAACCTGTAAGAGTTGTGCACTAGAAGACCACAAAGAGGATTTTGAGTATAGAAAAGGAATGTTGGATTTTGATGTAGATTTTGCCAAAAATGAAATATTCTAGTGAAAGACCCAATTTTACATACCAAAACAAAACATATAGAAGTTCACAATTGCTTCATCTTGGAGAATGTGCAAAATAGGGAAATCGAACTTTTGTATATCCCTCCGCACTAGCTAGTTGATATGTTAAATTTTAATCAAGCCTTTGTCAAGGGACAAAATTGTAAAATTATGTGATATGTTTGGTATAAAATTTTAATGTTGGGACTCTTTTCCTAGAAGAAATACTTACATTATATTCTTGGTAGCTGCTTAATGGGGAGAATTATTAGGAGAGTGTTCCACATGCAACTTATCTTTGGCAGCACAACCATGCATTTATGACAATGAGAGCCTCCACCTTTATTACTAATCCAGGCATAGACCATGCAAGTTATTATTGGCGAGAGAGGAGTTACATGTCTCACCCTTTTTAAATTTCTTACTTATGGAAAATCCTTTCTTCAAGCAATATTGGGCCTCTTGCAATATAATATTTTTTTCTATACTCAATCAAGTTTTAGTTTCCTAATCTACTTCCTTACTTTCCCTACATCATTTTATTTCATGGTGTTTGTGTTCATGCTTCCATATCCAAGGTATGCTCTTTTATAATGATCACGTTTATCCATTAGTTATTTTGTGGAGTTGTTTGTTTTGGTTGGCTTTGTTTTAAGATCTTTACACTCTCTTTCATGGGTAACTACTTGTTAGGTGTCCATCCTAAAAAAAAGCTTAGCATTTGAATGGAAGGTTTTCATGTTTCACTCTTAGAGCATATTCAAGAAGCTATAAGTTAAGAGCGACTAGTAATCGCTTATCTAGCTCTAGGTTATATTCTATTATTTAGTGTTCCAAAAGGTTAGAGTCTATTGTTCAGTATGTCATGAACTGTCCTCTTCCCATGAACCATGAACACCATTTGAAAATGATATCTCAATCTTGTTGGAATGATAAACAATACAACGGAACCTCAAGTTTTCATATTTACTGTGATTACTCTAGTTAATTATGGTTTGATACAAAGGCCATACCCCATGAACCTATATATTAGGAATTTATATTTGTTTTAAGATCTTTACACTCTCTTTCATGGGTAACTACTTGTTAGGTGTCCATCCTAAAAAAAAGCTTAGCATTTGAATGGAAGGTTTTCATGTTTCACTCTTAGAGCATATTCAAGAAGCTATAAGTTAAGAGCGACTAGTAATCGCTTATCTAGCTCTAGGTTATATTCTATTATTTAGTGTTCCAAAAGGTTAGAGTCTATTGTTCAGTATGTCATGAACTGTCCTCTTCCCATGAACCATGAACACCATTTGAAAATGATATCTCAATCTTGTTGGAATGATAAACAATACAACGGAACCTCAAGTTTTCATATTTACTGTGATTACTCTAGTTAATTATGGTTTGATACAAAGGCCATACCCCATGAACCTATATATTAGGAATTTATATTTTAGGCCAAGAATGTTATCTTCCAAATTTTCTATATTCAGAATGATCATGGTCTCTTCCACTTGGTGAACAACACCATATGTTTTGGGCTTGGAGAAGGATTCTAATTTCCATTGCTATGCAAGAGCCTCTTGAATATTCCATGAGTGCTAGAAACCTTAATTTCGTGGGGAAGTACAACATTTTTTAGAGATGTCTATACATTGCTCATGGCTGGAACAACAACGAATGAAGCATTAATTGTGCTCTCAGTTAACTCTGCTCCTACAATTAGATATTTTAGCATGGTGGCAGGGTACTATGGAAATAGATTGTTAGTAACCCACATGTTTTCTCTGTCCTCATTGGCCACAGGTGGTCTTCCTTTCTTATTGGGGTGGCGTGGCCTTCCCTCTCAATTCCCAAGTATCCGTCCAACTCATTATTTATGATACAGTAGCTATTTGACATGCCTCACACCACACACACCAAATTCCTCTAAATAAATCGATCACACGGGATTGAATTAAACCTTCAGTATCAAATCTACGTTTATAAGTCCCTTCATATATTGGCCCAATTCCAAAATCTTGATACTAGCTCGAACAATCTCAGAGGCAGACTAAAGATTGGGTGGTGGTATAGGACTCGACTTGCTACTCGCTTGCGCATTTGGTTCAAAGAAATTGAAGGATCAGTCACCTCGAATATAGATCAAATTATTCCATTACCAAATAGTCCTCTATTAGTTCAAAGGAATGAGGATCCATAGAGATCAACTCTTTCCATGTTTGCATGACTTGAATTTTGTCTACTTTGTCAAACATAGTCTTCAGCTTATTCCAGACTTCATGAGGACAGTCGATCTCGCTTGTATGAAATTGAATATCCTTAGATATGTAGTTTGTGATGACCCCTACATTTTCATCTTTTGTTCTATTGATGCCCAATTTATCCCATGCATCCGTTGGATCTGAGATAACAGTAGTTGTATATTGCCAGAGTCCCTTTCTCTTTAGAAATGTTTCCATATCAGCTGCCCAAATTGCATAGTTATGTCCATAAAGAACATAGGTTCCATCTTTATGATGTCCTATAGATATGTTTTGGAGTTAAAAAATATTCATCCCAGAGTCAATCAACGCTTAGATCCAATGTTTATTCCTCATCCCACCCAAATAAAATAACCCCCAATATTTATATTACTATGTCAAATTAAAAAACCCCCTTAACCTCTTATCACGAGGCAATATATTTTTGAGGTTTATAGGATTATTCAAACCCCCAATATGAATGGACGTGATATGATATTGCCTCGCTAGTGAACCACCCTGTGACTGAGTCCTAGTAATAGTTAGAGAGTTGTATTAGTAGAGTGAATCATTTAGTCGTGTCGTAGTTAAATCAAATCATGCACGCAAAGAATATTAGTATAGTGAATTAGAATCGTCCTTCATGCAAATGGAAACATGTAGACTCCTTCACATTTGTAGAATCCTTGATGGGTTCAAAGAACTAACGTGTATCTAGTACACGAACCCATGATTTTTAGAGCATAGAGATTTCATTGAATACTAGGAATTTCAACTCGACATATTGAGCACACAAAAAATCTCAATTAGGCAGTGAACACATAGACATTGAACATTCAATCGGATACATGATTGAGATAGAGGGAGCATTGTCATTGCACAACTGATTGAGAATTATTGTAGCAGTCCAATGGGAATTTGATTGGAGCGCTAACTTATAGAGAGCATTGCTTTCCATATTCTCACTACAATGATAAGAGAATAATGAATTCAAGAAAGAGACATCAGACTACTCACAAAATAATATCTTAAAAGAAAACATGGATACACGAGAATGAAGAAAACTTACGAGTCCCTTGATATGTTGAGCTACAAAAAAATTATTTCATCTATGACCTCAAAGGCTAGAAGGTAGATGAAGTAGGTTATCATAACATAGAGTATCTTGCTCATATTTGAAAAAGTAACAAATCTTGCTAAGAGTGTTGTGCAAGGAGGAAGGGTGATCCAAAATGTACCATAGTGTAGACAAAGGCCAAAAGAGTAACAAGACTAAGGATGTTGTTATAGAGTTTCTTCAAGAAGAAAAAATACCTTGAGGCTGGGGGAGAGGTTGGAAGGGTCTCTTGAGCCATTTTCATCATACATTGTAATTAGACATTAGCCTAAGTAAATATATGAATGTAATTGGTAAGTGTGTAGATGTACCCAGGCATCTCCCTAATTGTATAAATACTCTTAAAAAATTAATAAAATTCGATTGGATATCCTTCCCACACATTTCACTTGAGTATGTTTATGGTTAGAATGATGCAGTAGATTTATTATATGCATTTGTAACTCATTACATTACAACATGATCCCTTGCATCTCTCTTTGAGGCATATTACCATGAAGATGATATTCCCTCGAGATATTATTTCTATCAAACACATTACATGTGATGGTTGGACCACCTGCACACAAAGGAGTATTCGAACCAAAGAAAAACTCATGTTTAGAATTGAAAAGATACCTAAACAAATTTAGAGCATGGGTGTGGACCCACCTCTAACTTCTAATCCATAAGCATTCCCACTTCCACTAGGAAAACTAGAACTAGGCATTTGATCATTGACTATGGGCATACTAAAACTAGGCATACCATAGTCCAAAATACCCTTGTTTCATGATGGAATATTTTAAGAAGTCATTGTGGAAGATAAAATTTAGTTTTTTATCACATAATAATGTTAAGACTGAAGTGGTATTGGTCACCATTACACCCTTGATTCCAGGGCACATGAAGAAGAACTTGAAAGAATATGTTGAGGTGCATTTTTCTAAAATTTTCCCTACTATGAATCAAACATACAGATGAGCATTGATATTATATGTAAAGTTTGTAAAATCGAAAGTGGTGTTACATTTAATTTTAATGTTTTCTGAGAGGTAGCTTATTATCTTTCTCTTACACAACTTATTCACTTTGATTGTATGTCATGCTAGAAAATGGGGATGTTCATCATAAGAAGATGCTAATATCAATATGGATGCAATGCAACCATCCATTGAATTTTTTGAGAGCAATGAGGTAGAGAATTCTTAGGCCTTATATTTTAAGTAGTGCTTCAAACAACTAGTTTTATTGTAGCTATATTTTTAGATTGAGGGGGATGGATAGGTCCCACATAATTTGTGAAAATTAAATGTGCATTGAGTGTAGTAGGATAAATTAGTTCCATATTTTGATTAAGTACTCAATTGTATATTGCAAACATTTATGAAATTATTTCTACATTTTATTTCCAAGAAGGTTTTAACGTAGTAGCATACAAGTAGTTGTGATGAGTAAAGTTGACAAATTAGCTTGGATTTTGTTTAGAAGGTGCTCCAGTGCAAGAGTACATGGAAAATATAAAGTGAATGCAAAATCATCTAGAAAACTTTTATTAAATCAATTTTCAACCAATTTTCCAAGACTTTACAAGTTTTTATAGTTAACTGAAATATTTTCCATGATTTTACAAGATTTTCTAATTATGTGAAAGATTTACAAAAAAATTTACAAGGTTTTAGAATTTTGTGATAGATTCGCCACGATTTTACAAGGCTTTATAATTTTGTGAAAGATTTGCCCAAAATTTACAAGATTTTATAATTCCATGAAAGATTTGCCAAAAAATTATATATACATATTATATTATTGAAAAAATAGCCTTCACACATTCGGATGTATGATGGGGATTCTCCCATTTATTATACATATAAAATTTGGGGGGGTTCTTAAAATTTTCCCAGCTCAGTGCACCTCTTGTTGATAGTTGTTCTCCTTGGCGCCTGAGCCCTTTCCTCAAAACTTGGGCACCAACAGGCCCCCAACACTATATTTGGATCGCCCTCGAGCCAATCTTTAGTTGTTAAAAATGACCCGTTGAAATGACAGAAAAATTTGAGTGATCTATGTGGTGAACTCAAACATCTTGATATCTAGGTACTCTACAGCCTGTGTCAGCTTATCAAAATCACTCTAGAATGGACAGTTTGTCCCAATGTAACCGACTGTGACTGAGGGTGTTCAGTTTCCCTAAAGAAACAATTTTCTTTGATTTCTTGTGTACTTCAGTAACTTTCTTGTACTGTGCTTATGCTTGTTCTTGGAACTGCATAATATGAGTGGTTACCTATTGTTGCTATGACCGATTCCCAGCTGTCTTTTTAGTGAGGGCCAATATTTCTTTCATGGACTCCATCTATGCAGACATGGGTAAATTGGTTAATGATTTCTTTTTGTTCTTCACTTGGTCCTCCAATGTCCTTGTGTGTTCTTCTAAATTCTAGATCACCTCCGGTGCTTCCTGTGAATAGTTCCATAGTTAAAAATTGGTATTCACTAATTTTTCCATGCCTTGTAGCTGGGCCTTGAATTTTTCAAAGGTCTCTTCAGCCTGCACAATCTAGTGGGATGCATTGGCCTAAGTCACTTGGTAAAGTCATGACAAATTATCAAGGTGGTGATGTGACTCAAATATTTATATAGTTGATGTCCAAATTGTGAAATAATGCAATATTAGGGAAAATTGGACAAGGAGGGTGCATAAAGAGGTTGAGTTGGGCCCTACAAGAGTTGCAACTCCCTCAAATTTAAATTCTAAGGTGGTATTGGACACAATTGGGCAAGGAGGGCGCATTAGTGGAGGAATGAATCCAAGTATGTGGTGTAACTCCCATCCAAGGTGGAAGGAATCATATCATGGAGGCATCTCATGGGTTGTAACTCCCGAGCTAAAAATAGCTAATTTATGACAGCCTATGACATAGATGACAAATTATGACAAGAATCAGGTCCTATTAAACATTATGACAAGTTATGATAGCCTATGATATGTTGCGGGTCCTAAATTTAGCCAAGGAGGGCGCTAGAGGAGAGGGGTGGGACCACATGATAGTGTAACTTCCCCAAAATCAAGCTAAGGGGAAGTTATTATTTGGAAAAATAACATTAGAGAGGAATTAAATGAGTACCAAGGTGTCATTCTCTCATAAAAATAACATTTATTAATATTTTATTAAATATTTGTGACAAAATTCTAGAATGAGGGGGAATTGATCCATGAACAATTATAAAAAGGGTGAAGACACAAGTTAAGGGGATTTTGTTCATTTTTCATCTTTTATATTGGAGAGCTCTTGTTGTTTTTCATAGCTTGGGAGATGTGCCCCTTGCATTGTGAACTAGTAGAGAGGAGGAGATCCCCCTGATCTCTTCATTGTGCTTCATAGTTTATTATTGAAAGGAGAAATCACCTTCAGATTTATCTACAAAGATTCAATTCATAAGTTTATGTCCATTTTAATTATTGGGGTCAATTTCATGTAGGTGTGTTGGATATTTAGTTTGTAGCAGTGAAATATTGTTGGTGTCTTCCAGCATTGGCAGCTTGTGTTGTGGTAGATCTTGGTGGAGGAGGGTGCATCTATGGTGGCTTAAATATCTTGGTGCTTGTTTTATGGTTTTTATGGAACTCATATATAGTTGGGGGTGCACCTGATAGGTCATATCTGAATTTTGGGGTCTAAATATTGCTTGTGGAGGGCGCAACAAAGGAAGGAAATCACTCATTTGGAGTAGTAACTCTCCTTCTTTTCTCTGTGGTTTTGTAGAAGAAATATATACTCTCTTTGTAACATATCTATCTCTATATTTAAATATTGTATAGCATCCATTGATGTAATCTTTGATGGTTTCCCATTTATAACAAAAATCTCATTGTTTTCCCCATATGTTCTCCAATATGCAAGCAATGGTAAATCTATGAGTAAATGATTATCTATGAGAAAATATGTTTGAATATAGTTGTATAAACTTAATGATTTGATGTGAAACATTCATACGAGTCCTTGGTGTCTATTGGTAATCCATTGGGGTTGATTTGAGTGTGTTTGGAAACATGTGGATTTAGTTTGGAAGCTCTATGGTTGTGGGTGTTCTTAATCTTGCATCGGTGATAAGGATCCCTAAATTCATATTCTAGTTAGAATATTTATGAGTGTTTTTGGGCTATGATACTTGTTCCATTATGTCAGGAGTTTCATTTCCAATAGGAAACACTTTTTATTTCATCCAAAAAGGTTTTTTTTCCCAAGTTATGACCATTTTACTAGTCGGTTAAATTACACTTTATGCTAACGTACCCTCAGTTATAAAGGTCTGTGTAAAGTGTTCAAAGATTCCATAAAAGTCCTTTGAAGTACATTAGTGGTCAGATTTGGAGTGTTTGGTTCCATTTGATGTTTTTTGGGTCAAATTAGAGCTGGTTAGGTGGTTTTGGGGAAGAGTTGGAAACCCAGTGTTCTATGCGGGTAGTTTTGAACTAGTTTCCCTAGTTTTGATTTCAATTGTTCTCAGAGGTTCCAAATGAGATAGTATCTATGATTTTTTGGTAGGAGATATGGCAGAGGTATTACAGAGCTATATAATACCTGATTGAAAACATCATAGTGGTTTGCAAATATACATTGTGGGGTACACACCATCATCCATATTATTCATATTCCGATGAACCATATAAAATCCATTGTTTGGGATAAATTTGGGGATCAATTTAACCTCTATTGGAAAGTTGAAGTTAATGTGCATAAATTTTTAACTGGGTACATCATAGAATGTGATAAGATTTAGTTGTGGCATGAATCCTCTCTGTACACTAGCATTGGAATGCCACACCCGTTTCATGCCGGACTTCCTTGTTTGTACTATGTTTCCACACACTAAACTTGCTTTCCGAGAAGGTTTATGTCACTATGGTCTCGAACTTGCTCCTTTTAGTTTCCTTCTGTTCTATCATCATAATGAGTAGAAATAACGAACTAAAATGGGAATCGTTACCCAAGATATGTGTTTCCAAGAATTCTTCAATGAACCCTTGCAGCAGATACTTGGTCCAATGCATCTTGATGCCTTTGGTGCACCATTGAATGGAAAATAGTACCCCCACAAGGCACTCATCCTTTATGCATTTGCACACCACTTTTATTGCTATGAATTTCACTGTGAACCATACCTCGGGGTCCTTGTTTGTATAGATCACTGCTCCTATGGTGCCTATGTGTATCTCGTACTTATGATATGCCTGATTCTCATTGAGGTTGCACACTGTTAGGGATTCCACTAGGTCGTCCTCCATTGAAAATAGACTATATACTTTATAAATTACATCCTCAACAATTGCGTAGGGTTGGTCTAAGCACAGGAAGACATCGTGTAGTATTCTCAACAAAAATATGATGCATCATGTTATGCTTGGTCTACACCCAAAGTGAGGCACCTCCAATAGTGTCATGCTATCCAACCAGAACAAATTCATCGCCCATTGATTCGCAATACACTTCTCTGTGTCATTTAGTTATTCTATGATCTCGGTGTACTTTGATAGTTTCAAGCTAGGTAAACTATCAGCATCCTGCAGGTTGAAGTCAATGAACTTCAACGACGGTACTTTACCCTGTAGTGGCCCCTTGATGTCCACTGTTAAAATTTGAGCATTAATTCACAATACTCTTGGATATTTACTGAGAGAATAACATATACAGTATATCAATGCATAACAATCACAATAAGCATGACAAGCATCACAAGAATCAAAAGCATGAGAGACAAGAGACACAGAGTTTCCGTGGGGAAAACCCTAAGGTGAAAAACCCCACAAATTCCTCAGAGATAGAGAGAGCAATGGCTCAACCAAAGTACAACCAAAATACACTTGAGATAGTCTCCTAGAGAAGATTATCCTCCTCCTCACTAGTGCGCCACTTTCTGAGTGAGAGAGATATGACTTTCCGAATGATCCAAATAGAGATCTCATGATCTCTATTTATACTTAACCTATTTGCCCAACGACCTTATGGGGCCGACTTGTCTATCTAGATACATCCACAATATAATATATATTTTAGGGCTGACCCCACACATGGTGGTCTAATAACCCACCGGCAAGTACACACACTTGCGACACTTGTCAATCCACATGACGACACTTCCTTATAGAGGAATAACACATCTCTTATAAGGGTACAATAAATATATATAAAATACACAGATGAAATACATTCCGAAGTTACATATACTTCAACATCCACTCTGGTATTAATCTCCACCATTGGAATTTCTAATTCTTTTACTGCTTTGGCTTTGGCTCGTTCCTTGAATGTTGTATAAGTTGACATAGTAATGTGCTTCCTTGCAACGTATTAGCTCGATGCTTTAATAACTCTACTCTCTATGGGCTCATTGTGCTCACTTAACTCCACTCTTCCATAGAATTGGAATGTTCACGTGCCCATTACTGATTTTAAACAACCCAGCTCTGATTGTCCCATCTAGAGGGAATCATTGTACTTTTATTTTGTGATAGCTACTACCTTATCCTCCTTAATCTGCTTGATTTACAATTTTGGAGCACGATTTGTCCCTATTGTGAGCAATGATTGTCAAAATTGACCATGGGCTGATCTTTGGAAATGATTGCTAATATTTTCATAAATGCGGCGAGCCACAACAATTCATTCTTTTTCTTTTTCAAATTTCAAATGTACATATTCACCCAACTCTTTTAATTGACCAAAAATATAAATAAATGACTTTATAGGACCTATCTAATTAGACATTTTTCACCGATCAAACCGTTGCGATTGCTAGATTGCATCATCTTTGTTGTGATCTACCCTAGCCTTTATTGGTTCCCCCCATGACATCAATTAGTTGCACCTTTATTTGAAACCCCAAAAATAAACTTCCTAACTTTATGTGCTAGATGTATTTAGACAGACTTATTCGACACTGAATCGTACATCCTGTCCTACCTTATTGCTTTCATCATTGGCATACACTTACAGACTTTCCTTCCCCTATGGGCAATGGTACGACTTAAGGAAACTTCCATTAATGATGCCTTTCATTAGTTGACCTGCTAGAGTTTCCAACTTCACTGTGCCTGCTTCTATAATGAATAAGATACATAATGGACCCAACCATCTCATCCTTATATTTCCTGGGCTATTAAAAAAATTATTGTCATACATAAGCACCAGTGCACCAGGTTCAAACATCTTGCTTTTGATATTCCTATCATGCCATGTTTTCTGCCACTTCTTTTCAACCAATTGGATGAACCCTGGATGGAATTGATCTTCTTCTAATTCCATTAGTTCATCCAACCTATGTTGGAATGATTCATCATCTGATATCCCTGTCACTGTGGCAACACACAGGCTCGAGACTATGAACTTCTGTGGCATCATCGCTTCCTTACCATTATAGACTAACCTTAATGGAGTGTGATTGGTCAACCTTTTGCACATTGTTGTGTACACCCAAAATACTGTGGGAATGCACTGATCCCAGTCATCACACAATACATTACATACCTCCATAAGTGCATGCTCCAAGATTTTTGTTAAATGCCTCCACTATGCCATTCACCTAAGGATGGTAAGGAATACTCTTTTGATGACAGATCATAAATTCTTGAGTAAGCGCATGGATAGTGGAACTCAAGGAGTTCCATGATCGCTCATTAACACCTTCGGGAAACCAAACCTGGTGATGATATGCTCGAAAATAAACCCCACGATGGTCTCCAATGTGCAATCCTTGACGGGCACAGCTTTCGACCATCTTGTCAAATATTCCATCACGGTAATTATGTACTTCGTGCCAGTCCTTCAAGCTAGTGGGTTAATAGGGCCCACAAATTCGATGGCCCATTTCTTAAAGCACTCGAGCACAGTTATAGGGAAGAGCGACATCTCACCCCTTCGCGAAGGCTTCTCAACGCGTTGGCAAAAATCGCATTTTTTTCAATATACCTTGGCTTATTGAAACAATGAAGGCCACCATAGCCCTGCACGCAAGAATTTATGCACAATATCCTTCACTGTGCAGTATTTCTTGACACAACTCCTCCTCTCATAGGGATGCTTCTTCAACTGCCTTCTGAGCATCATATAGGAACTATAGATAATGTGCGACATCAAATTTTGGTAGGGCCTACATAGCTTTCTTTATCTTTGGTTCGGTTGGTTGGTGTAATATCCCATATAATAAGCCCTTGGACATATGTTTTATGTTGTTATTGAGCCAATAGGTTCATGGACTATGGACTTTGGACATGGACATTTTATTATTTTAATATTATTTTAATGATTAGCTTTGACATGGACAACAAACGAGTATGGGGGGGCCATGGATCCCACTTAAGAGGAGGTTGGGGACTAGGAGTTGTTTCTCTCCCTAACAATACTCTATTTTTCCTAATTTTGATGGTAATGGACCATGGTGATCCTATTTTTACTTGCTCGATGCTTTGGATGCACTATTGCGCCCTCACTTGAGAGAATATTCCTTATATTCTGGATATTAGTCGGGCCCACTTTCACCTAACTCATGTCTTATGCACCTAATTTCCTGTTATGGGTAATTGATCCAGCATTTCCATATTTGTTTTACAAAAACAAATATGTCGAACAGAACAACAACAAAAATGTTGTCTCTTGTGCAATTAGAATCATATACATTAATCATTTGATACAAAGATCGATCCAACTGAAACAAATCCCTATGGAAACGATAAAATGAACTTGCCATCTACAATTGTCTTGAAACAAAATATGCATGTGGAATTAATTGAAGGAAATTATGCCATTGACAATGGTTTTGTGAATTATGGAGAAGGAATCTTTAGACACTACACAAAAGACAAAATTGACATAGTCCGGATTGAATTCAATATACCATCAGTTGGCTTGTTACAGTGAGCAACATTGCAAGGATTTTTTCCACCTAGTATTCTACATATGTTGACACATGTTACAAGAATATCTTGACAAATGACATCAACAAATAAGTTCCCTATTGTTTGAGAAAAATTCCTTCTACAATTGGCATGTGCACGAATAATACACTGGTCACAAGGCCTCACAATGGAAAAAGTAGCATTTGATCCAAAAGGAGCTGCACAACATGAACTTGTATACATTGCATTGTCTTGTGTTAGAGACATGCATGGATTGTATTTGATAAACAAGTTGCAAAAATTGAATTTATGTATATCACAAAAATCCATTGGTGAGATACACAAGCTTCAGAACAAGGCTTATTTGCAATTTCAATATGTCCTCTAGGAAATTCTAGACAAAGCTTGCTTTGTCATATGCTCATTGAACACACGTAGTTTGCAATTACACATTGACAATATTTCCAGTGACTATGACCTTGTGAGAAGTGATATACTATGTTTACAAGAGACACGAACACACTCTTTATTAAAAGATATCCCTCTTGCCAAAAACTATTGCTATGTGTCTGCATTCTCCGTTCATGGAGTTTTCACATGTTATAGACAAAATGTGGTAATCGAGAAATTGAACAATTATACAACAAACTCAATTCAAACAACTATATTTTGCTTTCATATCAACAAAATTGTTGTCAGGTTAGCAAATGTTTATATTGCACCACATACACATATTCAAGAATTTTATTCCTTTGTGCAATATATGATAAAGAGCATTGATAAAAATGAACATATTTTGATTGTCGGTGATTTCAACTTTGACATGATGCATTGCAACAATGCATCAAAAAAAATTTGCTCGTTCATGGAAAAGCATAACTTCAAGTTACATACAACAAAAACAACAACTTTTGGTGGCTCTTTGCTTGATCATATATGGACAACTCTGCCAAATCAAAACATTATATTTCATATTTCTGAGGCCTGTTGGACATATCATGACAACATTTATGTTTCAATTCCTTTTGAAACATTTGCACACACATCACATTGAAACATTTTTTTATGTTTCCAAAAGCTTACATGATTGCAATCAATTAATGCAAATTATAAAATATCCCATTAATGGCTATTGATGCAATGTTTTAATGCATTTGAAATAAGAAAATGCCACCTGATTTTTGTATCAATATTTATATACAAAACAAAAATTTCCTATCTTAAACATTTATCACAAAAAAAGTTTCTATATTTATGCCATTGGCATGTCCCTGACATCCTTGCTTTTTATTGTGTTGTTTCAATATTGTCAATGTTTTAAACTGATGGATAAATATAGTCAACAAATCAATGGCTTAAGGTATGAAACTTGTATTTAATCATGTAGCTTATATGCAAAATAAAGTCACTTGATTTTCCAAACTTTAGAAACTCATAGTAGATACTCGAACTATTTGCAGTTTCTTTTCAAAGTGAACTTTTGCAATTGTAAATTCATTTTCATTATGGCTTCAGACAATTAATCTAACACCAAGAACCAGTTTAAAATGCCACAATCACCATAAAAGGAAAAAACAAAAAGGTACAAATATATTCTGTTCTTTTCATGTTTTTAGTATTTCATAAGGCCATACACATGGACTTACTATAGCAATGCAAGTATTGTTTCTTGTTAACATGTTCAATATGGTCTATGTTTTATACTTAAACAATTCACAGATCCACCGTATTCTATTCTGCAACTTTGTTCAACAACATACACAAACATGTTCGAAGGAGACGTCATCAACTTGTATGGACTTGCACAAAGCAAAAATCCCAACTCGCCTGCTAAAACACAATTGCTCCATGTTTATTTGGTGGATAGGGATGACCAATTAAAACTAACAATAAACATCAACAACAACCTCATACCTCAATTTGTTAACCATTTTTCTCCTGTTGCAAGTGTCCATATTACAAATTTTGGAATTAGAACTAAGGGACAATATGATAGAGGTGATGCAACATTTTCCATTATGTTACAAGAACAAAGTTCAATTGAAAACATACCACAAATCTTTCAAGAGCATAAGTTGCCCCCAAATACAACTATATATGGCATTTCTAGCTCGTCAAATGTCTATCCAATTTCCTTTGTCGCAACAATTGTCATTGCATGTACGAATTGAACATCGGGGATGGTGAAACAATTAATGATACTACAACTATATGCTTTTTTCGTTGTTTTCATAACTATTCCTTGTTTTTAGATAAGTTTTCAAAACAACTATTGTATCTTTTCCTTTTTTTTTACTAGCAACTTGTAATTAGCATGTACTAATTGCAGGTGCAACTAAATGAATGCTTTAAGAATATTTTCTCTGAGATACAGGATCATTTAGCATTAAGAATTATGCCAATGTACCTTTTTCAAGAATGTTGTTAGAAATGGGACAAGAGGATCTCAGATGTTGTGGACTTCATCAAAAACCTTTGTCGAAGTGCTCAATGACAAATTCGCAACAAAAAATTTTGTCTCTCTTATGCAATCAAAGACTCGGGTAAGTTGATATTTTCCATTAAACCTCATAACCTTGAACCAATTTAGATATTCTTTGCATTTTTCTTTTACAATCTGCATCGATCTTGCATTATTTTCTCACAAAGAAAAAAAAGAGAGAAACAAAACACAAACACAAAGAAAAAAAATGAAACAATATTTTCATGAGCATAAGCGCCACCAGACTATAGATTTATCTAGAATATTTGTTTTTTTCATACCTTGCTTGATTCTGTATAGATGCTTTCCTTGAACCTGTTGACTTGTAATCTTCGCAACATAAAAAAAATTCGACATAGGACATCTTGGCCTAAACATTCACAGTGCTGCATTATTTTGTGTCTTGCTTTCCAATCACCTATCCAGAGCTAATTTGTCCATTTTAGACCGTTTCATTACAAATTTGGCAATAAGTCTCACAATACCAAAGTATCTTGTCTCTTGCTTTCCAATTGTCTATCCAAAGCTTGCTTGTCCGTTGAAACCTACTTTGTGTTTTTGGTTTTATGTTTTTATAAAAAATAGACTTAGATTCAAAGTTCTATATCTATAACTAGAACTTTTTCCTATTCTTCCTACAATTTCATGAAATACAGACATGAAAATATGTCAACAAGTCTCGAGCATCTTTATACCATTTTTTATAATTTATCAATATCATAGTCTACCATGAATTTGCTAAAAGTTGCAAGCTTTAAACACTAGTACAAAATGAGAGATAAATGACAAAAAAAATGACAAAAAACCGCATATAAATGACCACTTTTGAGTTGGTGACCACTGGTAGCAGATTAGCGGTCATTTATCACGCGGCCAAAAATGTGGTCATATTTAGCTTGGTCATTTATAGATTATCTTGTGGTCATATATTTGGTCATTAATTTGGTAATATATTTGGTCATTAATTGTCACAATTAATGACCAAATTTATGACCACATTTTTTGTCACATGATAAATGACCGCTAATTTGCTACCAGCGATCACCAACTCAAACGTGGTCATTTATATGCATATTTTGGTCACTTATCTATCATTTTGTACTGGTCGTCATTTATATGCAAATTTTGGTTATTTTTTTAGCCATTTATCTCTTTTTAGTGGTTTCGGAATATATATAGGGAATGGAGGAATCGAACCACCAACCTCCTACCTATAAGGCAGGTGCTCTACTATTGAGATAGCACCCTTAAATATAATTCCTTATGGATTGATATGAGAATAAAATTTCCAACAGTTAACACCATCTTTCCAAATTCTCGAAAAGGGTCACATACCTAGGTAAGAAACAAATATTACCCAATAGTCACCAAAAAGGGTCATGTTAATGATAACCTTCTTTTGCCAAAATCTCTCAAAAATCAAGAATGCAGTTGTATTGTCAAATTTTTCTCTGAGTCGCACCAAATCAAGAATCACAATTGCCTTTGCCTGATCTTGGCTAGCATCTGCATTTGCTCATATTTATTAAGAAAGTATAAGCACCCCATCTTGCAATATTGTAGAGGTAAAAATTGAAGTGAGAAACTGCACAAAATACATCAAAACTTTCACATAATTCACACAAACTGAAACTTTCTCTTACATTGTTCATGTTGGTACAAAAATTTTAGCTTCTGGCAACAAAATATTCAAAAGTGTTTGTTGTGGGCAATTTCGGTAGCGAAATCCCTTTTAGTTTGCAGTGGATTTATGCAGTGCATGCCATTTTTGTAGTTTTGTAGTCCATAAATTTATTCACACGTCATGGCGCAATATCTAAACTGTGACAAAGTCATGATGCAATTCTATGACACCTAATAGACCAAGCTTCTAATGGACCAAGCTTCTATGACACCTAATTCACCCATGGAAACCAAGCATTATTAAATTTTTGAAGGATTTCTTGTCAAATGAAAGTAGATATTTGCCATTTGCCAAACAATTTGTGTGCATCCTCAACATTGTAGATAACATGGGTGCACTATATGATAATTTTTCCTATTGGAATTTCAAAATTCTACAAACTATGCATCATTTCATTATAACTAACTGTCCAAAATAGCCCTTAGAGAGGTTCTCCATTCTATATTGTTGCAAATATCTTTGGTTTCTCCAAAGATTTTTGAGTTTTCTTAGTTTTTTCAGGTTCCCAATGTTTACAATATTTTCTGAGTTTTTCAAATCCAAGTTTATCCTTGCCAATAGTTTCCGACAATTTCCAATATTTTTCCTAAGATTATTTATGGACCTTCAGCAATATATCCCCCAAAACAATAATTGCAACATTGGTTCTAGTTCACCACAAAGGATGGTAGTTGAATTTAGTTGCACTATAATACTAGATAAGCATCATAGAAAAACATCTAACAATACTTAAATAGGATGCTGGTCAACCTAAACAGCCACTAACCATGGCAGAGTTTCAATTAGATAAGATGATTTGGAAAATACATAATACATCCCATACATAATTGCACGGATAGATCACAGAAATAAAGATGATATCAAATTAATTATTACGAGATGATCCAATGTGTAACATTGGTTATTATTTTGAGAAAATAGAGAAAGTATAACTGTGCAGCTGGATACCATAGCTGTTGTTTCTCAACCCTATACCAAGAAAGACTGAATGCTAGCATCCGTTGCAATGGATGTTGACTGACACGTCCAATCAAAACTTTCAAAAATGTTCCTACCATAGCTCGAACTTGATTGTCACTATCATTAACAACGCGAGTCGCCAATGGTAGGAAAATTGTTTATGCCTGCTCATCTACCACATTACTGGGAAATTTCATAATAATCACATGTAACATTTCCAGTACAGCTTCCCTGCCACTTGTATGCTCATAGTTGCAACAAATTCTATTAGAAGTAAATTTAACTTATGTACATAAAATAATAGAACTGAAATATTGGAAGTAAATTAACAACACCTTACCTAATATTTGCAACTAAGAAATCCAAGTGTTGTTGCAATCGCTTGGCACCAAGAGGGTAGTCAAGAAGAAACTGTAAAAGAACTTTACTACATTCCTGGCGAATGGGAAGAGCTTGACTAGTTACCATGAACGTCCAACTCTAGTGATCAAATCATACAGATCTGGAACCAGTAGCTTCCGCCTAACAATTTCCTTAAAAAGTGATAGTGCAATGGTAGTTGAGCTACTCTCTAAATCAATAAAGAGTGGGCATTGGAGAAGCAGCTTTAATTGATCATTTGAGATGGTCGTATTTGCATGTATCAAAAGCATAACAAGTAAATTAACAAAAGATTGCATTGCGGGACTGTCACTCTTTCCTGATTTCAGAACCATATTAAAAACTGAGGTAATGTTGTTATTGTGAATATCAATAGATGGAAGGGGAAGTTTCAATAGATAGGCAAGACATTTCACAGAATGTGATATAACTCCTTCATACTTAGATTTCAGGCAGTGCCCTAGTAGTTCTATAAAGGGGTCTAGCATAGCTATTAAATATTGATCACTCTTATCTACTTTGAATTTTTTCAGATGATTCTTAAGAAGTCTCAGTGCAAACAATGTAATTAGATACCTATTGGGTGCATCTAGCATATGATCAACACGTATCTCCATTGAATTTTTGGATGAGACTGATAATTTTGAAGATGCTAAACCAGATTTACTAAACAAATATGTCTTCGTACCATTTTTTGTTCTTCCATACCATCCTCAATCAACCCATATACAAAAATGAACAAATATGTCTGACTTAATGACGCATTAACCTAAAGACCGGTTGCTAAATAGTGCATAATGGACTCAATCTTAACTTTTTCTTTTGGTGCAAGTGTTCTATGGAGATTGTGTCTAATAGGTACCAGCAATGTACTAGCATGTGTAGAGAAAGTAGTATGATTAAGATCTTCCCTGAGAGCATGGAATGGTGAATTAATGAACTTTTACAATTAACTAGATCTCTTGAATTTTTCAAAAATAATTTTGTTTATTGACTGTGATTAGCATGTCTAACACTATCATCACAAATTTATTACAACTTGAGTGAATGTAGTTACATTTAATTCAGCATTGAGCTTCAAAAGCTTAAGATCATAGTTAAAATAGTATGCATTCATTTTACAGGGTTTTCTAATCATTTTGAAATCCTGAAAGTATAGGTATTTTTTTTCTAGTTGAGCTAGGGCTCTCGAAGATAACACAGTAATTGGGTTCTAGAAGATAACACAGTAACTGTTTATTCTTCATGTAGACTAGTTTTCTTTTTATCCATCTACACAGATGGACATCTAATAGACTAGGTTTGGATGTTCTTACTACATTGTCGATCATTGTATACTTATATAAGCATTGCTCCCAACCTTTCCAACTAGGGTTGGTTGTACTACCTTAAATTATCAGTAATTTTTGTTTTGAGTTGAGCTAGGATTATAGAAGATGATAAATATGTAATTTTCCCATTCTTCATATAGATTAAGCTTTATTTCTATACATCTACAAAGATTGCAGATAACTTGGGTTGTTTGTACTTACTACATTGTATATTGTTATATATTTGACATAGGGATTACTCTTAACATTGCCCAGTATGGTTGATCATACTTTCTTAAATTATAATTTATTTTTGTTTCGACTTGAACTAGAACTTTAGGAGATGACACAGATCTAATTGTCCATTCTCCCTGTAGTTAGGTTTTTTCCATTCCATATACAAGGATGGACATTTATTAAACAAGTAGGGTTGGATGTACTTACTATTATGGATTGTTGTATACTACATAGGCATTTATGCAAATATTTGTGGGGCATGGGAGATCAAATGTTGAATTGTACAATTTTTAACCAACTAAATTTTTTTTCTCAACTTTGCCAATTCTGTCGAAATTTCATTGATACCTTGTATTAGTAAGTTATTTATATTGTTTAGTGAACTTAGAGAGACCCAAGTTCTTTGATAATGGAATGGCTAATGTATTCTTTTCTCTTTCCTGTAGCAAACAAGCAAAATCTTATATGAAGGAAAATATCCCATGGCTGCAAATAGCAAGATAACTTCTATAACATCATCTCCTGGGGATTTGCAAACTAATGCACAATCTCAAAGGAAGTTTGAAGAAGAAGAAGAAGTAAAGAATCATAGAACGCATTCTGATTGGACCAAAAACATGGCAACATTAGACGTTGAAGTTAGCTCTATTCAAGCAATCAGAAATATAGATTCAAGAAATCCCAATACTTTAATCATGGAAATCCAATATTAAAAAATGTTGTAGCCCTATCTCAGAATGAAAGTAATAATGTGGGACAAAATCAGAGAAGGAATTCACTTGCTCTTCATTCGAAAGGAATCAAAAGAGTGTATGTTCATGACCTTGGAAAGGATAAAACATATGGAGGCATTCAATATGCACTAGTTAACAATTTCAAAATATTTAAACATACAGAGCCAACAAAAACCATGGATCAGATTCAAATAGGAATATCAAAATACATTGAGACTCCTGCCAAAATCTGTACCAGGAATGTATCACTTGGTTCTTATAGAACTGAGCTTGACAACAAGACTCAGACAAATAATCCTTTGAATGTGGTGGCAGATGAAAGGCTAGAAACACATGACAGAGAGTCAATGGCATATCATTCTTGGTTAGAGGCCTTTTATGCTCAGAGTCAGAGTCACTTAACCTGGGAATGTGACAAGTTGTTGAGCAGTCTCCGTCTTGCATTGCATATTACTAACAATGAGCACATTGACAAGTTGAAAAAGTTGATATCTCAGTCCTAATGTCTGATGTTTGTATCTTGTAAAAATGTATTTTATGCAAGCCAACATTATTAGGGCTTTGGTCAAAACACTGTCCCTGTTGAACTATTGTTCAATCCTAAAACTGAGTACAATGCTATTGATATTATTTGGCAATCTCCCGCTTCCCCAGTTTGGTCTTAGCAGTAGATGTATGAAAAGATTTTTTGGGCTTTGTTCAAATCACTTTCCCTATTGAACTATTTTAAATAATAAAACTAGGGTACAATTCTATTGAAATAGCCTTCAAATCTCATGAAGAGCACAACTGTACAGAGATTCATGGCTGGAAAAGGTTAGCTCCTATATATTATATTCAAATTTGTGTTTGATATTATTTGCCTCTTTCCCGGTTTGGTCTCAGCAGTTTCTCTATGAAATAAACTAGCGAGATACCATTTTACTTCTTCTAAGTTGTTCTAATTAATATTGTATTATTTATAAGGTTATAACATTTCGATAATGCATGAACATGTTGAGCAATGATCCTGTTATATGTTGGTCATCCTCAGCATGAGACATTGTCAGGCTCTTTATTTGTAATGATTTCCAGATGTCAAGAATCTTAATCTAACTCTTGTTACAGAAAGAAGAGCAATGGAGAGACATCTTTTCTTGTCATTCCTAATCACTTATAAAAAAATTCTCTACCAGATTAAGTGTTCTCACTACAAAATATGCAAATTAAAACTGAAGTCTTGTTTTCAGTGATTGGATATCTATGGCTTTTTAAGCAAAATATGTCTTAAATTTAAAGTAATAAAAACACAAGTGGAAGGGTATATAATGGACTTTATATCATCTTCCAAAGAGTAACTAATGTTGAAATAAAGTGTAAATAGGCTACAGAGTCTAAGAAGTGGTTAGCATTTATCAACAAAACACCCTTGGCCAATAACTGGTGACTTACCTCATCATGCCACATAGAAAAAAATGTGGACAAAGAGATAACCCCAAACTCAAAAACAAACTTACAGATGGTGAACGAGGCAGAAACTCTCAAGCACTGCTAAATCCTAATGAAGGAGGAGTGAACTAGACAGACGCAGTCACCAAACAATGATGGATAGATTCCCCTGGCTTATATTCCCTTTGGCATGCCAGGTTAAAAGAGGTCCCTAGTTCAGTCCTGGTTTTCCCTTTGTTGCAAGGTAAACATTTGCTTCATCGAAAATGACTGGTGCTACCTTTGCCTATGCTTACTTCAACCAATAATACTTTTTTTTAGTGGTAAAGCACTTTGACCCATTGTATTACTTTTTAAAGGTATGCTTATATGGCACTCACTCATATATGAAACCAATATTACATGTGATATAACTCTAAGTAACTGCAGCTTAGTAAGAACCCCTATTTGCCGGGAGCACTGGAAATAAAACAGTAATAATATTAAGTAGTATATGGTCTGGGGGTAGCAGATGCTATCAACCCAAGCATAATGAATGGAATGGCATTTATTGCTTTTAAAAAACTAGGTTTAACAAGACTAGTGGATCATTCCTTCCTCCATATAAGCTCCTTGAGATTGCTTGGAGTTACTGTTCAGAAATTCCATTCTTCCAAAAAGTAAAATGTCATTTTATTGGTTAAGTTGGTTTATGGTATAAAAACATGATAAAAAATAGTGAAAAACATGTTCACGGATTTATCTCATAATCAAACATTATTTTACCTCAGATAGATTTCCAGCATCCACGATATTTCTAAACCATGTCATTGCTCTTGATCTCCTATGCCTCTACATAAGTAAACAAACCATTGTCAGATTGCTTTCCACGCAAAGAAAAAAATTGGGAAGAATGGGAAATAAAAGGAAAGAACAGGAATTAAAGCTTCATAGGAGAATTCAAGCTACACCCTACAAGCATCATGATTCATGGCACAGTGTTGTTGTGCGCTGCTGCTCACTATTAAAATCTGGTTGCAAGCTAGAGTCTAAACAAAACTTCTAAGTACTTGAATTTATTACATTTGGAGCCTGGACTTTGGAGGTGAAACGTAGAAGAAAATGAAAGGATATAATTTCCTAGTGACGACCCAGAATGCAGGCCAGAAACACATTACACAACCAGTATTATCTCTTGGAAAATCACTTGTATTTAAGAATTTAAGGTTTAGAACGCACAATAAATCAAGAAAAAACAATTAAATTCTTTGAAATTGTGATTTGACAATTAACCAGATATTTATAGGTTTTTAAATGGAATTTTGTGGCTTTAAATCATTTAGTTTGGGAATTTTTTAGCAGTAGTTGGGTTTATTTTGGGATTTTCATAATGCAGATATGGTAGCGCTTACTGTACTATATCCATATCCTACCAAATATCCACTAAACTCCATACTACCTGTGAATTCCCCATGTTATTCCCAAAATTGGTAGTTTCTATTGCTGGTAACTTCTTTACTTTTTTTCCTGTTTGCTAAACCAGTTCTTCAGCAGCAGAAAAAGGCGATGGGAGGGAGGAGGGACGATAGGGAGGGCGCAGTAGACGAGCAAACTGCATTACCAGTGATGCATACAGGTGAATAAACTACCTAGGATCGGGAAACCTCGTCTCACAACTTACAACACACCATAGATGAATGGATTGGTCTAGCAGAGTGGGCATGAGCTGTGCAATTCCAACCATAGCAGAATGCAGTGGGAGTGGTACATGTGTTGACATGGCATCTGACACTCCAGATCCCCCAACTGAAACTCCTCTTTGCAGACAGGACATTCCAAAGGGAGATGTCTTGAGAAACAGTGACAGCGGGCATGGCTTCCACTGTCGTTTTGGAAGTCGGAGGCGTGTCGTATCCACTCTGTCAATCCTATGTATAAATCCACTGGATAGGTATGTCAAACCCCGGTCCGATGAAATGGGATCACATTCTGTCGATCCTGCGTATAAAGCCGCTGGATAGGTATGTCAAACAACGGTCCTATGAAATGGGCTCCCATAGCTCACCTTCTTGGGCTCTTTGCTACAATATAAGGGGCAGAAAAAGGATTCGCAACAACAATTCCGCCGAATGTCGGCGACGACCAAACCCATAGAACTGCATATCGAAGGGATTGGGGAATGAGAGAAAACCCTCTTCAACCAAAAAATGAAAACCCTAAGAAAACTCTGCAAATGCTGAAAGAACAAATCTTCTGTGGTATAATCTAATAATTAAAAAAATTGAACTCATCTTTCCATAACCCTGTAAAATACAAAACCCCTCTTCAACTAAAAAATGAAAACCCTAAGAAAATTTTGCAAATGCTGAAAGAAAAAAATGGTGAAATTGGGTTAAGGATTGAAAACCTTGATGAGCAGATCACGATCCATTCTCCAATGCTTCTCTCTGATCAGCTCGTATGCTTAGCTTCTAATTAATTTCAACCTCTGCGTCTTCAACTCGTTTAGGAGAACCCCAACCAAATTTTTCATTGATATACCCCTCCCTCTAATGTCCATCCATTCCCATTTCATTGTGTTTGTTTTGCTTTTTATTTTTTTGTCAATCCATTCCCGTTCATCGTGTTTGTTTTGTTTTTGTTTTGTTTTGTTAATATTACATATATTATAATATTTAGTTATAATATGTTATTATTATTTATACATTATTTTATTATTATATTATATTATATATTGTTATATTATATTGCATATTGTTTAATTTGTATGTTTTGTATGTTAAATTTTTTAATAATATAGTTTTTATGTTTTTATATATAGGAATTGTATGTAGTAATATATTGTATATTGAGTTATATATTGTAATGTAAAAACTATATATATATTTTCAAGCTTTTTTTTATTTGTTTGGGTAAATTTATAAAGATACTAGGTATAAATATGAAAAGCAATAACATTTTGTAGTTTTCACTGAAAAATTACTGCTATGCATGCTTACCATCAACACAAGTTAGGCAAACAAAATACAGATCCGCACTAACACTAAGATCAAGAGTCGACAAAGTAGTAACAAGTTTTAAGTCCTTGATCTTGCAAGGAGGTGGGAACAAAGGGATTTTTACAAAAAGGGAGGGATTATTTTTTCTTCAAAATGGAGGATATTAAGTTATTTCTTGTAAGGAAGGGATCCATGGGGACTTTAAAGATTTTCAAACTCAGGTGCGAAGAGAACCATGGTGAATGAATGCATATGGAGAATTAATGGAGGTTGTGAAATTGACAATTTTTAGCGAACATGACACAAAATATTACATGAACTTGTCGAAACTTTAACAGACTGTCGATATGGTCAAACGACAATGGTTTTGTTCAAACGAAATATGAACACAACCAGTACAACAAGTTGAATGGAGTGACACTAATTTCAGGACATGACAATTCCAAAAGGGAAAGATGACAAATATCTAAGACTCAACTCAACCACATGTAGAAGAACTCATCTATCACTTGATAAACTAATGCAAGACATGATGTATTATCTAGATATAATCAACTCACCACACCCAAGGCACTAATTAGTAGAGAAACCCCTAAATGAGCATCTCAATGATTCTCCTATCATCTAACAGTTCAATAGGTATCAGGATGCCCTCAAAGAAATGATCCCTTAGAGGACATGTACTGAAAAATAATCCAAGTTGTATACTATTAGTGTTACAATTTACTAATTTTTAACACTGCAATTGTACAAATTCATTATCAAAATTATAATTTTCCACTGCTGGAATGACACAACTAAAAACGACCACATAAATGACCAATTGTTATGTGGTCATTTTTAGTTTAGTTCTTATCTCGTGACCAAATTGGTCATTTATCTTGGTCATTTTTAGTTAGTTCACTTAAAATTTCTCAATTTGGGTCATTTATCCCTTGAAAAAGCTGTGGTGACCAAATTTTTTGGTCGCCTGGTCACTATCTCTCATTTTGTACTAGTGAAATGATTCTATGATACAATTGCAAAACTTGTCCAAGCTTTTCCATATGTCTCTATTTTTCTTTATATTATTTTCTATATGTTCAAAAGTAAATGCATTTTTGTTTCTATCACCTATTGATGGATGAACAATGAGAACAAAAATTCCCATGCTGCAGGTACAAGGAGTTTTGAAAGCAAAAAAATGTGTTTTTGCTTCCCTTTCGAAGACTGTGCAATAAGTGTAAACAACCCATGCTCCATAACTCTACTAGTTGCACAGCATGAAAAGAGACCATGGCATACAAGTATGAGCATTGCATAGAATGCATTCTAGAGACAAATGAAGGAATAACATAATGGACATTGCATATTCCAGAGTTGGAAAAATAATGTCCAACGGTTGCAGGAATCTCTTATGAAGACTATGCCAAAATCATTTCAACAACAGTGTTCCATTTACGTAGACTTTATATAACGACCTATTTACATTGACAATAGATAATATCATTGCTAACATAAAAAATACCAAGGCATGAAACCTATATTCAATATTTTAATAATGTCATCCAATAGCCCATACAAAGAAAAAAGCATAGGTTGTTGAAAAATCAAACATATACATATATATATCTTGCACATTTATGTATTTTTTCTAGGCTCTATTTTACATCCATGCACTTTGGAAATGTGACAGTTTCTTTTCCATTGTCACATTGTTCCTGGAAAAAATTGTTCCCCCTTGTTCTTGTTTTGAATTAAGTCAATGCAACTAGAAGCTATTGTTCAACAAAGTATCAATTATGGAATCTTTTGTTTACAAATATTGTTGTCCTATTTTGCTAATCAATGGAATCTTTTTTCCCCACGGCTCAAAAAACCATATGTTCTATTTTCCTTTACTTTTCTGGTTCACAAAATAATGATGTTTACAATAGCACTAACATTGTTCCTTGGGCGTTGTTTGATTGCTTTAAGTCATTGGTTTTTTTTCCTTGTTCATGCAATATTGCATGTGATATTTATATCAACAAGTTGATTGTTGTATAGAATTTTTGGTACCAATTCTGCATGCAATATTTCATGTTGCATGGTTTACATTAATGTAAGAAAATCAAATAATTATGAAATACCCATGGATTGGTGGCTTACTTTATACCCTGATTATCCCTTTCGGTATCAAGATAGTATTGAATACTTCACAACATAATTTCAACATTTATCTAAAGTGATTGCAAGGAACAAAGAATGACCATATTTTAGTTTTTATCCCTTCTTTCTTATATTTTTGCCTATCAAGTTAAACATTGAAATATTGAGTGTGCTTTCTAGCCGATCAATGGAAATTGGTTAGACTTAGAAGTTGGATACTATTAAATATTCAATGCTTTTCAAGTGGAGGTAGTCCTAAGTTTTATGCTCAATCTTTTATCAACAACGGGCTCAAGTATAGGTTTCTCTTTTATTTTTAACTTACTTTGAATCATAGTGGAACAACACATTGTTTCAGTAGCAAAACCCTAGTTTTGAGGATCTTCATAGTGTCTATGGCATGCATCGAATGTGACCTTTTTTTTTCATTTACAACATCCACTTTATAATGCATTAGTCTAGTTAATCTTCTCTTTTATTTTAAATATGTAAAATGGACTTTGTTGTAGGTAGAGAAGATTAATTCTCTCATTTCTGAGCTTGCACAAGCAGTTGCGCAAGAGATATCATTGCTTGACAAGTTTAGTTATTTGCTAGCAACAACAGATTTATTGGAGCTAAGTTCCATACTTTGAGAATAGCAAACAAAACCTTTATTGAGTCTATTATAAAAAGTGTTTAAGTTGAGGAGAATTAATTTATGATTTTAACAAGTCGAGGACAGGATTAATGGAGAGTGGTGCGCCCATCATTTGAATTCAATAATTCAGTTCCAAGAAATCCATGGGCCAAAAGATTAATCAATTTCCTTTTCAATCTAGAATAAAAAGAAGAGATTATTTGTCCATATACGATATAAGGAATGAGATCTTGCATTCTTATCTTCAAAGTGGCAATTCTTATGTTCAAAATGTTAAACTAGAAATTACAATGTTAAATAGCATATATATATATATATATATATATATATATATATATATCCAACAACACCATCCTTAGTTTTCTTCAAAAATATATATATATATATATATCCAACAACACCATCCTTAGTTTTCTTCAAAAATATTTTAAAATAGCTGTTAACACCCAAAAAGTGCTCACTAGCTCATTCCCTTATTCATATGACCCATTTGCCCACTTTTTCCACCATTTGAGCCTCTAAAACCATCAAAAAGTCACCAAAAACACCATAATACACCTTTTCCCCCTCAATATATATTTTTCCTCAAAAAACACAAAAAACTCTAAAAAATGGTCCAAAATTCCCCAAAAATATTAAAAGGGAATAAAAATATAAAAAATATTCAAAAAAGGAACAAGAGGGAAAAATAGACCTAAACCATGTTGGTTACTACCATTGGTTTCCTTAAAACCACAATGGTATTCCCTATCACCAAAAACTATAAAAAGGTGATAGGGGCTCCTCACTTTTCATCCATATTTTATCATATCCTCATGCTTCCAAAATCCATCTTGAGCTTTGCCCAACCATTGAAACATTGGAGAAGAAGAGACCATTGGAAATTGGAGCACCTCAACCCTGGAGCTGCCCAAAACTCACCATCCTCACCATTTGAGGTAATACAAAAGTTTTCATTTTTATTTACATGCTTATGAATCAATTTTGTTCATTGTTATCAATCTAGAATTCTTTATTTCACTGTTTACTGCCATTAATCTATAGTTTATATTTACTTATTTACATTGCTTTATTTGAGACTGTTGCTACTAGTTAGCAGGTGCATCCTTGCACATGCTTGGTTGAAAAACCAAGCAACAGTTTTTGGCGACTCCGCTGGGTTTCGAATTTTAAATTTTTGTTTTAGATCTTTATTTTAGTTGTTTTTCCCATTTAAAACTGTAGATCTGCCATACTAGTCAGCTTCTTGCTAGCTACCCTAGCCGTTGGCCCTCTCTGCAGCCCGAAACAACCCAAAATTTCAATTTTCGGGTTTGTTTTTCCCTGGCCATTTTCCTTCCATACATCGCGACTTTCGGCACCCATAGTCGCACGGTTCATCACGACCATGAGCCTTTTTTCCGCGCGGTCCATCGCGACTTTTCGACTTTTTCCCGCGCGACTCATCGCGGCTGGGTGAACTTTTCCCGCGCAGGACATCGCGACTGTTTCGCATTTTCCCGTGCGGTCCATCGCGACTGTTTCTCATTTTCCCGCGTGGCTCATCGCGACTTTTGACCACCGCGCCGCAATTCACATCGCGGGTTTCACCCACATCGTCGTGATATTTCCTATTTCATCTCGGCCCATTTTTTCAAAAAAACAATTCGCCCAATCAGCTTATTTTTCCAGCATCAATTTCTGCAATTTTTTATAGCCCACTGTGTCATTATTGCAGCATTATTAAATTGATATTCGTTAGATACTTCATTTATCTTTTTGAAAATTTTCAGTTAATTGAAAGAAAGTTTTTTTAAGTATTTATGAGATTCTAAGTTTTATACATTGCAAAGTTAGAACCATATTTCTAAAAAATTGCTCAATATTTTGCCCAAGAAAGACTCTAAAATCCATTTATTTTCACATATTTTATTTGCTTTACTTTTTAAAGAATCCATATTTTTGAAAAGGTTATTAAAGCATTTACATTTGAAACGTCTTTCATTTTTTCGCAAATTAGAATCCTTATTTTAGTTTGTGATTAAATCGCCCATGCGAGGCACATTGTTTTGGTATACAGTACACCAGCACACAATCTGTCACAATAATTTCAAGTGAGCCTTAAAAACTACCTTAACTCAACCAATATTCTAACCCCACTTGGGGAACAAAAAAAAGAATTTTGTAGCTAGGTAAGACTTAGGGGATAAGTATCCAAACAACACCCCTCACTCATTTTTCATGTTGAGACATAGTGATTGAGATTTATGGTACCAAAATCCCTTATTATTTATTGACACGGTTTAACACCAATTCATCGGGAAGGCCTCTCCCTCAGGAGGGTTGAGTAGCCAGACTGGTTCCAGAAGCCTGAGTGGAATACCGCAATCCATTCAGTAACCGAAGGATACCTTTCGTAGTTCTCGTTGTACCACCCTCATGGGAGTACAACGGTGATAGAACCAAACTATAGATTCACCCAACTGAACGTGTCATGAATGGGGTATCTTAGTGGCCAAACTTTTAGGATTGTCTACCCGATGTCCCTCCCGGTAGGGGGATATCTAGCCTTTGATTCTACAATTTTTATTGTCTGACTTGGATTTCATCACCTTGCAGAGGATATACCTTGTTGAGTCATAATACTTTTTAGTTAGGTGTTTGCATGCTCCATTACCTCCCTTTGGTCATAGAGTACACCTTTTTTCTATTTTTAGGAGCTGTTTGCATGTTGGTTTTCTGACCGCATTTTTTTTATTACTCCACTTATTATAGCATAGCTGTTATAGTAAGTGTTTTGAGTTTGGTTTTTTGGCCCGAGTGCCAGTTATTTTTTACGCTCCCCTCTTGCACACACAGTTGCATTAAGGTTTTTAGAGCTTTCCACTCACCACCACCTAGTAGTTTTTATTCATAAACTGTCACCATTGATTCCCCGCGACGTTTCCGGGGTGAGCCCCCGCAGTACGGTTCCCTTGACTCCACACGTCATCGGCATAGAACCCTGTCATCCGATTCTGACGCACCTCATTTCACATATAACTCTAAGGAAGAATCCAAAAATCCCACATACACCGCACCCACTAGCCCTATGGCTGATTTTTCTTCCAACCCTTTCAACACAAGGACTGTTGGTGGAACGTCTTCCACCATCCCGACTACTACATTGGCCACCACTCCCACAACCAATGTTGGTATGCCCAACCTGGGAACTGCTTCCACTCTAGGCATGCCTAATATGGGAACTACATCTACTCTAGGGATGTCCAACACAGGACCTACACCTGCTATAGGTATACCTTTGACTGGAACCACTTCCAGCATACCAAATCCTGGGTCTACTATACCAAATCCAAACCCATCTGTAACTCAAGCTACACTTGGGAACACAGTTTCCACACATACACCTTTGATTGGGGGACATATCCCTTTCACAAATCAGATACATTTCGGGGGCAGTGTCCTAATACATAACGCCACCACCAGCACGAATGCCCCCATGACAACATCACACCCCTCCGTCAGTTTGCCATTTATGGCTAGCCTTAACCTAGCAGACTTGGCAAGACTAACCAATGATCCTATTAGACATGACCCCACTTGGCCCCCCATGCCCACAAAGCTCCCTTCAGATATCCCAAAATTTGAAGGAAAAGCTGGGGAAGACCCCCAAAACCATATCATGTCATTTCACCTATGGTGTTCCTCAAACTCCATAGTAGATTATTATATTCGACTCAGACTTTTACAAAGAACTTTCATTGGCTCTGCAGCCAAATGGTACATTGAGCAGCCACATGGGACGCACCCCATGTTTACATCCCTCGCCTCAACGTTCCTTCAGTTCTTTCAACTACCTATACGGTATGATGCAGGAGTGGAAATACTGTTGTCTTGCAGACAAAACACCGCTACACACATCACCGATCATATCCATGAGTGGTGTAAGCGCCGTAGTCTCTGCAAGATAAAGCTTGATGACCGTATCTTCCTGGATTGGTTCCTGAAATCCCTCCTTCCACTCATAGCCAAGAACGTGGGTTCTAAACGACCCCAGTCGGAGGAAGAAGCCATTCTAAAAGCACAACAATTTGATCTGATCTACGCCCAGTGTGGCTACTTGTATACCATTTTACTTGATGCTCCTTGCGATGATTCCTCTCGGACTGACACGCCGGGGGCATCCCACGCCGCCGACGGCATCATTGGACAAGTTGCGTCCCACAACCAACACTTTTCCATTATGCACAATAATACAGGACCCGATCTTTCACGGGCCACATCTCACTCTAGAGCTACAACTTCATATGCTCCCATGGCCCACCCCCACCACACTCATGGACTCTCATGTCCACCACAGTGTTATGGTCACGCACCTTCAGCCTATCCACCTCCGGTTGTACCCCCTACATATTACCATCAGCAGGTCACACATGCTCCTGTTCACTCACAAGCCCCAGCGGCTTATTACCCACCACAGGCATCGCTTGCTGTACCACAACCTCCAATCGCTCAGACTTATCCTCAAAACAACAACAACGCTACCCCCGCCAACCAAAACCCTGATCGACAACCGAAACAGGGTAAGAACCCCAATTTACGAACAAACCACCCATGTTCCATATGCGAGGTATACAGCCATTACACACACACTTGCCCCCATTTGGAGTGAGCGCGCCAACTGTGGACCGATGATTCCCAACGATAAGGACACGGTGCACAGCCAACACCACCTCCTCAACTGCAACCCATGATATTGCAGAATCCTCTACCCAACCAAGGAGTAGTAAACACCCATCCAATGGATCCCCCACAAGGATCCGCTGCACCACAACAACAAATTACCTATGTTGCAACCGATTACCAGCATATGGAGTCAAACACTCACCATTTGCTAATGATGTCATCAATTGATATCAACCTCCAAACGCGTCGAAACCAATACTACCCCAGTGCACCTGCAAACGTTCTCCCTATGATTGAACGACCAGTTCATAACGCACCTACATTGTTCGTCTCCACAGTCAGACCCGGATTATACTAGGAATCACCTATGACTTCCACATTCCAATCCATCCCACCCCCTTTGAAGATAACTGAGATATCTTATTTGTGCACCCTCTCGCATAACACACAGGTACCAAACCAACAACCCCCTTTACTCCTACAACCACCCTCAGTGCCAACTCACTTAGGAGCCACACCAATTCATACTATCCCATTTTTATTTCCCCCTTCAGGCGCCATCAACACACCAGTCATGGCTACACTTAATCTCCCAAGATTAACATTAGGACTACCTATGTGGTACCTACCTGCCCCAACCCCTCCCCCAACATCGAATGTCATTTTACAACCGGTGCAACCCATCAATACTTCTAACCATCCACCCCCTGGTGTAGCAAACATCTAGAACCGGCCACCTCCAACTGGGACCACTGCATCAACATCTAGTAATGCTCCCCCTCAACTCCGCTACAATGGGGGTAGAGGACCGCAAACCTACACCACTGGACCCACCACTCGCACCCCACCAACAACTCCAAAGTTGGCGAAGAATCCCCCAACAATCCGTGTTCCCCCTAAGTACTCTTTGTGCGACGATATAGGCCATGCTACCCATCAATGTCCACAATTACTGGCACTTCAAGAGCATATGCAAATGTTGGATGATGACACTAACATTCCAGTTATCAAACTTGAGCTTCCCCTTCAGCCTCGTGATAAAAATTTACGTACTAACCACCCTTGTGCGATATGCGGCATCTACGGCCATTATTCACATCACTTCCCCGATCTCCCAGATTATAAAGCGACACTATATGAATTGAATAATGCCGACCTAGAGATATCCCCTCCTCTCATTGAGGAAATTCATCCCCCACCATATTCCTCCTCAGAAGATATTAACACAATTTACATGGTTTCCAATGGAGATCCCTTTGTCCGGTCGACCCCTTCCATTGATCCCTTCGACCCACATATTCAACCTTTTCAAATCAAAGAGGAAACCACATGTCCACAGCATGGGGGCAGGCCCAATACCTTGCCTACTCATCATCATTGTCATCGACGATACTGGGGGCATCCACCCCGCAAGGGGAATCCCCCATCTTCATATCATCACTTCAGTATGCCACCACGACACACAGCCTCATGGTACACCCCCCCTCCAGTAGTTGGTCAATGCCTCGTTGATCCCTCTCTAAGACAGCATCTGCACCGCATTGACACCTCTGAGTTCAGGGGCATAATAGATTACCTCGACCCTGGGATAGGGGGCATGATCAATCATTTTGAACCTTCCCCATCACATCTATCTCAGTATTTCAATGACCCCATTGTTCAAACCAACACATATGTGATCCACAATCATAAAACCCATGCACATAGCATGGGGGCAGGTCATTAACCCTACTCACTTTTTCACATGCATGATCTCAACCATATTTGAGGTCACATATCACTTGTATATTTGATTTGATTTGATACACCTAGTATTCTTCCCCCGCGGGCCATCATTTCTCCCCACCACTGCATCCTTGGCTTGGTGGGCTCACCTTTATTTGTAGCCATTTTTTAACCTAGTTATTTCCTTTGACCATTCTGGAGTCCTTATGACCTCCGTTTTTCGCACCATTTGCACTGTCGGATTCATATTTCCGTGCATGTGATGATGCTTGAGATCATTTCTCGCTCTCACCAAAAAAATTTGGCCATTTTTTCCATGCCCCATGCCACCTCAATTTGTGTGCCACATCGACTGTTGTCAGTTTATTGGCGATTTTTATACCATCGGATTCAGTTTTCTGAACTTGTGATGATGCTTGAGATCATTTCTCGCTCTCACCACCAGATTTTTCCAGCATTTTTTCACACGCCCCTCGTCGCCTCGATTTGTGTGCCACATCAACCATTGTCCATTTTTTACTTTCTTTATATCGCCAAATTCAGTTTTCCGCGCTCTTGATGATGCTTGAGATCATTTCTCGCTCTCACCAGAAACCCTTTTTGACATTGTGTTCCTACACCTTGTTACCTTGATTTGCGGGCTACATCCGCCACTGTTGAGTTTTACAATTTTGTGCATCACAACTTATACATGAGCCATCCACTCCATCCATACCCCAATTATGGCGTTGTTTTTCTATCATTCATCAACCCACAAGGAGACCTCATCAAGTGTTCTCCCCTACCACTATTCTTGGTTCCCATACTTGTCCCTTGATCAAACACTTCCTCCTTGCCTCACCATTACTTTAGTTCGGTATAATTTTATCCCATTTTTTCGGGGCCGATCAATTCCTTTACGAAAAAGGCACTTAGGGAGTTTCTGTTAAGCTCTTTTCTGACTCCTAAAACAATGAAAAGATCGCCGAGCAATCTTGCTTCCTTTCATGCTCGTTAAAAGTATCTAAAAGGGCGTCTACCTGGTATAAGTTTACCCCTTTTCCGGACCTTGTAGACTAATTACGAAAAAGGAATACTCTAGTCACATTGGCTAGAAGAGTTCTCCATTTGCATCATTTTATGCTTTTTCGGGCCTTGGAGACTAACATACGAAAAAGAACACCAATGGAGTCTATTTACCATTTTCATACTCTCTAAAATTGAAAGCAACCATGAGCAATTACCGTCTTGGGCTCATACAAATCCACAGGACGGTACTCCTCCACCAATTCAGAGTCTTCTTATCGTTTTCAGACTCCTTAAAAATGAAAGCACTCACGAGCATAAACAATCCTAGGCTTGCATAAATCCACAGGATAGTACCATTTCAGAGCACACTTTTATCCCTTCTTGGAGCTCATTAAAACCATGAAGAAGGACCCAATGGTGCTTTTCGGCGCCACAACAGATCATGTCTACTCATATGGCAGCTTCCCCATTCTGGTCACCTTTGTTCAAATTATTTTGTAGTATGTCACCCTAAGAGTCTCCCAATAGCATCCATCAGCTTGTCCCCCCAGAATCACTCCAGTCTAAAACACATACCCATGATCCCCACACCTTAAATTCAGTTTCCTATGCTGCTAGGTCAACCATGTCATCATGCTCTGAACAAAGGAAGTTTGAGTCCACCCACTATATGACCCCAGTTATTCCCCATCCCCATAGTATGTCAGCCCTACCATCAGTACTATCACACTTCAGTTGTACACCTTGCGCTCCTATCAAGGAAACATCATTTCCTTGGTAGTTGTTGGTCTCCCTTTGTCGATGCCAACCAAATCTATTCCAGAGGATAGACCCAGAGGTCCCTATGCCTTGGACTCATCACCATTTGTGATGAGTGCCTACGGATCATTTCGAAAGGATTCCTCAGTGCCTCTCCAAATGATTGTTTCTCACATGCTCGACTTCAACACCTTAATCGCATCGTCGAGACTCATACAGGGTATCAGTCCCTTCAGTTATTTGTTGAAGACCCCGGATATCACTTGACTCTACCACATTTGAGAATCTAAGTGAAGAAACAACCAGTTACACATTCCTATGGATATCCAGGTTGTGCTCAGGGATAGTTTTCAAGATGTACCCCAGTTTTATACTCCCTCGAGTATACAGTTACATAAATTCCTTAGAAGTTGACTCACAGTCTTTGAGTCCTTACAGATGTTGGACACCTTCAGCTCCAACAGTTCATCAACCTTTCTAAAACCTTATTCAGAATGGTTGTTGCTCTTTTTCAGTGTATCAGTTATTGAGATCAGTCATGGTATGACCATGAGTACGTCCCCTCTGGACCATTATAATGTAACAACAGTTTTTTATGTATTATTCAGGTACCCCTTGTTAGGCCTAATTGTTATGTATATGTTTTGATACGAGCATGGTTATGCCCACCTCGTCCAGAATCAAAGATTATTCCTCATTCATTTTGAGGCCATGTATTTTTTCAGTTTTTGCAGCTTCCAAGGGGCCGTTGTTCCAATATCCAATCGGTCTCTTCTCTTCTCCAAATCCTAGGAAAAAGACAAAAGAACTATGATGTCTATCGGCCATACGATGAGTTCCTGCCCTCACACATCAGGGGGCAATCCATTAACACCCAAAAAGTGCTCACTATCTCATTCCCTTATTCACATGACCCATTGCCCACTTTTTCCACCATTTGAGCCTCTAAAACCATCAAAAGGTCACCAAAAAGACCATAATACACCTTTTTCCCCTCAAGACATATATTTTTCCTCAAAAAACACAAAAAAAACCCTAAACAAGGGTCCAAAATTCCCAAAAAATATTAAAAGGGAATAAAAATATAAAAAATATTCAAAAAAGAAAAAAGAGGGAAAAAGAGACCTAAACCATGTTGGTTAATACCATTGGTTTCCTTAAAACCACAATGGTATTCCCCATCACCAAAAACTATAAAAAGGTGATAGGGGCTCCTCACTTTTCATCCATATTTCATCCTATCCTCATGCTGCCAAAATCCATCTTGAGCTTTGCCCAACCATTGAAGCATTGGAGAAGAAGAGACCATTAGACATTGGAGCACCTCAACCTTGGAGCTGCCCAAAACTCACCATTTGAGGTAATACAAAAGTTTTAATTTTTATTTACATGCTTATGAATCAATTTTGTTCATTGTTATCAATCTAGAATTCTTTATTTTACTATTTACTGCCATTAATCTATAGTTTATATTTGCTTATTTACATTGCTTTATTTGAGACCACTGCTACTAGTTAGCAGGTGCATCCTTGCACATGCTTGGTTGAAAAACCAAGCAACAATAGCTATAAAAAAACTCTCTTTTATGCATCTCTCCAGATAATGGTTACAAGAAAGTGACCATTATGCATATCTCTATATAGTGGTTATAAGAAAGTGACCATATGTCCTAATGGGTGTCTCATTACCTTGAGTCATTTCCATTTACAATTATGTTAATGTAATATTGCATATTTGTCTTTGTCATTTTTTATGTACTAAATTTTTATTCCATCTCTCCAGGTACATTTCCACCTAGTGGCTCTGGTTAACAAGAACCACGTGGTGGCAATGTCCTCGACATTGCCACCTACTCTATTTGTAGAACGTTGTAGGGAGGAGCTATTTTCCTGGAGTTGTGGACAATCGATGGAGGTCAAGATGAATGGTTTAATTCAAAGAAGTAGTTGACCTATTGCTAATTTGATGAGAGTGCATAGATATAGATGTTGAGGACACATTCTTACATTAGAAGTCGAAGATCTATATGAAGTAAGCAATAGAGTACAAAAAGGCAAGTCGACTGCTAGGAAAAAAAAATATTTCTATCAAAATACTGAATATTATGAAATCTATATTTTCAAGGTAACTGACAGTGAAAATAATGACAAGTATTCTAACTTGAAACTAAATCATTTCAATGAAGTACAAAGCATCAACACCAAGCACATACCAAGTATGAATGACAAAGGTTAGAAACATAAATAAGTTTCCAGCATTTTAAAGTTTTGGTGCATACAAAATTCCTTGTATAAAAGTTCAAGTACAAATCAATATAGCCATTGAATTTTGGTTTATTTATGTAATATTTTAGCTTCCTATGTACATTGGGCCACAACTCATGAACAATTTGCAATGCAACATAGAATAATCCTCATTAAGGACAATTAACCGAATCCCACAGAGGTCATGAATTTCATCAATGCTCAATTTCTTCCTAGAAATTAAAATGAGACAAATCTCAAATCAAGAATAACTTTGAATAAGCTTGAAGTTAGAAATAGAATACAAACAAGAATCCATGTGAAAATACTGTAAAAGATGAGTATGATTTAAGAGAATAATCACTTCAACATCTTCTTGTGAATATTGTACAAGCTCTTTGGCCTGTCAAACAACACATAATTGGGGATGTTTGCCTTCCTTAGAGCTTCATCCAAATTTTTAATTGCAGACATGATAGTTGCGTCCATGGAACTCTCAACAACTTTGGAAGAAAGCTTATGATACTTCTGAAATTTGAATTGCCACTACTTTGTTTTCCCATGTGTTAGCACTCGGATTTTCCTTGGGCTGTATCAAAGAAACCCCGAGGTAACCTATTTCAAACCAATATTTAGACTGAAAGCTGGCCTCTTTCAACCAGAGAGGGCTCTCTCGACAAATCTGCCATCCAATGTCACCACGACAGCAGTTTGACAATGAAACTCAATGGCCAATATGTAAATAATAATAATAACTTGTAGGCTTTAAATGAGCTGGCTAGATCAACATGAATAAGATACCATTGGGCAATGGAGTCGAGAAACAGAAAAATATCAACCATCAGTCAAACAAATATTTCCATACAAAGGCAAGATAGCTGTCTTATTACAGTCAATAAGATTTTTGCAGGTGATAGGGAAAGAAATAAAGACAGTCCATTAACAATGGGCATCAATTTTTAGATGAATCCACTGTTAATTTTGGAGAAATAAATGGATGCTCAGATGCGGATAAATCGAGGCATAAAAACATGAATCTCAATCTATATGAACGTCCATCTAAGCATAGAAGAAAATGACATAATGAAAGGCATAACGTAGAAATTAAACTTGCACAGGTAGGGAAAGGGAAAGGTACAGACTGCAATTTTTAAACAGCACATGAATCTTTGATGAAAAATCTGCTCAGTTCTGAGATCTTTATTAATTTCTGAAAATCCTTCAAAACACCCGAAATGGGTCTCTTCTTACTGAAAATCCCCACCCTTTTTCATTGCAAAAATGCAAAATTTATACAAAATTTCTTCCTATGAGCAAACCCTAATTGTATTTTTTCTAAAAATACGCCACCGATACTAAAATAACAATCAAATAACTAATCGTTACTTTACAAGAATTAGTTTTTTAAACAGTAAATGACGGAAAATCTGGAATGTTGTTCTCTCATATCTTCGGAAACTAAAAAAAAATGGCTGTCAGCTGCCTCTATTTTTTTCACTTCTTTAACTGATATTTATTATTTTGCCACCTGTTGATTCTCTTCCTGGAATTTCTGGGCTTTCGAGGGTATTCTACTCCTTTGACACCTGTACAAAACCATTCCCTTGCTCTCGTCCACTTCATCTTTAACCTGCTGAGCTGTTTTTTTTTTTTGCAACAATCGTTTCCATCATACCAATCATGAATATGTCTGAAACGCTGCTCAAATTCACCAGTCGTGGGATAAAAATCGAGATGTATGCTGCAGCTTTTACTATGCAAGAGATGAAATTGACTTGCCACAAACTTTAGACTTTCACCTTGCTCAGAAAAAAATTTCACAGCAAATGAGGGTTCGGATATTAGTGCTAACCCTAATATCGGTTCTCAAGGAAAACTCCATTGCACCCGAGACACAAATAGCTCCTCTGTATGGAAAATTTCTACGATCCGAGAAGAGAAAAAGTATTCCAAAACATTCAAAACTAACCTCCCATCAATCTTCTACAGCCGGTATTTCAGCTTCTTATGTTTTTTTTATTTTTTTATTTCTCCGGTCGCTTCTTCGAGACAAAATAAAATAATGAGTTTCATCAATAAATAGAAGCTGCTTTTTAAGTGCCACGTAGGCTGTTTCCGCGTAGTTTTCTAAGTGGTTTGCAATACCACTTTTCCCTACGCGAATGTATCAATAGTGGACACGTGTGATGTGGTTTTTGTTCCGTGACCACTCTTTTCATTACTTTTCCATGCAAGTTGTTGTTGCGGAAAGCCTACGAACTGTTGCTTTTCTCATACAAAGAAAACAAGTGATGACGAGAGCTATCTGAGACCAATTCTGCTATATTTTCAATCTTCTTTCTTCATTGGTGATGCAAAATTCGGTGCCTGATGACTCTCACCCTTCTCAAGATGTTCCACGCAGAGACCAAGAAGACTTTGTATCTTAAGAGCATTTCCAGTCCCAGCATACGCACAGGACTCCAGTATAACTTTGACAATATCTTGCTATTTTCTCATTGAATGTCTTTGCTACTTCCAAAGTTGCATTAAATTTTTATTGCTTTCCAAGATATAAGCGGTCAAGGCTTAAACAGAGAAATCGAGTAAGCAGTTCTCCAAGCTCAGAGTCACTTCCCTCTATCACGGCAATAATAATCGACTGAGCCACCTCACCATTGCAAGATCCAACATATATCAACCCGGAGATATTGCAGTGAATGCAATCACCTCTATTGGAACCTTCGAGTCTGTTTAAAATAGGAGATAGAAGTCGAAACACCTCGTCCTTTGAGAACCAGCATATGCAAACCAAAGCCCATAATCGTTCAAATTCGGATGTTTGACTCAACCTTACTGACGTACTTTGCAAGAAATGCGTATGCAGGATCACATTCATTTTGGATGTCACAATTTACAATACCGACTGCAGGCACGGCTCCAGTAATCACATGATTGTCGTTGTTTAGAAGACCTCGGCATCTCATATTAGAAACTCTTGATCTCCTGGATTCTCAGTGTTATCACTGCTAGTATTGTTGCTGTCAGAGGAAGATCCAGACGTCGAAATATTAGATGACTGAAGGCTGATTTGTAACGCTCCACTATCGTTATTGTTGGCAACATGGCCTTTCTTCTTCTATAATCCTGTTCACGCCAATAATAGATAAACTCTGACTTTCGAGCTTACATTCCCTATTTTCATAACTATCGCTGCAACTATTATTTGTGACAATCGATGCTTCCTCAACACAAGTGTTGTGATCTGAATATAAGGGTTTATCTTTTGATAGCGTCTCTTCATAGACTCTAATGTCTTCGGCTTTGGCATTTTTAGGGTTCTCTCCAAGTATTGTTGAGACCAAAGAAGTTCTACCTTCAGCAAAATTACCAAGAACATTAGCAAAACCCCAATCGGGACATCAAGACGAATGTTTGGATATTGTAATTCTTTCTGCTTTCTGGACTGTCAATGATTTAACTGATCTTCTTTGAGACGCTCATTGACCGTCGATTGATTCCTTAACCTCGCCTTAAAAGACACCTGGGAACACATTTATTTCTAAGAGACGGTATTTTGGGGTGCTGTAGACATCTGCTAAAAACAAAACTCTACAAGTCGATGGATCTACTTCGCGACAATAACTTCCTCAATTGCAAAGCTCTGCGATTTTCATTTTTAACTCTGAAGTCTTTATCCCACATGCATATAGAGAAGAATTCTCTTCACGTTTTAAATACCCCATTGTCTCTAATATATCTCAAGTAACAAAGAAATGGGAGGTTCGTGGATGATGGAGGATATGAGATATGTAGCACCCTCGAGGCTTGGCACTCGGTCCCGTGATGAGCCCTCGGTGTTGGGCGCGCATATATTTTGCTCCAACTTTTATTCGAAACTTTGACCCAATATAAAGAATACAACAAACCCCTTTTTTTTTATAAAGTCTCCTTACTTCATAAAATTTATTTTTGGGTTAAAAATTAAAATATCGAAAACCTTCAAAAAGCTTTAACTTTTAGAAAATATAATATTGAAGCTTTTTCTCTTCATGAAACCTCCAACTATGCCTAAATATTGAAAATCCCTCTCCATACTTAGCTTTTGTCTTTAGAATATCAAACCTCTTTCTTCATGATTTTTGGCCTTAGGTTTTTCATGAAAACATAAAGTTTTTCCTTCTTTTGTATGCCCGAGGACAAAGATGTTTTTCTTGACCAAGTTTGAAACCTCCCTTATGCAAACGGATCTATTTTTGCACCATCAATGTCGTCAGAAGATAATTAACCAAAAAATTTATTGAGTGTCAACACCATGGATGATATAACTATAAGCTCATCGTCCTAATTGCTAAGAACAATGTTATAAATGCTAAAACTAATTAGACCTCTCAACACACACACTGAAGGCTATCCTTCAATGCATTCAATCCATTTTTTTTGTGCGTACTATTTGGATTGCAACATGACAAGCAAGCCTGCGAATCTATGTTCCCTTAGGAACCTTAGCTACCAATCCCATTGGACAAACCAAGCCTCCAAATAGCCATGCATCAAATATCTTCACATCAGTTTCAATGGTTGTAGATGAGAAACCTTTACCTTTTTCTCAACAGAATCCTGTGTGGCATACCTGAAAACAAAATTCAATTCAGTTAACAAAGAGCCTCTCGACGACAATTTTGAAAATAAAAATGTGGATGAGAACTATGCTACAATAGTGAATGATTCAGAACACCTACAAGCACCAAATCAATTCAGACCTAACTTGAAAATTGATGAGCTCGTGTATCATAGAACGGGAGTATCTATTGGAAAACTAATGCAAATTAATGAGTAGCATGTAATGTGTCTCACTGTTGCTGGTGCAGATTGTTGTCTAGTTGATTTTTCTTAGCAAAAAAAATTTGGAATGTGTTATGCCACCAATATATTTCTACAATGATGGAGATGAACTTTTGGAAAGCATTCATTGGTGGACTCCTATAGCTAAAATAAATAACAAAATACAACAAAATATGGAAAGTGGCATGGCTAATGTTCTTAAATAAACCACCTCGACTAAAACGTTATCAAAATATGAGGCTCCTAATTTTTTAGTTTTGATGATAATTTATCAAATAACCGTAAACCCAACTCACATATACCAAGCATGTTTAGCTAATGATCGTGAGGACATCCTTGGAATAAGAAGGAAAGAGATATGGGTTGGTTAGGGTTTTGAAATTGCAATAGTTTGTCTATTTCCCCTATGCTAACATTGTAAGATTGGAAAAGTTTAGAGAATAACAGTGTCGTTACACTATGTATCTAAAGTTGGGTGCAACTCACTAGACTTTGATATTATAAAACCGAGACCTGATTTGGGTAGATCCGTTTGAATGATAACTATTATAGAATGCATGAATCATAGATCACAGTCTTTAATTTATGAATAATCTATATAATTGGAGTTGTAAAAAAATATATATGCATACAAAATATTCTTAATTCATGAGCAATTAATAGTTCTTAACAGATCTTACCTTTTACAAATACAGGAAAGTGATTGTCTAGATCTATGATCCACGCACTAGCAAACTTCCTTTATGGCATATGAAGATGAATGTAGTGCTATCATTCACAACTTTACAAAGACACATGCTCACAATTATTTGACAGCATATCAGCATCTCCACGCTACAACAAGTAGAGGTGATGCCAGAAAGCATGTGCCTCCTTTTTTTGTTTTCAAATCTTATAATCCATATTTGCTTTTACATGCCAAGAATAGCCACCGTCCATCAACTCAGATTTCAAATCGCTCATAAATGAGCTATGATATAAACTTCCCATGGAAAACTACCATGAAGAAGCTACAGTAGGACCTTAAGTCTAAAGGGATTTGATAGTATAGTGATAGCACTACAACGAATTACCCTTTTGGGGGAAGTTTTTCCAACCCCCCCCCCCAAAAAAAAAAGTGTTTTCAGGTCTTTGGGGGCGGGTCCTAACAACCCCCCCCCTCCCAAAGTCCCTAGAATTGGACTTTTGGGGGTGGATTTTACAAACCCGCCCCCCAAAGTCCAATTCTCAGGACTTTTTTTTTTGGGGGGGGGGTTGGAAAGACCCCCCTCAAAGGTGTTTTTGAAGGTGGTTGTTTAAAATCCCCCCCCAAAAGTCCAATTAGTCCAATTGTCAAGACTTTTGGGGGCGGTTCTAAAAAGACCCCCCTAAAGGTTTTTTTTAGGGTGGTTATTTAACCCCCCCCCAAAAAAAAGTCATGAGAATTAAAGTCCAATTAGTCCAATTCTCAAGACTTTTGGGGGCGGTTCTAAAAAGACCCCCCTAAAGGTTTTTTTTAGGGCAGTTATTTAACCCCCCCCCCAAAAGTCATGAGAATTCTCATGACTTTTGGGGGGGGGGGGGGTTAAATAACCGCCTTCAAAAACACCTTGAAGGCGGTTATTTAAAATCCCCCCTCAAGGTGTTTTTGAAGGCGGTTATTTAAAAACCCCCTAAAAGTCATGATAATTCTCATGACTTTTGGTGGAGGTTCTAAAACGACCCCCCCTAAAGGTGTTTTTGAAGGCAGTTATTTAACCCCCTCGCCAAAAGTCATGAGAATTCTCATGACTTTTGGGGGGGGGGGGTTAAATAAGTGCCTTCAAAAACACCTTTAGGGGGGGTCGTTTTAGAACCTCCACCAAAAGTCATGAGAATTATCATGACTTTTAGGGGGTTTTTAAATAACCGCCTTCAAAAACACCTTTAGGGGGGATTTTAAATAACCGCCTTCAAAAACACCTTTAGGGGGGTGTAAGGTATTGCCTTACATATTTATCTTATTAGATAAATAAATATATTTTTATAATTGAATTGGTGATTTTACAATAGGAATGGCCGATATTAAATATGGCCTAACGGGAATAGACATGTCTATTTATCAATAGACATGTCATTTAATAATTAATAATTAATTATCCTAATCTAATAATAAATACATTTGTAATAACCAATAAGGTTTATTACAAGTCATCCCGCTCTGAAAATATTCAACCATGAATCTTCTACAAGCGTGTTGCAGCTTGAATTCTTGCCACGAATGAATGTGCCACAGTTTAGCAGTTCTTGGAATAATTGATCACATTTCCATTCAAATCTTATCATGCTTATGATTCTGTAGGTGAATGCATAACAACTAAGGGACGTATATTTCATATATGCTAATTTGGCAATGTTCCTTTTCTCTTTTAATTTTATGTGGATGTTTGATATTTCTACATGCTTTGATATGGTTTACTTATCTATAGCATTAATTACTAATAATGTACTTACTTCCTTGTCTGGCAAGCTTATCTTTAGTTGTACCCAGTGAGCCTTTTGGTATTGAGATTCTAGAATAACTTGAGTTGTGACCACTGGTAGAATGTTCATCTTTTTATTTGTCACAACATCTTCTGGGTTTCGTTCTTCTCTGTTACCACGATTAAGGTTATCTTCGACGCTTTTATCATTGCATTCTTCTACCACTTCATTTCTTTCATAATTGTTGTTAATAATGACTTCATTTTACCCGTATTTTGTGTTTTATTATTACAACCTATGACATCATTGTTTTCCTTATAATTGATATTGACATTGTGATTGTCAATATCATCTTGATCTTTCATATCCTTGTCCTCTAGCTCTTTTGTTTTATCGTCCTTGTTATCGTATTCCTTAACAAGTCCTTGTTCTAGAGTTTCACTAGACAAATTTATAGATTTTTCAGTTGGTGTATTAATGTGCCTTTCTTCCCTACCTTGTAAGAATGCGCAATGAAATTTTAGTAGACGTACATATTTTTGAGTGAGTATTGTATTTTGAGGTTTGTAGTTGGGGAGTCTTTTGTTATCCCCCGAGGAGTCTGGTGGCTTGGATATTTTTTGCGGAGGAATATAAGCCTGGCGGTCGGCGTGGCTTCCCTTCCTTTCTGGTTGTAGTAGCAACCTCTGACTCTTTCGTACTTGAATATTTAGGGGTCTTCATAGTACCTTATTCTCTTTACTTGGGAAACTGGGAGTCGCAATTGCTTCTTCTGTTGAGAGTGCATATGCAATTTCCATCTCTACTTGACTTGAGAACTCAAGAGTCGCAATAGCTTCTTCCTTTATGGTCATAGTACCTTCTTTTGTCGTGAGTGCATATGCATTTTACAGCTCTGTTTGACCTGAGAAATCAGGACTCCCTTCCTTTCTAGTTATAGTAGCAACTTCAGACTCTTCCCTACTTAAATATTTTGAAGTCATTGTAGTACCTTGTTTCATCATAGGTCTCAAAGCGGTCTTGAGCTGTGCTTGATCAATATCATCTAATGTTGCTTCATGTTTTCCTTGCTTGAGAATTCAGATGGCGTAGATGATTCTTTTCCCTTTAACTAATCAATATTGTTTAATTTTTCTTCATGTTTTTCCTTGCTTCAGAATTCATATGGCGTAGCTGATTCTTCTTCTCGTTGTTGGTTTATCAACATTTTTAATTCATCAATTAATTATTTTATGTCTTTGTGAAGAATTTGTGTTGCCACGTTGATATCTGATATTTTTCCTACAAGCTCTGTGCTTTTTATCTCTTTAGTCTCTCTTTTAAATTCCTTTTTAATTTCTTGAGTTTTTTGAGCTCTTTTAAAAAACGCATGAACACCTACATCGAAGACCATTTTGTTAGATTTTCATCATTTAATTCAATAGATCTAGGATCTTAACTGAAAAAATAACATGTACAACATATCAAGCATAAGATACAAGAGACAAGAGACACAAAACATTTCACTAGGGAAAACCAAGAAGGTGAAAAACCCCGCAACTTCCTCAGAGATAGAATCAACAACAATACAAGGATCAAAATGATCAAACCCAAGAGATAGATATCGTCAGTAGCATACTCCTCCTCCACTTGTGCGCACTCCTCCTCTCTCTCACTAATGCAAAGTGAGTGAATGAGAGAATGTTTGAAATGAGAGAGTCACATTCTCTATTTATACCTTTACTTTCACTTGACCTTTACTCAACTAGGTCAGCCCCAACTTAACAACTTAACATAATGCTGACTGGGATGACCCCTCTAGGATGTTCTAATAACCCTTTGACCCACATGACTCATACAGGTCCGACCCCATCAAGGTGGTCTAATAACCCATCAAGTATAAGTTACGACACTTACAATATAACTTGCAACGCATGCAAGTACAACTAACGACACTTCCAATCGGAGGAATAATACATCTCCGTTGGGGATATAATAAAGTACAAATGTAATACATACAATATATAAGTGAATATATTTCGAAGTTACAAATACATCAACAATCCCTCTTAACTAGGAAGGTATTCTCTTGACACAAGTCATCAATACATATAGGCACAAGTCTTCAATTCTGGAGTTGGATCATCGTCACTGGATTACAGAGCATCATCATCATCACTACTGTTGTACTTGACATCTCAATCATTGGGTTATCTCTGAATTCTTCTCATCATAGGAAGTTCTACAGAGCCAGCCCTTTTTCACACTGGATGCAGGCCTAGCCTCCTGCAGATCTTCATCATCACTGGCCATACTGTGGAATCCTCAGGACTTATTTACGTGCGTCAACAAAATCTAGCAAGAGCATCCTAGGACTGATTTACGAGCTTACCGCTCAACCTATCAGATCTTCCAAGATATTTTACATGTTAACTATCACAAAACCTTAAAAGAGTGTCTTGCTTCCTGCAGGAACTCTAAAGAGCATTCCAGGACTGATTTACGAGCTTACTGCTCAACCTATCGGATCTACAGGACTGATTACATGCCTCTAGTAGCAAAACCTCGAAAGAGCATCCCAGGACTGATTTACGAGCTTACCGCTTAACCTCTCGGATCTCCCAGGATATTTTCTATGCTACATGCACAACCTGTCCATGACCATGGAGTATCAACCTGATACACATGATCATACTGATCATCATCATATAGTACATCATCTTGATGCACATTATCATCGCATGATCATCCTTATCATCGTCACAGCATCGTCCTGATGCATATCATCTGGAGCATCGTCCTGATACTCGTCACATATGATCATCCTAATCATCATCATAGCATCGTCCTGATGCTCATCACACAACGCTTACATCCACAGCCATGGGAAGGATCCTCCTACCACCATGCTTGGAATGGCTCCTGCAAATGTGTCCCATCACTTCTTCCTCGAAGTATCTTCAATCTGAATAACACCAAGCCTCTCTCTGAAGTACTCAAACTTCACTCTGGCTAGTGGTTTCGTCAACACATCTTCAACCTGCTCATCCGTCGCAACATACAGGAGATTCACTTCTCCTCTCTGCACCATATCCCTGATATAGTGATATTTGATCTCGATGTGCTTCGACCTGTCATGGAATATCGAGTTATCTGACAACTTCACACAACTCTGGTTGTCACAATAGATATAGGTGGCATCCAACGGGAGATCAAATAACCCATACAGTAGCTTCCTAAGCCATACTGCCTCACAACTAGTCGAACAAGCTGCAACATACTCTGCTTCGGCTGTACTTAGTGCTACGCAGGACTACTTCCTGCTAAACTAAGAGATCACACCTGATCCCATGCTGAAGCAACACCCCGAAGTGCTCTTCCTATCTGCAGCACTTCCTACCCAATCTGAATCAATATAACCCTCCAGGTTAACCTTTTGATTCGCATCATACTTGAGCCCATAATCAACCATACCCTTCAGGTACCTCAGAATATGCTTTACAACAATTAGGTGAACATGTCTAGAATCCATCAGGAACTGGCTCAAGGTGTTCACCGCAAAGAAAATATCTGGTCTCATGTTCGTCAGGTACATCAAGGACCCAAACATCTGACGATACACCATGACATCAACCGGCTCAGATAAAGCATCACACAGAAGCTTCAAGTTCGATGCCATAGGTTGGCCATGGCCTTGCAGTCCATCATCCCGAACCACTTCAGGATTTCCACTGCATACTTCCCTTATCCAAGGAATATTCCACCTGCACTCTGCCACACCTCCATGCTTAGAAAGTAATGCATCATAGCCAAGTCCTTCATCTTGAACTCGGCAGCAAGCTTCTTCTTCGTGTCGGCAATCAATCTATCCTCACCTGTAAGAAACAGGTCATCCACATACAATAGTAGTATCACTGGATTGCCTTCCTCAACCTTGTAGTAAAGGTTGGAATCCTTTTTACTCTTGGTAAAGCCCAAACTGGATAGGAAGTTGTTTATCCTACCATACCAAGTCCTGGGAGATTTCTTCAATCCATACAAGGCTTTCTTCAACCTGCACACATATGACTCCATGTCATGTGTTTCAAAACAAAGTGGCTGCTGACTACACCATTCAAGAAAGTTGTCTTGACATCCATCTGGTGTATCTTCCACTTCATCACTGTAGCCAGAGCAAGTACTATTCTGATGGAAGTGTATCTGGATACAGGTGCAAAAGTCTCTTTATAATATATCCCTTATTTCTGGGAGAAGTCACGAGCTACAAATCTCGCCTCGTATTTCTCTATGCTACCATCTGCAGCATGCTTGATCTTATAGATCCACTTGGAAGTCACCACAGACTTCCCTTCTGGTCCTAGGACCACATCCCAAACATCATTCTTCATGATCTACTGGTACTCCTTGATCATGGCATCCTTCCATTACTGCATCCCGAATCCTGGGAACTTCAGATTCTTCAATATCTTCAATAGATAGTTTTCTTGAACTTTGTTGCTGGAGCAAATGTTGTAGTCCATCTTTTGTAGGTGATTTTACACGATCTTTCCTACAAGTCAAATTCAATTGCATGAATAGAAACTTCTCATAGTTTTTCAGAATAAAATCTTACACATAAGAATATATGTCATACAGTCATGCAATTATCTTAGCCAATGCTTCAATACAACACTTATCCATATCCCGTAACTTTCTAGATGCCTTCCATCTCTACCAGAACATTGTTAAGAGTGTGCACAACTCCCAACATGTCAGCAAACATGTTTCATTCTAGATAAGTATCAATGGAATTTTGTACAGTACCATAGGCCACTTACCCATTACTTGCATATTAGTAGTATCTTGTTCATTAATGCAACATTTCTAATATGCATAATATACATCCCAAATCTAGGAACATAAGTATGTAATGACTGAACAACATCATTTAAGTAATCATATATATAATAAATGACATTTCAAATACTTATCTTTGTTTAGTTGTTGGGTGGACTCCCTCTTGATCTTTGCTTCCTGGAGTGCTCCCTCTTGATCTTTGCTTCCTGGAGTGCTCCCTCTTTATCTTTTCTTCCTAGAGTGCTCCCTCTTGATCTTTGCTTCCTTGTAGGAGCTTTTGGAGTGTGCTCCCTCTTGATCTTCGCTTCCTAGATTACCTATGCTTGAACTTATATCCATCCTGGACCACTATGCATGCTTAAGTGTGCACTAGTGTCATCATTGTGTTATCCTCAATATCTCATACATAACCATACATATATTAGTATAATCTCAATACTATCAAAACATTATGATCCCAAATAATCTTATGTATGGTCATGATCATTTCGCACACAAATAATAAGCGTTAGTATTCAAGGTTTCAGGAAAGACTTCTTTTACTCATGCATATTCTTATTTGACCATAGGACTCTTCTGGTTAGTCATATCATCAATCAAAGTAAGGAACATAATATGCATAAACCCTTGATTACTTCTAACTTTAAGAATAATCATTATCATTCATACAAAAGTATAAGATCCTAACACAAGGTAGGATTCTAACTTGATATAGGAAAAACATACATGGTTATCATGTTTACTAGTTATGTCTAACATACCCAAACAATGTCTTTTTGTTCTCTTCAATGACTTGTGCTTAGTAACTTGCATATCTCATAAGTTAACCATTGTAGAACCAAATTATACATACCTGTTATAGGTCAAACCTGCACCTCTCCATCCGTGATCACCTTGAGTTGTTGATCACACAAAAGGACAACTTGGATGGAGGAGCATGTTGACCTTAGATGAGACCTTGACTCATTCCACCTCCTTACAAGGTGGAAAAACCCTAAAAAATGTCATTTTGAGACATGAGCGCTACTCTACTTCAATAGACTAGCACCTGTACCCTACTCCAGTTTGTAATAGTAGCGCTCAAACCTCATGGGCGCTACTCCTCTTCAATAGAGTAGCGCTCAACTTTTAAAAAGTCATGAGCGCTAGTTGTAAAACACTATTGTAGCGCCTTGGGCACTACTCCACTGTGAAATAGTAGCATACACCTCAAAATATGATTAAAAAATAATTAATTTCATGAAGAGGATTAGTTGCAGTTGGTTTCCTAACTTCCTCCATAACCATCTCTCGACCTAAAATGCCTCCCTTGTCCTATAAATACAAGGAGGAATAAAGAGAGGGGTTAGAGACATGAATTCTATTGAGAGACTCTTAAAGAGAAGCTTGTGTTGAAGGAGGTTATGCTGGAAGATTTCCAAGACAGAGAAGAGCAGGTGCCCCGGATCAGGTTGCAGGAGCATGCTGCATAGTCAGGTATACTTTGTATCATCAATTTGCATTTGACAATAAAAGGTTGAAGCATTTTTCTTGTCCCAAATCAAGTGTTCATTGAATCATGTACTTGTTTGGATTTGTTTTGGTTAACATTGATGTTTAAATTGCTTTTTCCATTTCATCATTATATATTATCCAAGATACACTGAGAAAGGTACTTGTATTGCAGGTTTATCGAACAGAAGATTGACTTGAGGATCGAGCGCAAGATCAGATAAGAGCTAGGATCGAAATTTGTTCAAAAAGGTATGTTCTCAAGACCTATAACTTATTTCCATTCATAAACATCTCTGTAATACAGTTAGTATGCTTACCTATCATCCACCTTCAGTTGATGATGTCCGTTTCCTCATTATAGGGTAGTTTTTCCCTCTAACAGACTGGCGACTCCACTGGGGAGTATTGTCTTTCTGCTCTAGGAAACCTTTCTTGATTTTCTTTCCAGTACTTTATAACTCTTTCAATCCTCTAAGAAGTCCTACAGGTATCCCCTGCTTGCTTCTCCCTGTTTTATTTCAGTCTTTTGTATCTTTTCAAAGTCATTTTTTTATCTCTTTAAGACCTGAGTGCTACTCTGTTATACATACAGTAGCGCCTGTACGCTAGTCTGTGTTCATATAGTAGTGCCCACCTCTATTTGAGCACTGGTTTCCCTACTGCACAGTAGGGTATATTCCTGTAGCTTCCTGCCGGAGGTTAGGTTGAGTTTTCTTCCTTTTTGGGTGGGTTTTTGACTTTGGTTTAGGTCTCCTTGACTGGTTTTTTAGGTCTGTATCTCTTCTTTGAGTCTTAATACTCTCCTTTGAGTTTCAGTACCCTTCTTTGAGTCTGTTTGTCATCTTTAGATCACTTGCTTACTTGTGGAATATTTGGTCCATTTATAACTCTTTTTGGAGACTAAGCTTTGTTCCTTAGTGAACACCCTTGCTTACCTTTGCCCTGATGGTGTGTTGCTGACCTGCAAACCTGCATGCTTTCCATGTGTTGTTTGTGGCAACACTTGTTTGCTCTTTACACATCTTATCCTTTGTTTTAGGGTTTGGTCTGTTTTGGAGCCTTTGGGGTGTCTTCCAAACTTGTTGAGTTTCAACTTTCCTTGACTTTGTGTCTTTTTTCGGTATCAACTGTATTTAGAGTGCTTTAGTTTGCTTCATTTCTCAGTCTTTGTGTTAGTAGGGTGGTTGTTAGCTTGCTTTCCTACCGTTTGCTTGGCTGGGTGGTCTTGTTAGGGTTTGATGCTTTGGGTCATTTTCTCTTGAGTTTGATTTCCAGTTTGGAGCATCTGCTCCCTTTGTTTTCTCTCCACTTTGCTTCCGAGTGTGAAGGCTTTTTCTTTTTGCAAAAAACCTGTAGGACAAGCCTTTGTCGAGCTAGTGTTTTGACAGTTGTAAGCTTAGGAGCCATTTTTTAGCCATACTTACACATTGTGCATAAGTCTTATTTGTGTTCCATGTTTATAGTTCTTTTTCGTTTATAATAACAGAAAAAGCAAAAATTTGGTAGCTTAGGGTTAGTAAGGCTTATATATTTTGCAAAATAGCATAGTTTGTTTTGTTTATAATTTTAAAAGAAAACAAAAAGAAAATTTTCTTAGACTTGTTTCAGTTTCAAGTTGGAAAGAACATTAAATGAAAAAATAAAAAGTTTTGTTGTCGAAAGTTGTAATTTATGCACTTTGCTTTCCTGTTGCAACCACGCCACACAAACGCACTACCTTTTGAGTAACAACATCCCTAAAAATCTTTAATAAAATTAAATAGCAACAATTTTCTTTTTTAGGGATACACTACACCAACTAGTCTTGGTTAGGATCTTGGGTTTAAATCACCTTAAACCACCCAAGGTCACACATTACGCAAAAATCGTAGTTCGACTATCACAGGTAAACCCACTTCATTCAAAGCTTGCCTAGGATCTATGCAGTAGGTCTTGTGAGATCAGATTGTTAGGAATACTCCTCCTACTTTCTATTTTGAGCATATACCAGGATTGGATCACATTTGGGGAATCTTTGAGTTTCGGGCTTAGTTACCCTGCCCACGCCTTTCGATTCGACCTGAGACTATTCCCCCAGGAGTTTTTGGTGTTGTGGTATCCTTAGTATCTGACCATAGGTTCATACACAGGTGACAACGGAGGGTATATCTGCTATACCTAAGACAGACGTGGGAGGAAATCCCTTGCAGGTCTTTGGGAGGGCGGTTGGGGATTCTAGCACTTGCACCCTTAGTCATTGTATTGTGGACCTCGGGTAACTATCCTTCATCCTTCGTTGATCTGTTCTAGGCCCTCATCATCCCAGACTCTTCTCCGAAAGGCATCTTGTTTGCTTGGTTTGCATACTTAGGACTTTTTAGTTGGCGTGTTGTTTTCCCCCTAGTCTTAGTGGCCACTAGGTTTTCTAGTTTTATTTTTATATATAATCGTGGAAAACCAAGAACTTCGTAGGTCGAGAAGGTTGCAAAACCTTCGGCCACTTAGAACAGAACCACTACCGCTAGCTAGACGACAACGGGTAGACCCCAGTGTTTCGTTGGAAACCACTAGTGAAATAGAACTTCCTGAGAAACTTTTTACAACGAAAAATCCTGAAATAGAAATTCCTGAGGAACTACCACCTGAAATAGAGTTTCTTGAAGAACTACAAACTGTAACAGAAAGCCCTGAAATAGAGGTTCCTGAGGAACCACAACCGGGGACTCCAGATCAGCGACATTTTAGTTCAGTTGAGATTGAAGATCTCACTTCTGCAGAGTACAATACTCCCTTTAATCCTCCTCTGACTAATCTTAGAAATCCGCTTCTGTTACCCATTGGTTTCCAGTAGCCCGATTAAAGTGCATATAATTTCCCACTTGAGCATTTTATGACTAATCCGGGAGTTCCACAGACTCCCACCATAGGTATGAACACTAATATTGTAAATCCTCCTCCTACTGCTACACCGAGTTCGGCACAGACAACCTCCGTGTCCACTCTGTCCTTCAGTTTTAATACTAGCATGTTAGGTATGCCGAGTTCAACAACTATGGCATCTACCCTACACCTACTTTTGGACCTAGCAGTACGACTAATCTAGTTCCACCTCCCGTGACTCAACCGTTATATAACATACCCAGCACATGGATTTCCACCCGTAATATAGGGCCAAGTGTTTATGTAACTGTGCCTATCATGAGTACAATGACCGCACCGTCTACGTTAGCTACTACTGGTTTCAATACCTTTGCAGGTCCCAACACAAATCAAGGTAATATACTTGCAAGAAACGTCCCTTTTTCCTTATTTTCAGGGGAGGGAGTAACATCTTTAACCAACAATATGGCGGGGCTAACGCCCAACCACAGTGGACGAACCCACAGAGCACTAACCCACTTTCATATGGGTGGGGGAATTTCAATAATACTTTCATGCAACAATAGATGGCAGGGGGAAACCCCTACCAGCAGATGGCAGGGGGCAACCCCTACCAGCAGATGGTCGGGGGAAACCCCTACCAGAAGAGGGCGGGGGGCAACCCCTACCAACAAATGACTGGGGAGAACCCCTACCAGCAAACGGCCGGGGGAAACCCCTACCAGCAGTTCACGGGTCAAACTATGGGTGGTTCCCCCTTTCCGACCCCAGCTTATCAAATACCGTCTTGCAGGCCTCGTTTACCATTTCTGGCAACTTTAAACTTGCCATATCTTTCCAAGTTGACAAATGATCCAGTGTATCATAATTCCACATGGCCACCAGTTCCTACCAAGTTACCTTCGGACATTCCAAAGTTTGAAGGAAAAAATGGCGAGGATCCTGGTGACCATGTCACTACCTTCCATTTATGGTGTTCCTTGAACTCCTTAAATGAATATTCCATTAGGTTGAGACTGTTCCAGAGAACCTTAACCGGTGCTGCAACTAAATGGTACATTGAGTTACCAGCAGCCACTTTCTTTAACTTTCGGGATCTCGCGATAGTTTTTCTGAATCACTTCCAGCTTCCTGTTCGTTATGATGCCAGAACAGACCTTTTGTCTGCATTTAGGCAAAATAAAGCCCCTCACTTATCTGCTCACATTCAGGAGTGGCGAAGACGTAAGAGGCTCATTAAAGCCAACATACCTCCAGAATTCCTTCTTGAGTGGTATTTGAAATCACTCCTTCCTTACATTTCTAAGGAAGTAGCTACTTCTGGAGTATCTACCGAGGAAGAAGCCATCTTGCGAACCCAGCAGTTAGACCTTGTTTACGCACAATCTGGGTTACTTTATGAAATTATACCTAATGCACCGCGATCAAATACTGATCTAAGTAGACCTAAGCCTGGACCACATGCTGACGGCATAGTGGGTTCAGTTGATTCTGCATCTTTCGAAGCTTTGACTAAACAAGTTCATGCCTTATCTGTTAAACAGTCGACTGCAGAAGTTACTTCTGTCACAACCTCTCCTTCTACTTCTGAATCTGTTAATCAGGTTCAGAACAATCAAAAGGGCCCTCGACAGCCCAATAACAAAAAGAAGGGCAAGAAAGGAGAGGGGAACCACCAGAAGCCCAAAAAAGAGAATGCCGAGGAGGGTAACAAAGAGAAGAAGAAGGTTAAGTTCCCTTGTAAACTTTGCAAGCAGGATCACCTTACTCATCAATGCCCTCTGCTCGAAGAAGCCCAGAAGCTGCTTCAAGAGAAGAAACCTGCCGTACTAAAAGATCCATTCCCTAAAGGGCAGGGTTCAGCTTCTGGCACCTCCAATGCTGGGGGCACCACACATGCTTCGGTTGATCAAACTTTTATCAACATGGTTAATTCAGATAAACTCTTACAAACGAGAGTCAAGAATTATACCCCGGATGCACAGAAAAAGGATAAAGAGATTCCAGAATCCTCCACTCCACTCCACATACCTGTGGACCCAATGCCCAAGATCCCGAAAGGTGTCTTGAAATGGGCATCGTACAATCCCAACACTCAGGCTGCCTCCAACTACAATGTGGTTGAGGATCTAGCCCAGACCCCTTGTGCCATGTCTACGTTAGAAGTCTTGCAAAGTTGTCCTTTACAACGAAATGCACTTTTGGCAGCTATTGGAAGTATGGAATCCTCTAACATGTCTGCGTGATTTGCTATGGCTGATATCAAATACCGGTTGTTGTACCACGTTTCCCTTCAGATAGAAGTCGTCCATGGCCCAATGACCATTAGACAAGCTGTTGTAGATGAGGGTGCGTCGACGTGCATAATGTCAATTTCCTGTTGGAAAGCTTTGGGTTCTCCCGAGTTAACCCCTTCTAACACACTGCTTACTGCATTTGATGGCAGGACCTTCCGTCCACACGGGTTTTTGCCATCATTTGATGTCACTTTGGCCGGTAAGACAGTCGCTGTAGAAGTAGAAGTTCTGGATGCTCCGCTTGATTACAATATGTTATTAGGCAGGAGCTGGACATATGCCATGCGAGCTATTGCATCGACAGTTTTTCGAGTTGTTATGTTCCCATTTGAAGGTAAGGTCATTACAGTCGATCAGCTTTCTTTCACTCAGAGAAACAACCAGACTTCTTCAGAAACCACAATTCCCTTAGTTGATCAAACCGCCCCGGTTAGTGAGAGTTTAGGAGAAGGGCTTTACGGGTCGTTAATAGGCACTTTCAACCTTCCCTCCCCCATTCTTTTTATGCGTTCTGATGTGGGTACTTCTACTGAAAATTTCACGGTTGGTTTAAGAACCGATCCGTGGATTCTTCCCACTACATCCGAACCTTCAGTGCCTCTATCCGTTGCAGAAGTATCCTACATGGAAGCACAACATGCTGCAATGGAACATATCGTGACTCCGCCAGTATCTGCTGAGTCAGATATGGACTATGCTCCGGCATGGTCACTGAATTCCACCCACTCGTTCGATTGTTTAGACACGGTTTTTCCGTCTGATGCAGCCATCTTGGAAGCCATGATGGGCCTGGACCAACCATGGGAACATATGCATCACAGGTCCTACCTGCTTCCAGATCTATATAGGATTGAGAGAGGGGAATTCCTTATGAGACCCAGTGGATTTGTTGATTTGTCATCTTTTCCTTCTACTTCGAGAGTTGTTTATGCTGAGGGAAATATGGCTAATATATCGAGAACAATTCCGATTAACATTTCCACCAAACCCGGGTTCATGGAAAACATTTTTATTGGTGCAGACTGTTCTCCAGAAGAGATCGCTCTGTATACTAAGCTTTTCAAAGAATTCATCGACATTTTTGCCTGGTCATATGAGGAGATGCCAGGCATTGACCCAGCCATCGTGTAGCATGTCATCGGGACATACCCTAACGTAAAACCTATGAGACAAAAGCTCCGTCCTGTGAATCCTAGAAAAGCGGCCGTCGTCAAGGTGGAGGTTGAAAAGTTGCTTAAAGCCGGTTTCATCTATCCGATTGATATGACGGAATGGGTTTCAAATCCCATTCCGGTTGATAAGAAGTAAGGTACCATTCGAATCTGTACTGACTTCCGGGACTTGAACAAAGCTTGTCCGAAACATAACTATCCTACATCGTTTATTGATCAAATCATAGATGCTTGTGTGGGACATGAGATGTTCTCTTTCACGGACGGATTTTCGGGATACAATCAAATACAAATTAAACCCGAAGATCAGCACAAAACAACTTTCATCTGCCCGTGGGGGACCTTCGCTTATCGAAAGATGCCATTTGGCTTGAAAAATGATGGAGCTACCTTCGAGCATGCGATGAATTTCGCTTTTCATGATATCAAACACATAGTAGAACCTTACTTGGATGACCTCCCGACGCGATCTCGAAAGAGACGGGATCATCCAACTCATCTTAGACTGGTGTTTGAAAGATGCAGACAATATAAGATTCGTTTGAATCCTAACAAGTGTGTGTTCTGCGTCGAATCGGGACGTCTACTGGGCTTCATTGTCTCCAGTCATGGCATAATGGTCGACCCGCTGAAAGTAGAGGCGAACGTAAATTTGCCTCCTCCTCGCACCTTGCGACAACTCCAAAGTCTGCAAGGCATGTCTAATTTCTTACGGCAATTCGTTATAAACTATGCTAATATTACCAAAGGTTTTATGAGACTACTCAAACAAGACTCCTACTTTGTGTGGGACGAAGCTGCTCAAGCATCCTTTGAGGCCTTGAAAAAGGCACTTCTTTCAGCACCCTTGTTGAGCCCGCCAGACTACGCAAAAGACTTTCTCTTATATCTGGCAGCGTCTCTTAATACAATTGGCATAGTATTAGTTCAGGAGGACGATACGCTCCAAGAGCATGTTGTCTACTATCTCTCTCGTGCATTGATAGCCCCTGAGGTTAAATATTCGCACGTTGAGAAGTTAGCACTTGCGGCGGTCTATGCGGTACAGAGGCTTCATCACTATATACTTTTATGAACAACTAATGTGATAGCAAAAATCAATCCCTTTCAGTATGTTCTCACTCGACGAATCATCGGTGGTAAATATAATAAATGGATTGTGATCCTACAGGAGTTCGATTTGGTCTTTCAATCAGCCAAGTCAAAGAAATCATTAGTGTTCATTGAGTTAATCTCAGAGTTTCCGAGTAACCTAGAGCATGTCGAGGAAGAATCATCATTCCCGGATGAACATATCTTCCTTATTGCTTCCTCTGATCCATGGTACAGGGATATCTTAGTATATCTCCAAACCTTGAGGTGTCCTACTACTTTTTCTCGAGAAGTGCGACGCAAATTGAAGAGCCATGCGAAGAACTATCTCATCATCTCAGATACCTTGTATCGACATGGGGAAGATTCCATCTTACGACATTTCTTAACTCTAGAAGACGCTGAAGCAGTATTAAATGATACCCACAGTGGAGCTTGTGGGGGACATGTTTCCGGGTTGGCAACAGCTCAGAAGATACTGCGTGCTGGATATTTTTGGCCCACGATCTTGAAAGATTGTGTAGAAGCAGTGAAACACTGTCGTCCGTGTCAGTTTTTCACCAAGAAAATGAGGGCACACCCAGCTCCTCTTCATCCTGTGATTACAGAAGCTCCCTTCACAAAATGGGGGGTTGATTACATGATATGCAATCCAGTTTCGGCTGGAGGGAAATATTACATCATCGTTGCCATTGACTACTTTACCAAGTGGGTGGAGGCAATGCCTACTGTCAAGGCAGATGGAGAAACTGCCGTTTATTTCATGTTTAATCAGATTATTCCACGGTTCAACATACCTAAAGAGATAGTGATTGATCACGGCAGTCATTTCCAGAATAGCATGATGACTGAGTTGTATACAATGCTTGGTTTTCGATAAGAACATTCGTCTTCATACTATCCACAAGCGAATGGACAAGTCGAAGCAGTGAACAAAACTTTAAAGGTTATACTACAAAGAACTGTTAATGCCAGTCAAAATAACTGGCACATCATGCTGTACCCGGCTCTTTGGGCTTATCGAGCTAATGTTAAGACTGCTACTGGGTTCTCTCCCTTTCAACTTGTGCATGGGATAGAAGCAGTCGTACCAATTGAATGCGAGATTCCTTCACTGAAACTAGCCGTTCAGTTACTACCGGATACTTTAGTTCTAGAAGAACGTTTGTTACACTTAGAACATCTAGATGAGCAGCGCCGCGATGCGCTCACAACAAACGAGGTCCACAAAAAATGAGTCAAATGACAATATGACAAGTCCGTCATACCTAGAGTTTTCCTTGAAGGATATTTGGTCCTACTTTGGGATCAAGACAAAGAACCCCTAGGACCTGGCAAGTTCAAGTCCATGTGGCTCGGGCCTTATATAATTTCCAACGTACTGAAGAAGGGTTCCTACGAGCTGGTAGATTACGAGGGGAATAAGCTGGCCGAGCCTAGAAATGGGCTCTACCTGAAGAAGTACTACGCTTAGGCTGTTGTGCTTTTTCTTGTAACATAGCTATATATTTTTGTAGAGCTAGTTTTTGTTTATGCTTTTTAGTTAATCTTATTTGTGTTTTCGTTTCGTGTACCAGATGTCAACCGAACATTTGTTAGGATTTGCTGATGGCGCCAGTCGCCACACCCGACAGTTGGCTTCAGCAGCTTGGGTCATTTACTCACCCGCTGGCCAACTATTCTCTTCGGGGGGGGTTTGTTTGGGTCCTGCTACGAATAATGTGGCTGAATACAGTGCAGTTATAGAACTTCCCCGAGATGCTCTCAGTCATGGCATTTCACATTTGGAGGTAAGACTTGACTCACAACTAATTGTATTTCAGTTAACGGATGTTTACCATATTAGAGATCCTGGTTTGCTACATCAGTTTCTGCGAGTTAGACTATTGGAAAGATAGTTTGATTCTATCATTTATGAACACATTCTAAGAAATTTAAACGCATTAGCTGATTCATTTTCAAACTATGTTCTAGATTGGCATTTGTATCATACACTTTCATAAACAACATTGCACACATAAAATTCAAACACATACACATGTAAATAACCGATACTGTATATAGCTGATACTGTATCAAAAAATATATGAGTTTTGGATCACAAGTCTAATACAAGTCATATCATAATAGTACAAAACTGGGCTCTGAAGCCTAAAAATATACATATAGTGTATCCATCTCCTATGGAGAAGGAGGGACCTCGTCATCATCGACTGCATTCCAATAACATATGACTAGCCTAGCTACCTTCCGCAGCACTCTAAGCCATGCTGGGGGCACCCCAACTACATCTTCCTGCATATCTATAGGTATCTGATCCATACGACATGCAGGAACATCATGGGTCAACCGAATCACTTTTCTCTCTATGGTCCCCATCATAGCATCTGCTGCAACCACATCAGCTGGCCTCACGAAGATGGTAGGATGTCCCTCGGGACGGACAGGCCCAATGTCTGCATATGACACTTGTTTAGTACTTCAACATTCATTCATAAAAATCAAATACTTGAAAATTTTGAAAAAATTAAATAAATTCTCAAAATTAAACATACCAATAGCTCCCCGGGCTCCACCTGGAGGAAGCACCAGCTTTGGATCATGGCGGAAATCCAATCCAGCATATGGAAACTGCTCGAAGGTGGGCACCTGCCTCTCCCACCACCCCTAGAAATCATCAGTATGATAACAGTAGTGACTTTCCCCACCACCCTGGCGGAGGAATATGTCACCCCACAACCTAGTCTGGGCTCACGGGGGTTAACTTGAGGTAGAGGCATCCCCAAACTAATAGCAGGTACCCTCTCGAAAAAGAAGGTACACAAGATGCTGCCATAAATAAAATTCTTCATACTCCCGGATTTACAACCCATGAGTTGAGCTTTCATGGATTCCAATAAACTAGTACACCAGTCGTACACATGACCCTGTAAGCATCGTACACCAACATGCATAGAGTGCCTAGAAGCTAGGTGTAGTGAGGCACTACCGGACACCCGGTTAATCATACTCACAATCACCTTCAGAGGGAGGCCTTCAATGGTAGAAATCAAGATTTGTCTTCCTGATTTCTCAGCTCTAGCCACACAATATGTATTCAAGTACTCCTGCACTGACCCGATGCCCACACGAGAAGACCCCTTCAAATTTATTACATCTCCCCTCCGTGAGAGACTAGTAATGAAGTAAATGTCATCAACTGTAGGATCCAAAGTTTTCCCTCGGATGACAAAGGTATTGGTATCCACATCCCAGTACTGAATAGGTCTTCGAAATAACCTGTTTAGGGCCCTCATATTTACGGTTCGGTAGAACTTAAACAAACCACATCTTCAAAGAGAATGGAGAGTGATTGGGTCTTGCATGGCCAGCCTATCCATGTCCTCGTGTTCTCTCTCCCTCCATTAAAGAACCATCCTACACAAAAAAGGGCAATTTTTCAGTCCTCGACGCTTGTTTCTCCATTTTCAGGCTTGAGCGCTACTGTATATACTACACAGTAATGTATGGGCGCTACTCTATGTGAGCATAGTAGTGCCCATCTCCTTCATATGCTACTGCTATTGTTACACAGTAGCGTTCGCGTGTTAAAATATGTGAGCATTGCCTTGCAAGCATTTCTGGGCTCAAAAATTGAAAACTAAACAAATTGGAATTTGAGTTTTAAAATCTAATTACATATATTGAAATCAATTTTAATTTTTACCCACCATTGTTAAATTACCTATAGTTTCATTTTTTATGACCTAATCAATCAATTAATACATACACATGGTGCGAAGGTAATTTCACTCATCTGGTTCTCATTTTTTCACTAAAACTTTGTAGGACCAATCTCCTAAGACTAAATTTCTCGATGTTAGACCTTATTAACTAGTTAATAGTTCAAATTCATATATCATTCGAGATTTTTGTCGCGATTACTAATATTTTGTTGAAGACCTAGTTTTGGCAGATTATGAAGCTACGATCCCAGAAGCTGACCTTTAAGTCATTTTAAGCTCTTGTTTGGACTATTTAAACCTAAGCAAGATTGCTGAGCAGACTTGTCCTCTTTAAGCTCGGTAAAGTATTTGAAGGCTCATCCGCTTAGGTATAGAATTACCCTTTTCCGGGCCTAGGTGGATTAACTACGGAAAAGGTATACTCTAGGTATACTCCTGTATGCGCTAGAAGAGTTATTCTTCCTTTGTTTTATACTTTTTCGGGGGAGGAGATTAACTGTACGAAAAAGGACCTTTTGGAGCCTTTCTTTAGGGTTTTCAGGCTCTCTAAACATGAAAACACCATGTGAGCATTCACCTACTCGGGCTCGATGTGAAATCCATGAGAGGGTAAGTGGAGGACTGTTTAAGTTTTTCAACTCTATAAACAAGAAAACACCGCCGAGCACAGACCAATCCGGGCTCGATATAAAATCCACGAATAGGTGTAAAGAGGATTGTTTAAGTTTTTCAGACTCTATAAACAGGAAAACACCAGCGAGCATTAATCTGCTTGGGCTCGATATTAAAATCCACGAGCAGATATATGGAGTTATTGTTTAAGTTTTTCAGACTCCTTAAAATTGAAAACACCGGCGAGCAAGAACAGATCTCGGCTCGATATTAAAATCCAGAGATCAGTAACATAGAGTAATCTTCTATCTCTTCTTTGAACTCTGTAAACAATGAAGAAGGTACTGAGTCTTCCTCCCATGGGCTCGTTAACCTTTTTACATGGTTGGATCTATTGAGTTTTCATTCTTTCTTGGACTCATTAAAATAACAAGAAAGGTATTCTTTTATCTAAAAAGAATAAGGGATGGGAAAGATGTGTCATATCTTCAATGTCAAAGGCATTTCAATCAGTTCTATCCTTGAACACAGCACCTACTTGAGTCTATCATGTTGGTTGGGTTTAGTTTTTGACCTCAGGGTAAACCTGACCTCCGAGTTGTTTACTCCCCTGGTTGGTTATTCTTCCAACCATATGGAGGGTCTGATAATGTCTCCTACATTTCAGGTTTATCATTTGCCCCATTATGTCGGAAACTGCCTGAGTCACTTTGTGTCGTGCTCACTGTTCAAGGATATACCTTGTGTCGGCCATTCTGCAGTTTGCCTTGACCTCATGCGTCGGCCATCCTAGTGTCAGTCTTGTCACATATTACTCCATATCAGCTCATACCAGTTGAGTGTTCCTCGAGTTGTATGATGGAGGATGCCTTAAGGCCTCCCTTCCAACGGACTTCTTCCCATCGACATCAACTCATTTTACTCTGGGAATGAAGTTTAGAGTTTTAGTTAGTACCTTGGAGATTGCAGTCACCAGTGGCAATTTTCCTCACTGTTGAATGTCGAGAATACATCAATGTCTCTTCTTCAACAGGATCCCCAAGTGTTCGACTCCAAGTCCATTTATTCACACTTGTCAGATCGTACTAGTTACCTTGGGCCCGATCATCATTATCGGTGGAAGCCCTCGCGTTTGTTAACGGTATACATCAATGACCGGTAATCAAACGATTCCCCCCATGTTCGACTATCAGCTCATCTATTCACATGGCTAGGGTTTGTACCTCGGGTTGTTTTGGATGAAGACCTTGGGATTTTGGATGACATTACCTCATTATGTTATCACCCAAGTTACGCAAGACTGAGCCTCACTTATATTTGGCTCTCCATGAGACATGAATCCAGTTTGTTGTTATGGATATGATCTCTCAGTTCGACATGGATCCACGCTTGTATTCGAAGTGGCCATGATTTATATACAGCTCCTTGTTATATATCGGAGATCATGTTATATCACACTGTACATCTATATGATGTCAAGAATGTAATTGCTCGCTGCCCTTGATCTTTGTTTCAGGTGTTCTTGTGACTTGTTTCTGTGGTTCCTTGCTCCTCCTTTGGCTTTGGATTGTAATGTATTTCGGCCATCGTTTCCCTCTGACCTCACACATTAGGGGGCATCTATTATAGGTCAAACCTGCACCTCTCCGTCCGTGATCACCTTGAGTTGTTGATCACACAAAAGGACAACTTGGATGGAGGAGCATGTTGACCTTAGATGAGACCTTGACTCATTCCACCTCCTTACAAGGTGGCAAAACCCTAAAAAATGTCATTTTGAGACATGAGCGCTACTCTACTTCAATAGACTAGCACCTGTACCCTACTCCAGTGTGTAATAGTAGCGCTCAAACCTCATGGGCGCTACTCCTCTTCAATAGAGTAGCGCTCAACATTTAAAAAGTCATGAGCGCTAGTTGTAAAACACTATTGTATCACCCTGGGTGCTACTCCACTGTGAAATAGTAGCGTACACCTCAAAAGATGATTAAAAAATAATTAATTTCACGAAGAGGATTGGTTGCAGTTGGTTTCCCAACTTTCCCAACTTCCTCCATAACCATCTCTCGACCTAAACTGCCTCCCTTGTCCTATAAATACAAGGAGGAATAAAGAGAGGGGTTAGAGACATGAATGCTATTAAGAGACTCTTAAAGAGAAGCTTGTGTTGAAGGAGGTTATGCTGGAATATTTCCAAGCCAGAGAAGAGCAGGAGCCCAGGATCAGGTTGCAGGAGCATGCTGCAAAGTCAGGTATACCTTGTATCATCAATTTGCATTTGACAATAAAAGGTTGAAGCATTTTTCTTGTCCCAAATCAATTGTTCATTGAATCATGTACTTGTTTGGATCTGTTTTGGTTAACATTGATGTTTAAATTGCTTTGTCCATTTCATCATTATATATTATCCAAGATACACTGAGAAAGGTACTTGTATTGCAGGTTTATCGAACAGAATATTGACTTGAGGATTGAGCGCAAGATCAGATAAGAGCTAGGATCGAACTTCGTTCAAAAAGGTATGTTGTCAAGACCTTAACTTATTTCCATTCATAAACATCTCTGTAATACAGTTAGTATGCTTACCTGTCATCCCCCTTTAGTTGATGATGTCTGTTTCCTCATTATAGGGTAGTTTTTCCCGCCAACAGTACCTTGTAAGTAGAGCTTCTATATGATTCATGACTATGAATGAGTCTTTTGTCTTCATGTCACCATGGTCATATGTTCTTGATCTAGAACTTGATTTGTCTTTCTTGATGTACCTTTCATGTTAGTGGATAACATCAACCTCATACAACACCACAGTGCATTAGTACAATCATAAGTGTCATAACCCTAACCAATGAATGTCTTCTATCATTCACATGCATTCATACTTTTACTAGGGAGATAAGACAAGTCTAACATTAATCAAGATTGTACTAACCTCAAGAATATGAAGACAAACATATCATAAACTTAATCATGAACATATTTCAAAACATACCTATATGAGTCATATCTGTCGAGATTGCTTGTAGTCTTCTTATGTAAGGCCTTAGCCTAATCTCCCTCTGGAACTGGAACTTCTTCACTTATGCAGGTGTTCCAATTCATTCTCTTCTAGGATTAACCCAATCCAATTTGATTTGTTGAAACTGGATTTGGAGTTGGATTAGGGTTTGTCAGAGAAACCCTAAAAATTCAAACTTTGAATTTCAAACTTCTGATTGGATGAAAAGATGTGCCTTGCTGAGCTAATCAAGCTGGTATACTTCAATATTGAAATCTCCAAAATTTGACCCCTCAAAATTGCCTTTGAAACTTTCGGATCTTCTAGACAGTATCCTAAACTAGGGTTTGATAAAGCCTGGTCTTCTTCCCATCCAAAAGGTTCAATCTTGTGTTCTAAACTTCGATTTTTCTAAGGAGCTTCCAGCCGTGGTCACAGATATCAAAAATTCCAACTTTTGCAAAAGCCCTAATTTTCCACCTTACCGATCAAAATCCCGAACTAGGGTTTGATTAAGCTCGGCCTTCTGCCCAACCAAAAAATTTGATCTTGGTCTCTAAATTTTGATTTTGATGAGGAGCATTCAGCCATCGACTCCGATTCCAAAAATTACAACTTTCTCCGAAGCCCTAAATTCTCGCAGTAGTGACAAGCCAAGAATGAAGGTGCTCAGAATCCAATTCTGTTTTGACATAAATATGCACCTAATTGTTTCTGGTGCATCTCTGAAATTACGAATCCACAGGGTATGAAACTTTTCTTGTGGTATCCTGACCTGTCATCTTTCCAACCCCATAGGTCTGACCTCAATTGGATTCTCTAAGAGAGAGTTATGCCAAGTGTCGCAACGTGACCTGTTTATGGGATAAAACATGAGAGCGAACTTGTACAGCATGCCACGTGTCACTGGTTCAACTTCGGCCTCTAAAAATTTTACCTGTGAAACTACAGTCCGTGCTCTTACTATTACTTTTTATAGAATTTCATTTGGAGCTTCCTAGCCCAAGTTGTGACCCTTTTTCCTAGGTCACTTGTTTATGACTGAGATGTGGAAGAGGAAGAAACCCTAGATTGTACGGATCATAAAACAGAAAGTACAGCGAATTAGATGTTTTTCTTCAGACACAAGGTACATGTGGATGTTTTGTTCGAGCTATAAAAGTTTCAGATCCCGAACCTTCACCAAAATGGATTTATAGCGAAAGTTCTACGATGACTGGTTTTTGCTAATCAAGCCCTAGCTTCCAATTTGTCGCAAGTGCAACAAGTATCATAAATGCCATACCATTCCTTCTTTCAGGCTAGCTCTGATACCATGTTATATCTTCATCATTTAATTCAATAGATCTAGGATCTTAACTGAAAAAAATAACATGTACAACATATCAAGCATAAGAGACAAGAGACAAGAGACACAAAACATTTCACCGGGGAAAACCAAGAAGGTGAAAAACCCTGCAACTCCTCAGAGATAGAATCAACACCTATAAAAGGATCACAATGATCAAACCCAAGAGATAGATATCTTCAGTATCATACCCCTCCTCCACTTGTGTGCACTCCTCCTCTCTCTCACTAATGCGAAGTGAGTGAATGAGAGAATGTGTGAAATGAGAGAGTCGCATTCTCTATTTATACTTTTACTTTCACTTGACCTTTACTCAACTAGGTCGGCCCCAACTTAACCACTTAACATAGTGCTGACTGGGACGACCCCTCTAGGATGGTCTAATAACCCTTTGACCCACATGACTCATACAGGGCCGACCCCATCAAGGTGGTCTAATAACCCATCAAGTATAAGTTACGACACTTACAATATAACTTGCGACACATGCAAGTACAACTAACGACACTTCCAATCGGAGGAATAATACATCTCCGTTGGGGATATAATAAAGTACAAATGTAATACATACAATATACAAGTGAATATCTTTCGAAGTTACAAATACATCAACACATTTTGTCTTCTACAAAATATTCAAGAAGATTTTGAATATTTTTTTTTTAACTTTTCCCCTTTTTTATAAAATAAATAAATTATTAATATAATTATTACTAAAACTATATAAACTTAATTATATATATATATTTGAGTTATAATAATAATATTATAATTTAAATTTTTTTTTAAATAGACTTATTTAGGGTTTAAAAGCGTTGGAGAAGGCAGGAGGTTGGGAACGAGGAGGGCACAACAGGAGTGGAGGGAGTGCGAACGAGGGGAGGAGGGCATGGATGTAGAGTTGTGGGGGATGAGGGACACAGATGGAGATTGGGAATGGGATATGGGAACGTGAATGGAAGCAAAGGCGTGGTTGTAGCATTGGTGCCATGGGGAAGGGCATGAGGGAGATGGTTGGTGGAGCAATAGCTAGGAAAATGAGAAGAGGGCGTGGTGGATGGAGGCGCCAAGGAGAGAGGAGGTTGGAACGCAGCAGGTGGGCGTGGATGAGGTCAGTAGTGGGGCTGGCGAAAAAGGAGAAGAGGGAGGGAACTTAGAAGGTGGGCGCACAACTGGTGGTAGGTGGGAATGAGGAAGTGGTGGAGAGGTGTGGGGGTAGCTGCAATGAGGAGGAGGACGGGGTTGTGTGAGCATGTAGGTGGGTGACTGTATGCAATGTGAAACTGTGGGGATAAGAAGGATCACGTGTGGGGAGTGTGGATTGTGGGTTGGAGGTAAGCACGCGGGAGTGTGTGAAGAGATGTGGGAGTGTGTGAAGGGATGTAGAGATGAGAGATGTTGGTGCGGCTGCGATGGAGGAGTTGGTCTGAAGGGGAAATGAGAGCAAATGAGAGCGAGAGCCAAAGCTATGATACCACCTGTAAGGTATCGCCTTACATATTTATCTTATTAGATAAATAAATATATTTTTATAATTGAATTGATGATTTTACAATAGGAATGGCCGATATTAAATATGGCCTAACAGGAATAGACATGTAATTTAATAATTAATAATTAATTATCCTAATCTAATAATAAATACACTTGTAATAACCAATTAGGCTTATTACAGGGGGTCTTTTTAGAACCTCCCCCAAAAGTCCTCATTGTTAATTTCTTGGTTAATATTTCATGTAGTGAACAAATTACTTGGTTGATAGATTATAATATAGCGAACAAATTACTTGGTAATTACTAACACATATTAATGATTTTTGCATTGTATACAAAGAATGCATTGAGTACTTTGAACTTGATGGATAAATAACTCAAGTGGTTGAGTGCTTTGAGCTTCATTCATGAGGGAGGGATGAGAACTTCTAGGGGGGTCAAGAAGCCCCATGGTTGGTGGGAAAAATCATGGGGCATCATGCCCTATTCTACAATAGTTAGCCATGAGGGTCCTCTCTCAAGTTACTCCATCCTCTTGCTATGAGAAGAACTGGAGAACATATGGGAATTTGTACAGTTTGAAAAAGAGCAGGCTTCAACAATCTAGGGCTGAGGCAAAGGTTAGATGTTAAGGTTAGGTACGAGGCGAGGGGATTAGAGGTTGATGTTGCCAAGATGCATGAATTCATTGCATGGGTCAAGTGTGACAAGTGCATGAGTCATTTACATGCATTGGTTGTGTTAGGTCAGTTTCTTAGTGGCATTATTTATGGTGGCGATCTCAATGTTTGTAACATTGAGGATGGTTCTCCTAGCCTAGACCATGTCCTATGAACTAAACTTAGGGTCTAATGCCATGTTAATTTTCCATGGGGTTGATGGTCCATGCATGTTAACTTATATTACCACATAAGAATCTCTAGCCTACATGTGAGATCATCATGATCATCATTGTCATCATCGTCGTTGTCATTGTTGTTGTTGGTTTGTCCATGGTTATGTAAACCAATAAACCAACCATGGTTTAATATTTATAGGTTATGTAAACCAATAATGGTTCTCATAACCTAAATAATGGTCCATGGTTAATAAATTTACTATATGACTCATGGTCCATGTGTAGGGCCCTAGACATAATTACTTTACCTTACAAGCAAGAATCTAACATTTGGAGCCATGAATACACATGAGGGAAGGTCATAAAGCCCAAAGATGAAATATATAACATTGCTGGAAGTCTGGTCTATGTTTTTTACAGTGAAAGGTCATTAGGATATTTGAAGAGGATTTATGCTATCGGTGAACATTTTCAAGAGGAAAGAGGACAGAGGGTTTCTATTTGGAGGACAAGCTGCTATGAGGAGGAATAGGCACTCATAAAGGGGGTCGAAATAACATTCTTGTTGTTGTTGGGTTCACGTTTTCTCAAGAGGGGACAAGTATTTCATTCCTGGGAAGAGATCACAAGTTTAAACCTTGGATCAAATAGCAACATCAGTGGTTAAGCAGGTCAAGGGATTCTTCACTGATTGGAAGAGAGTGTTTCGTCCACAAAGGGAGACCGAGAACTTATAAGGACATTCGATCCATTTGGGAAATCAAGATGACTGGTATGGGGGTCGATGATGATGTGGAGGATATCCAAACTCAGACTTGTGCCTAGATACTAAGTATCCTACCATCTTCCCTTCTAAGCAGAGATTGTGGCGGGGTCAAATCATGCATATGCATTATTGCTGGATGTTTTTTGTAGTTATGGGAAGAGTACTAATGATCTATATATCAGCACATATTAGTCTTGTGGGGAAACAAAGAGGGTTCTAAGTGTGTTTACTAGGTTGGGCTATGTAAACTACACCTAAAGGAAGCATATATACTAGCTGGGTGTCAACTGGAGAATCTAGGACTGAATCTATAACCCGAAATTGGCATAGTTTGGTACAAAACCCTAAGTTCTAAGTCCATGGTGTTAAATTTTCAGAATTTACTTCAATATGATCTAGGATCTTAACTGAGAGAACAACATGTACAACAAATCTACAACATATCAATCATGGACACAATAATGCAAGCACATAAGAGACACAGAGTTTACTTGGGGAAAACCATAAAGGTGAAATACCCCAATAACTTCCTCAGAGATAGATAGAGCAATGATACAACCAAAATACAAGAGATAGTCTTCTCCTAGCAGCAGAGCCTCCTCCTCCATAAGTGTGCCACTCTCCCAAGTGTGAGTGAGAGAATATAATGTGTAAAATGAGAGAGACACACTCTCTATTTATACACTAACTTGACTTGACCTTTACTCAACTAGGTCGGCCTCAACTTAACCACTTAACATAATGCTGACTGGGCCAACCCCCACTAGGGTGGTCTAATAACCCTTTGACCCACATGGCCGACCCCCAATAGGGTTTTCTAATAACCTTTTGACCCACATGACTTATACAGGGTCGACCCAACAAGGTGGTCTAATAACCCATCAAGTATAAGTTACGACACTTACAATATAAATGACGACACTTCTGTATAGAGGAATAATAACATCTCTATAGGAATACAACCACTTCCGTATAGAGGAATAATAACATCTCTATAGGAATACAATATACATATATGTGAAATACATTCTGAAGTTACATATACATCAACACTCCCTCTTAACTAGGAAGGTATTTCTCGACACAGGTCTCTTAGCACAAGTCATCTTCTCTGGATCATCGTCACTGGATAATCATCATCGAGTCATCATTATCGTCACTGCTGCTGCTATCTCAATCAATCTCTGAATCTACTCGTCATAGGAAGTTCTACAGAGCCAGTCCTTTTTCATAATGGATGTAGGCCCACCACCTGCAGGTCTTCATCATTTGTGCGAACAGTCTGATAGAGGTGGCCTCTCAGGACTAATTTTATGTGCGGATGCAATACCGGAAAGAGTATCCCAGGAACATTTATGTACCTAAGCATGACCGGAAAGATCTCCCAGGACTGATTACATGCATCTCCTCCACAATACCTTTAAAGAGCATCCCAGGAACATTTATTTGCCGCAGCACGACCGGCAAGATCTCTAAAGAGCATCCCAGGACTTATTACGAGCACACAACTCAACCTCTCGGATCTCTAGGACTGATTACATGTGGATAGACAAAACCTTTAAAGAGCATCCCAGGAACATTTATGTGTCGTAGCACGACCAGCAAGATCTCTAAAGAGCATCCCAGGACTAATTACGAGCACACAGCTCAACCTCTCGGATCTCCAGGACTGATTACATGTCTCCGTAATAATACCTCATCCCAGGACTGATTACGAGCACATAGCTCAACCTATCGGATATCTGAGGATTGATTACATAATACATAGCAATACCGGAAAGAGTATCCCAGGAACATTTATGTGCCGCAGCATGACTGTCAAGATCTCCCAGGACTGATTACATGCTATTTGCACAACCTGCCACATATAATCTCTGACCTCCAAGTATCGACCTGATACTCATGATCCAACGGATCATCATCGCACAAAGCATCATCCTGATGCTCATGATCACACTGATCATCATCACTGTACCATCCTGATACATATCATCTGGAGTAACACCCTGAAGCTTGTCATCATGATCATCCTGATCATACAATGCATCCACCTGATGCATACCAAGTATCTACCTGATACATATCATCATACATGATCCACCTGATCATACAGTGTATCCACCTGATACAAATACAAATACATGATACATATCAACATACATGATCTACCTGATCATACAATGTATCCACCTGATACATATATAGATACATGGTCCAAGCATCCAACATGATGCATATACAAAATACATACAAATGATCCAACTGATCATATCCAGCATCCAACATGATGCATACATACATAAATGATCCAACTGATCATAACAAGCATCCAACATGATGCATATACATATATAGAGTAGTAACTAGAGCATCGTCCTGATGCTCATCATCTATGATCCTCCTGATCATCATAGCATCTTCCTCTTCAAATCATCTCATCATCCACGAAGCACAGCCCAAATGCACATCATCCAACACTTACACCACCGACATGGGAGAACACATCTACCACCATTCAAGGAAGGCTCCAGCCCTTACTTTTTCACCATGGGATAACACATCTACCACCATGTGAAAAATGGCTCAGCAATTACATCACGGCCAAGGGAGAACACATCAACCATGTCAGAAAAGCTCATGTGCATCTACATATTCCGGACTCATCACTTCTCTTTGGAAGGAACCTCGATCTGAAGTGCACCAAGCCTCTCTCTGAAGTACTCAAACTCCACTCTGGCCAATGGCTTGGTCAATACATATGCAACCTGCTCATCCATCGCAACATACTCTGCTTCGGCTGTACTCAGTGCTACGCAAGACTGCTTCCTTCTAAACCAAGAGATCACACCTGATCCTATATGCAGCACTACCTGCCCAATCTGAATCAACATAACCCTGCAGGTTAAACTTTTGATTCGCATCATACTTGAGCCCATAATCAACTGTACCCTTCAGGTACCTCAGAATATGCTTTACAACAACCAGGTGAACACTCCTCGGATCCATCAGGAACTTGCTCAATGTGTTCACCGCAAAGCAAATATCTGGTCTCATGTTCATCAGGTACATCAAGGACCCAATCATCTGACGATACATAGTGATATCAACCGGCTCAGATGAAGCATCACACAGAAGCTTCAGGTTCGATGCCATAGGTGTGGCCATAACCTTGCAGTCCATCATCCCGAACCTCTTCAGGATCTCTACTACATACTTCCCTTTTCCAAGGAAGATTCCATCTACACTCTGCCACACCTCCATGCCAAAAACAAATAGTGCATCATCCCCAATTTCTTCAACTCGAACTAGGCAGCAAGCTTCCGCTGCATGTCGGTAATCAATCTATCCTCACCCGTTACAAACAGATCATCCACATAGTAGTATCACTGGATTGCCTTCCTCAACCTTGTAGTAAAGGTTGGAATCTGCTTTATTCTTGGTAAAGCCCAAACTGGATAGAAAGTTGTCTATCCTACCATACCAAGTTCTGCACATATATGACTCCCTGTCATGTGTCTCAGAACCAAGTGCCTGCAGCACATACACTTCTTCTTCAACTACACCATTCAAGAAAGTGTATCTTCCTCTTCATCACTACAGCATGCTTGATCTTGTAGATCCACTTGGAAGTCACTACAGACTCCCCTTCAGGTCTTGGGACTGCATCCCAAAAATCTTCATGATCGACTGATACTCCTCGATCATGGCATTCTTCCCAGATCCTGGGAACTTCAATATCTTCAATATTTAACTTTGTTGCTGAACAAATGTTGTAGTCCTTCTTTTGTAGGTGATGGTATACGATCTTTCCTACACAACAAGTTAAATTGCATGATTAGAAAACATCTCATAGTTTTCAGAACAAATTCTTACACATAAAGAAATATGTCATATAGTCATGCAATTATCTTAGCCAATGCTTCAATACAACATTTATCCATATTCCATAACTTTCTAGATGCCTTCCAATCTCTACCAGAACATTGTTAAGAGTGTGCACAACTCCTGACATGTCAACAAAGAGGTTTCATTGTACATAAGTAGAAATGGAATGTTGTACAGTGCCATAGGCCACTTACCCATGTATATTAGTAGTATACTGTTCATCAATGCAACTATTCTAATATGCATAATACACAACCTAATTCTAGGAACATCAATATATACATTATTGAACAGTATTATTTAAACAATAAAATATGCAAGTAATGACAATTCAAATACTTATATTTGTTTGGTTGTTGGGTGCACTCCCTCTGAATCTTTGCAACTCCATTCTAATGTGGATTGTGAGAAGTGGTCAACTCCCTCTGAGTATCTGCATCCTTGCAGAAACTACTGAAGTGTGCTTCTTTGCTTTCTTGCAGGAACAACTGGAGTGTGCTCCCTCTTGATCTTTGCTTCCTGGATTACCTATCCTTGAACTTACATCCATCCTTAATCACTATGCATGCTTATTAGTATCATCATTGTGTTATCCTTGAGGTCTCATACATAATCACACATTTATTAGTATAATCTTAATACTACCAAAACACAATAATCTTAAACATGTATATTCATGATCATTCATAGATAATAAACATTAGTATTCAAGGTTTCAAGGAAGTCTTCTTTTACTCATGCATATTTTTATTTGATCATAGGACTCTTCTGATTAGTTAAATCATCAATGCATAAACCCGTGATTACTCAAACCTATACCTTCATGATTCTTCTGGTTAGTCATATCATCAATTATGGTAAGAAACATAATATGCATACAGCCATGACTATTCAAACCTATGACTTCATGAATAATCATTATCAACAACACAACAGTATAAGATCCTAACACAAGGTAGGATTCTAGCTTGATATAGGAAAAATATACCTGGATTAGCATGCTAGCTAGTTATGTCTAACATACCCGCATAATGTCTTCTGGTTCTCTTCAGTGACTTGTGCTAGTAACCTGCATATCTCATAAGTTAAACATTGTAGAACCAAGTTATACATACCTCGAAAGTAGATCTTCTATGTGATCCATGACAATGGATGAATCTTTGTCTTCATGTCACCATGAGCATATGTTCTTGAAGTAGAACATGATTTGACTTTCTTGGTGTACCTTTTGTGTTAGCAAACAACATAAACCTCATGCAACATCACAATGCATTAGTACAATCATAAGTGTCAAAACCTTAATCAATGAATATCTTCTATTAAGGTGATACGACAAGTCCAGTAATTAATCAAGATTGTACTGTAATGATATGAAGACAAACATATGATAAACTTAACCATGAAACATACCTGTAAGCCATACCTGTCAAGATTTCTTGTAATATTCTTATGGAAGGCCTTAGCCTCATCTCCCTCTGAGACAGGAACTTCTTCACTTATGCAGGTGACCAATCCATTTTCTTCTAGGATTAACCCAATCCACTTGATTTGCAAGAACTGGAACTGGAGCTGGATTAGGGTTTGTCAAAGAAACCCCAAAAATTCAAACTTTGAATTTCAAACTTCCGAAAGGATAGAAATATGCACCTTGATGAGCTGATCAAGTTGGTATATTTAGAATTTGAAAACTGCAAAGTTTCACCCCTCAAAATTGCCTTTTAGATTTCCAGATTCACTGGGGAGGACCCTGAATTAGGGTTTGAGTTTCCCAGAGCTTCACCCAACCAAAAGATTTGATTCAAAACTCTAAGCTTTGATTTTTCTGAGGAGCTTCCAGCCGTGGTCACAGATTTCCAAAATTCCAATTTTTGCAGAAGCCTTAATTTTCCATCTTTCCGATCAAAGTCTCGAACTGGGGTTTGATCAAGCCTGGCCTTCTACCCAACCAAAAAATATGATCTTGGTCTCTAAATTTCGATTTTGATGAGTAGCATCCAACCGTGGTCTCCGATTACAAAAATTCCAACTTTCTCCGAAGCCCTAAATTCCGGAATCCATGAATGAAGGTACTCAAAAACAATTCTGTTTTGACAAAAATATGTACCTGATTGTTTCTAGTGTAACTCCAAACTTTTCGATCCACAGGGTCTGAAATTTTTTTTTGCCATAGACCGACCTGTTATCTTTCCATCCCAATAGGTCTGACCTCAATTGGATTCTCTGAGAGAGATTTATTCCAAGTGTCGCAACGTGACGTGTTTATGGGATAATATAGGAGAGTGAACTTGTACGGAGTGCCACGTGTCACTGTTTCAACTTCGGCCTCTAAAGATTTTTCTTGAGATAGCCTGACCTGTTATATTTCCGTCCCGATAGGTCTAACCTCAATTGGATTCTTTGAGAGAGAGTTATGCCACGTGTCGCAACGTGACCTGTTTATGGGATAATACAGGAGAGCGAACTTTTACGGTATGCCACGTGTCACTGGTTCAACTTCGGCCTCTGACATTTTTATCTAAGATAGTACAGTCTGTGTGCTACCTATCACATTTTATGAAATTTCATTTGGAGCTTCCTAGCCCAAGTTATGACCTTTTTCCCAACGTCACCTGATTTTGACTCAGATATGGAAGAGGCAGAAACCCTATATTGTACAGATCATAAATCACAAAGTACGACGAAATAGAGGTTTTCCTTTGGAAACAGGGTACATGGGGATCTGATCTTCGACCTGTAAAATTTTCAAATTGGAAAACTTCGCCAAAACGGATTTATAGCGAAAGTTCTACGATGACTAGTTTTTGCTATATCAAGCCCTAGCATCGTAAGTGCAACAAGTGTCATATATGCCATATCATGCCTTCTTTCAGGCTAGCTCTGATACCATGTTAAATTTTCAGAATTTACTTCAATCTGATCTAGGATCTTAACTGAGAGAACAATATGTACCGCAAATATACAGCATATCAATCATGGACACAATAATGCAAGCACATAAGAGACACGGAGTTTACTTGGGGAAAACCATAAAGGTGAAAAACCCCAATAACTTCCTCAGAGATAGATAGAGCAATGATACAACCAGAATACAAGAGACAGTCTTCTCCTAGCAGCAGAGCCTCCTCCTCCACAAGTGTGCCACTCTCCCAAGTGTGAGTGAGAGAATAGAATGTGTAAAATGAGAGAGACACACTCTCTATTTATACACTAACTTGACTTGACCTTTACTCAACTAGGTCAACCTCAACTTAACCACTTAACATAATGCTGACTGGACCGACCCCCACTAGGGTGGTCTAACAACCCTTTGACCCACATGGCCGACCCCCAATAGGGTGGTCTAATAACCTTTTGACCCGCATGACTTATACAGGGCTGACCCAACAAGGTGGTCTAATAACCCATCAAGTATACGTTACGACACTTACAATATAAATGACGACACTTCCGTATAGAGGAATAATAACATCTCTATAGGAATACAACCACTTCCGTATAGAGGAATAATAACATCTCTATAGGAATACAATATACATATATGTGAAATACATTCCGAAGTTACATATACATCAACACATGGAATCTATCTCTAATCCTTACATGCCATGTGTGGGGACTCAAGCCACCACATAGGCCATGCATACTCAATATTTGGCATGTGAGTAAGATGTGGTGTCACATTTTAAGTTTTAGTACACCAAGGATGGTTCTCGCAACTAGAAAAATGGTTAGATAGAATTAGGTTTTTTTGAGATTTCGGGCTCAAACTGTGTTTCTCAATGAATTATCAGATCTTCAACATGGTTAAATATATTTAGGGTTTTTTGACATTTCGGCCTTAGACTTTGTTTCTCTTCAATAGGAAAATCAATATCTACGCCCCAACCATGGTTGTAAAATCTAGGTAACTTCCCATTTAATTTATGCAATGCTTGTATTTCATAGGCAATGGCAAAGTCTAAAAGTGCATCATATAAATCTGTAATGGGGACTTTGACGGGTTCTTAGTAAACAAGTGAAACCAATGCTTCTAGTATGGAATCAACAATTGGAACTGGATCTACTGCCTTCTACTTTGGGAGGTAAATTTACTTTGCTCCTATTGGTTCTAGTTCACATTCCTATGTTGTCGGGTCTCAATCTTGACCCAAGCCACCTTGGAAGTATCACTAGTTGGTGTTAATTTTAAGAAAAATCCATCAATAAGTTCAGTGAAAAGTCAATATTAGGGATTTTTTTTATTGAGAATATTTCATGGTGGTCACTAGTGATTCTTTATAATGGCAATCCCTTAGCAGAATCGGCTTGCTTTTCAATCAAACCCCGGTTGAAAATAAGTGTTCAAAAGAGTTTTTGATGGCTAGGAGGAATATTGGAAGATAAGAAGGGATTCATTGAGGTGACACCAATTGTACTTTTAAATAGTTGGCATGTGAGTCACCTATTTCTATAGTGTGGCACACTCTGTCAAAGAAGCCTTATTCCTACTCTTTGTTGATGTATATGTAACTTCGGAATGTATTTCATCTATGTATTTTATATATATTTATTGTACCCTTATAAGAGATGTGCCATTCCTCTATAAGGAAGTGTCGTCATGTGGATTGACAAGTGTCGCAAGTGTGTGTACTTGCCGATGGGTTATTAGACCACCATGTGTGGGGTCGGCCCTGAAATATATATTATAATGTGGATGTACCTACCTAGACAAGCTGGCCCCATAAGGTCACTGGGCAAACAGGTTAGTATAAATAGAGATCAGGTGATCTCTATTTAGATCATTCAGAAAAGTACATCTCTCTCACTCAGAAAGTGGCGCACTAGTGAGGAGGAGGATCATCTGCTACTAGGAGACTATCCCAATGTATTTTGGTTGTACTTTGGTTGAGCCATTGCTCTCTCTATCTCTGAGGAAGTTGTGGGGTTTTTCACCTTAGGGTTTTCCCCACGGAAACTCTGTGTCTCTTGTCTCTTATGCTTTTGATTCTTGTGATGCTTGTCATACTTATTGTGATTGTCATGCATTGATATACTTTATATGTTATTCTCTCAGTAAAGATCCTAGAGTATTGTGAATTAATGCTCAAAATTTAACATGGTATCAGAGCTAACTTGAGAAGAAGACATTTTGCAGTGATGGAAACTTGAGTTTCTTGTTTATTGGGTTTCTCTCCATGGATTTTGGAAAAGCAGTATAGTAGATTGACTCTACTCATCAAGGCGCATCTATCTGTCCAATCAGAATTCAATTCTGAGCATTTTTAGATTTGGCCCTAAAAATTAGGGTTTCCACAAAAATAGGAATTTCTGAAATCTGAAGACATAGCTGGAAGCTCCTTGCAAAAATTGAAGTTTAGAGCTTTGGATCAAGATTTTTGACTGGGTAGATCTCCGGGAAACTCAAACCCTAATTCAGGGCTCTCCCAGGTGAACCTGGGAGGACAAAAGGACAAATCTGAAGGGTAAAGCTTTGCTGATCTCAAATTCTGAATGCACCAGGCTGATCAGCTCATCAAGGCGCATCTTTCTATCCTTTCAGAAATTTGAAATTCACATTTTGAATTTTTAGGGTTTTTCCGACAAACCCTAATCCAGGACCAGATCCAATTTTTAGCACTTCAAGTGGTAAGACCTAAATCTTTTCTATTTCCATTTGAAGTACTCTTTAAGATGTCTCACCACACCAAGCTTGAGGATAAGCTTGAAGGGGCTAATAACTTCTGAGCTTGGAAGTATAGGATTGGGTTAATCCTGGAAGAGAATGAGTTGGACTCATATATAAAAGAAGACATCCCTATCCCAGAGGATGAAGAGGCTAAAGTATCGCATAAGAAGAACTTGGTCAAGGCAAAGAGAATCATTTCTGATTCTATCAAAGACCATCTCATACCCCATGTGTCTTCTCTAAAGACACCCAAAGAGATGTTTGACTCTTTGACCAAGCTATTTGAAGGGAAGAACATAAATCGGAAGATGACCCTGCAGAACCAATTGAAAAGGGTAAAGTTTCAGAATGGAGAAACCATTCAATCTTATTTTTCAAGAGTCTCCCAGATCAAGGAACAACTAGAAGCAGTGGATGAAATGGTAGAGAATGGTGAAGTTATCGTGACCACTCTGAATGGTTTTCCTAGGTCATGGGACTCCTTCATTCAAGGAATCTGTGCAAGGAAGAAGTTGATTTCCTTCAGTAGACTACGGGAAGAATGCTCACAAGAAGAAGCAAGGCTTGTGGCACGAGAAGAAAAGATGGGGAATGAAGATCAAGCTCTCATAGCTCACACCAAGAAAGGGAAGTCCAAGAGAGAGACATCTCACTCCAAGAAATCTTCACATCACTTCAAAGAAAGAAGAATATGCTTCACCTGTAATGAGAAAGGACATATTGCCATAAATTGTCCCAAGAACAAGAAGGACAACAACAACTCCACCAAGAAGAAGAAGGGCAGCAAAAGAAGGTTTCATGCTCATGCTGTCGAGGATGATGAACCACCCAAGAAGAAGGCTAGGGCAGAAAGTGATGATAACTCATCAAGTGAAGAAGAGTATGTTCTGATCTCTGCTCTCACATGTACCATCTCCCATGGTTGTAATGATTGGTTGATTGATAGTGGGGCTTCCAAACACATGACTGGATTTAAGGAATCTTTTGTGAATCTATCTGAACATGAATCACCCCATAAGGTGAAACTTGGGGATGATTATCATTACCCAATCAAAGGAAGTGGTGAAGCCTCCTACAACCTAGATTCTGGAAAATATTTGAAGATGAAAGAAGTTCTTTATGTACCTGGGCTCAAGAAGAACTTACTCTCCATCTCTGCTTTGGATGCAAAAGGCATGAGGGTTGCATTTGTGGATGGCCAAGTCCTAATGTGGCCAAAGGGAAAGAACATAGATGATGCAGTAGTGATTGGAGAGCAAGAGGGAGGTTTGTATAAATTGAAGGGACAACCTGAACATGCCATGATACATGAATCCATGGAGCCAAGTGAACTTTGGCATAGAAGACTTGCTCATATGCACTATAGAGCACTTCCAATTGCAAGCAAGGCTATAGAGGGTCTTCCTGAAATCAAGACCAAACATGAAGGTGTTTGCAAAGGATGTGCAAAAGGTAAGAACATTAAGAAGGCTTTCCCAAGAAGTGAAAGCAAGGCAAAAGACATCCTGGAAATCATCCACTCAGATGTATGTGGTACTATATCATCCAGTTCTCTAAGTGGGTATGTTTACTATGTCTCATTTATTGATGACTTCTCCAGGAAGACTTGGGTATACTTCTTGAATAACAAAGATGAGGTGTTTGATAAGTTTAAGGAATTCAAAACCTTGATGGAGAATCAAACTGACAAGAAAATCAAAACATTCAGATCCAACAATGGTGGAGAATTCACCTCATGTGACTTCAAGAAGCTTTGCGGTGATTCAGGGATTAAGAGGGAGTTGACTGCTCCTTACAATCTACAACAAAATGGAGTTGCAGAAAGGAAGAACAGAACAATCATGGAAGCAGCAAGAGCAATGCTCCATGACCAGGATCTACTTATGCATCTATGGGCAGAAGCAGCTAGAACAGCTGTATATGTGCAGAATAGAACACCCCACAAGATATTGGACAACAAGACACCAGAAGAGGTCTTTTCTGGTAAGAAACCTGAAGTCAGCCATCTCAGAATATTTGGTTGTCCAGTATTCACTCATGTCCCAAAGGAAAAGAGGACCAAACTAGATCCTTCAGGAAAGAAGGGTATCTTTGTGGGTTACAGTGAAAGCTCGAAAGCTTACAGAATATAATTTCCAGGGTTCAAGAAAATTGATGTCAACAGGGATGTGACATTTGATGAGAACTCAGCATTCATCAAATCAAGGAAGGCACCAATCGAAGTTTATGAAGAACCTAAGGAAACTAGATTTCAAGACACTACCATGATTGAAGCAGTTCCAGAAGTTGTTCATGAAGATCCGCAAGAACCTGTAGATCCACCCCATGAGGATAACTCTCACAAGAGGAAACCTGCATGGGCTAGAGAGCTCATTCAAGATGCAGAAAGATTTGGCATTCCAGAAGAGGAACACGGAGCAAAGAAGAGAACCAGATCACATACCAGCTATGTTGCTTTACTCTGCGACATTATGAACAAAGAGCCTTCCAGTTATGAAGAAGCAGCGAAAAAGAAAGAATGGAAGGATGCCATGGTTGAGGAATATCAATCAATAATGAAGAATGATGTTTGGGATGTTGTCCCAAGACCTAAAGAGAAGTCTATTGTGACTTCCAAATGGATTTACAAAATCAAGCATGCTGCAGATGGCAGTGTGGAGAAATACAAGGCAAGATTCGTAGCTCATGGCTTCTCTCAGAAAGAGGGAATAGATTATGAAGAAACTTTTGCACTTGTAGCCAGGTATACTTCCATCAGAACAGTACTTGCCCTGGCTGCAGCGATGAAATGGAAAATACACCAGATGGATGTCAAGACTGCTTTCTTGAATGGTGTAGTTGAAGAAGAAGTATATGTGGAGCAGCCACTCGGTTTCGAAATACATGATAGGTATTCATATGTGTGCAGATTAAAGAAAGCTTTGTATGGCTTGAAACAAGCTCCCAGAACCTAGTATGGTAGGATGGAAAGTTTCCTATCTAGTTTGGGCTTTACCAAGAGTAAAGCGGATTCCAACCTTTAGTACAAGGTTGAAGAAGGGAATCCTGTGGTTCTACTCCTGTATGTGGATGACTTATTTGTAACAGGAGATGACAGATTGATTGCAGATACTAAGAGGAAGCTTGTTGTTGAGTTCGATATGAAAGATTTAGGAATGATGCATTATTTCCTAGGTATGAAGGTGTGGCAGAGTGCATGTGGGATCTTCCTTGGTCAAGGGAAGTACACAGTAGATATCCTGAAGAGATTCGGGATGATGGATTGCAAGGCCATGGCCACACCTATGGCATCAAATCTGAAGCTTCTATGCGATGCTTCAACTGAGCCGGTTGATGTCTCTATGTATCGTCAGATGATTGGGTCCTTGATGTACCTGACGAACACCAGACCGGATATTTGCTTTGCTGTGAACACATTGAGCTAGTTCCTGATGGATCCGAGGAGTGTTCACCTGGTTGTTGTAAAGCATGTTCTGAGGTACCTGAAGGGTACAGTGGATTATGGGCTCAAGTATGAAGCGAATCAAAAGTTTAACCTACAAGGTTATGTTGATTCAGATTGGGCTGGCAGTGCTGCAGATAGGAAGAGCACATCTGGGTGCTGCTTCAGTATGGGATCAGGTGTGATCTCTTGGTTTAGCAGGAAGCAGTCCTACGTAGAACTGAGTACAGTTGAGGCAGAGTATGTTGCAGCCTGTTCAGCTAGTTGTGAGGCATTATGGCTACGGAAGCTACTATCTGAGTTATTTGATCTCCCGTTGGATGCTACTGGTATCTTCTGTGATAACCAGAGTTGTGTGAAGCTGTCCGAGAATCCAGTGTTTCATGACAGGTCGAAACACATAGAGATCAAATATCACTATATCAAGGATATGGTGCAGAGAGGAGCTGTGAAGCTCCTGTATGTTGCAACGGACGAGCAAATTGCAGATGTGTTGACAAAGCCACTAGCCAGGGTGAAGTTCGAATACTTCAGGGAGAGGCTTGGTGTTCTTCAGATCGAGGACACTTCGAGGAAGAAGTGATGGACACATTTGTTGAAGCCATTCCAAGCATGTTGGAATGAGGATCCTTCACATGGCTGTGGATGTAAGCACTGGATGATGAGCATCGGGATGATGTTCTAGTTTCTGCTTTGTATGATCAGTTGGATCATTTATATGTATATGTATGTATGCATCATGTTGGATGCTGGATATGATCAGTTGGATCATTTACATGTATGTACGCATCATCTTGCATGATGGATATGATCGGTTGGATCATTTGTATGTATTTTGTATATGCATCATGTTGGATGCTTGGATCATGTATATTGATATGTATCAGGTATGATCAAGTAGATCATGTGTGTTGATGGATACATTATGTGGATAATGTATCTATGTATCAGATGGATACACTGTGTATGATGATATGTATCAGGTAGATACTCAGTGTGCATCAGATGGATGCATTGCATGATCAGGGTGATCGTGGATGACGAGCTTCTCCGGATGACATGCAGTAGGATGTTGCAGTGATGATGATCAGGATGATGTATGATAAGTATCAGATGATACTTTGTGGCCGTGGATCAGGTTGTGCAGATGAGCATGTTCCAGAGATCCTATAGGTCAAAGTTGCATACTCATGACAGCCTGGGATGCTCTTTCGAGACATTGCTCTGGGAGGACATGTAATTTGTGCCCTCAGAGATCTTCAGGTCGGAGTTGTGTACCCGTAACATCCTGATATGCTCTTGCGAGGTTTTGTCCTATGGCATGTAATTTGCTCCTGGGAGATCTGGACAGGATGAAAAAGGCCTCAGATGCTTCAGCCATGTTTTTCCATGACCACATGTAATTTGCTCCTGGGAGATCTGGACAGGATGAAAAAGGCCTCAGATGCTTCAGCCAGGTTTTGTGGTGGACCACATGTAATGTGCTCCTGGGAGATCTGACAGGTAGAGCTGTGTGCTCGTAACAGCCTGGGATGCTTCAGCCAGGTTTTGTGGTGAGATCACATGTAATGTGCTCCTGGGAGATCCGACAGGTAGAGCCGTGTGCTCGTAACAGCCTGGGATGCTTCAGCCAGGTTTTGTGATGGGTCACATGTAATGTGCTCCTGGGAGATCCTACAGGTAGAGCTGTGTGCTCATAATAGCCTGGGATGCTGTAGCCAGGTTTTGTGACGCACGTAATAAGTCCTGAGAATTCCACAGTATGGCCAGTGATGATGAAGACCTGCAGGTGGTGGGCCTACATCCAGTATGAAAAAGGACTGGCTCTGTATAACTTCCTATGACAAGTAGATTCAGAGATTGGTTTAGATAGCAGCAGCAGTGACGATGATGATGACGATGATCCTGAGAAGAAGACTTGTCTAGCAGATCTGTGTCGAGAAATACCTTCCTAGTTAAGAGGGAGTGTTGATGTATATGTAACTTCGGAATGTATTTCATCTGTGTATTTTATATATATTTATTGTACCCTTATAAGAGATGTGTCATTCCTCTATAAGGAAGTGTCGTCATGTGGATTGACAAGTGTCGCAAGTGTGTGTACTTGCCGATGGGTTATTAGACCACCATGTGTGGGGTTGGCCCTGAAATATATATTATAATGTGGATGTACCTAGCTAGACAAGTCAGCCCCATAAGGTCACTAGGAAAACAAGTTAGTATAAATAGAGATTAGGTGATCTCTATTTAGATCATTTGGAAAAGTACATCTCTCTCACTCAGAAAGTGGCGCACTAGTGAGGAGGAGGATCATCTGCTACTAGGAGACTATCTCAGTGTATTTTGGTTGTACTTTGGTTGAGCCATTGCTCTCTCTATCTTTGAGGAAGTTGTGGGGTTTTTCACCTTAGGGTTTTCCCCACGGAAACTCTGTGTCTCTTGTCTCTTATGCTTTTGATTCTTGTGATGCTTGTCATACTTATTGTGATTGTCATGCATTGATATACTGTATATGTTAGTCTCTCAGTAAAGATCCTAGAGTATTGTGAATTAATGCTCAAAATTTAACACTCTTTACAATTAAAAGTTCACCAACTTGTCTAGGAGTTCTTATTTTTTATTGAAACCTACATAAATTAAATAATGAAATAACCTGAGTAAATATTTAAAAATTTGGGACATGTCTATTCTCAAAAATCAAAGTGTTATGTGTGGGTCAAATACCCCACAAGACAAAAAATAGCACAAATTTAAATTATTCCGGGCCTTGCTTATGTAACCAAGGATGTAAGCATTGATTTGGCCTTTCTTCTTGCCAAATATTCTGCATATTTAATCATTGACTAACATCCTTCCAAACCTAGCATGAGAATGTGGCAAGATCAAATTTGTGAAATAAAGGTGTATTATTCCTTTCAGATGCACATTTCATCATATTCAAATCCAATTTGGGAAGAAAAACAAATAACTATATGGAGATGGTAACTTTGAGGACACTCCTAAAATTGGCAATTGATAAGAATGCTACAACACTACATGTCTTTGGTGACTCCATACTGGTGACAAAATGGATGAATGAGTAAAAAAATACACTTTGTCTCCTTACTTCCTTTATGTATTCACATTGTTCATATTTTTACTAGTATCTTTATCCACCATATATATAGGGAGATAAATGTTGTTGTTGATGCCTTATCAAAGGAAGGAATTAGGTTGCAACCTAGACAACTAATCCTAATTGAATTTTAGTATCGAGCCCTAAGGGAATTTATAATACCACTTTTATTTTCCAGTGATAATTTGAAATCTTAGGGTTACAGGTTGATGATATTACAATTTTTTGAATGTATTGTGGATGTGTGGATGGAATAATGACGTTGATAAATGTTGGGGTTGAGTAATGCCATAGATGCTTGATTTTCATAGGTTAAGGTATTATTACTAGAACAATATAATATAGTTGAAAGGTCTTCATAATTTTTTTAGAGTATGGGGACCTTATATTTGCTCACAACATCTACAAAATCCTATATTTATATATTATGCCATTCCTTTTAATAATGTTTGAGTAAAAAATATGATTTTTTTTTTAAAAAAATATGTAATAAACAACATAAACAGGTTAAGTAATTTTTAAAGCGAGTATTCAAGCAATGAACTATAACTTCTAGTAATATAACTACTACTAATTTGTTATTAACACATTGAACATATCCACAAGAATTTTGACAACCAACATAAAATAATAATACATGACTAATAGACCAAGGATAATAAATGATCTAGAAACAATCCCAAATCCAACCAAATTTGTCAAAAATAGTCATTGCTAACTCAACCATTTTTTGATTGGGGTTCCTTCCTATTCTTTTTTGCTTCCCGTCCTTTCGATCCGCAAACAAGGGCAACGGGGTTTGGTCAATCCGGAGCCACAAAGTCATCATGGCACCGAATCAACTTGCCCATCGGATCTCAATACCACCTCCCAACCATGTTTACAAGCTCTTGGACTCTGATTTCGAGTTCTACAACTGAGAATTCAACCGGCAGATGGTCATCTAGGGTTTCAAACGCCGATGAATGAATTTGAGGGCCTCTTTTGCTCAGGTTAGTAAATCAATGAAAGAATAGGGAAAACGAGGGATTTGCGACATATTTCTGCTATCTCCATGTCAAAATTTAACCGCAAAGATGTTATGGCACATGGTTGGTCTATCCACAACTTCTCTGGTAAGCACATTGTCTAACACCCCTTGGTTTTCTGTTTTTTGGGAATGCAAATGAATTGTGTGGAAATTGATAAACCTAGGGCGCATGTTCAAATTCTATGGAGTTATAACCAATTAACACTGTAAGAGACATATATCTAAACCTAGGACCTAATATTCTTACTGTCATGGTGGTTGCTTCGCGCCTCTTAGAACTCTCTATTTGTAGAATAATATGTGGAAGAGGGCCTGGCAACATGACAGGTCGGGCTTTAGATTTCAAACCCTATGGACTTATGTCATCAAGACTAGATTTACCGCCAACTCGAATTAGTCTGTAGGGTGTGCCCGTTGAGTCGACGTCCTAGTCCATCTTTCGTTCAGGGCATGCAGATGAAAGGAAAGATAACAGGCTCATAGTGGTATTTTGTAGACTATCCCTGGTCATTGAGATTGCTTAAAGTGAACTTGTGAACCATGAATTGTCCGCAATTGAAACCCGTTAATTGAGCAAGTTGGCATAGAATTCTGAAACAGTGGGGATATTGTCGGTGCCTAACAAGCAGAGAGCAATGGTTGAGCCCTGATTTTCCCCAACTCAAATTGAAAATCAAATTCTCTATCTGGGGATTGGTGGTCCTGTTGTCTATTGCCTTGTGTGTGATTGCTTAGGTGTTTTGAACAAGACCTTTTGACTTGTACACCGTTGTGTTTTTTTTCAAACATGGAAATGCTTTGAACCAAGTTTTTATCTTGTTTCTAGTTCAGTTGTTGTTTTGGATGAATTCTTCTGGAATCAGATGCTTTCACGCACAAGTCAACATAGAATGCATAGAATCGGATGAATTATTTTTAGAATTAACATAGAATATTGATTAAAATCAAATCGGCTAATTTATTACCGATACATTGTCAATTCTAAGTCCAAGTTGACTTTCGAACTATTCTGAATGCAAGTTTTAAATTTTAAAACATTGCATGTATGTAGGTCATATGATGAATTCCTCATTATTGTTCAATGCAATCAAGGAAGTAAAAGCACAAGTGTTAAATTTGATGCCTATGAATCACCGATTTGTATGTACTATACCAGGAGAATGTAGTCACAGTCAACTTGTAAAAGGTCATGGTCTTAACAAGTGTTTGCAACCACAATAAATTCAAGACATTGTTGGCTGAGCAATTATTTGAAGAAAATTTTAAATATAAAACCATGAAATAAGGGATGAGAAACTTACATTCATCATGATGATCCTTAACTATGAAACCTTCTATCTTTGCTTCTCTTATCTTGATTCCATCATAGCTCTCCCCTACAACTCTGGCCCCAAGCTTGGATTTACAACTCCTTATCCAGCTGGAATTATCAGTAAGGTCAGTTCTGCAAGGGTTTCAACACCATATTTTAAAGCAATCAGCAGCTCACAAGTAAGAAGTGGTCATTTGACCTCCCTCTCTTGAACCACATTATTATCAAATTCTTTTGCAGTCCAATCTTCCTCATCATCAGGTCCAAAATCGATCTCAAGAACAATAATTTCCCAGTGTTCCACAGGGACGCGTACTACAGGGTTGGGGATGTGTTTCCCACGTTTCCTATGTCCCGATGTCCCGGGGAATCCTGATGAAACATTTCCCCCCACCCATACCCTTGAGAATATTTTTATTTTTATTTTTTTCCATTATTTTCACTTTTTGCAATCCCTACTTAGTACTACTTACAAAATAAATCAATATATTTAGTATTTACATTGCACAATCATGAATATACATCAAATGAAATATTATTTTTGGTATTTTATTTTATTTTTGTAATTTTAGGGACGTCCCCCGCCCCCCCTAAATTTCCCTAAAATTTGGGGTTGGTCTTCATGCGTCCCCAATTTGTGTTTCACCGCTCTCGCATCCCCTCGTCCCAGAAACTTGGGGGAACATTGCAATTTCCACTTTATGGGAAGACTCAGGTCCCGTTGTTATCAACTTCCCTGTAGAGGCATCCACAACACTATGTGAACCGGGCAGTTTTGATCCCCTTCTACTATGCTCCCAGTGAAAATAGGAATATTGAGCTTATTCACAAAATTTAGCCTTGATTTTCTTGATTGATCGGACCCTTTATTTGTTTTGCTGGACTAGACATACAATAATAAATGACCACGAGATGTAGATTATAAGGAAAACAAGCTAAAAAAAGGTAAACTAGAAGAATATATGTATGTATGTATCAAAATTTATAAAAATAAAATGTCACAGCCACATCATACATGTATATTTGATATTTCTAAATTCAATGATATGTCCGTGACGCCATGAGTTCAAAATTCATTGTCATACTACATTCAAAATTTTCCTAATGGCATTTCCGGACATGGAAAAGAAAGTTCAAAATAATAAACATTGAACAATGAACAAGATAGCTGATTTGTATTCCTCAAGCCATGTCATCAGCATCCTCAGGATAAATGTCATCGACATCACTAAGGTCCTCTGTCAGCAAGCTCTCTAGATAGGCATCGCTGGTGTAGTGAGCACGGAGCACTAGCAGTGAGAAATGGAGTGCCGCGAGGGTTTAGGTAAGGGGAAAGGGTCCACATAACATGTGTTTTAGTGTTTTAATTTTTAATTTTTAAAATTTTAAACTTCAAACATTGCAAATTGACCTCCCGACTGGTGAGCTAAGGTAAATTTCCCAACTATATCGCTCGCGTACCCAAACATGCGGTACAGCGTACTGAAATCCATGCGAGTGCCATGTTTTCGTAAATGAAGTACCTAGTATGTGAGATTGGATTTGGGTACGGCTGGTTACGGTTGGGAACGTACCATTGAAGCACCCAAGTACCTGGTACATGTACCCGGTACTGGTTCGTGTTCCCGACCCCCTAGTACGAGTACCCATGCAACAATACGGAGCACTTTAGGACAGCGAACACTGTTAAGCAAAGTTTTCTATAGGAAAGTAATGGAATTATAGAGTAGCCATGGATAAGAACAAAACATTTCTTATGCAGTCACTAAATAATAAATTTTGTTAATTTTGATTTCAAATATAAATGGTTGTCTTACCTTAGTATTTCTAGAATCTAATGATATCCGGGATACCGATGTTTAAGTCTTGTAAACACTTTTTTCTTTATTAGGACCTACAATTACCACCTATATTCACATAATGCACAAATATAACCCATTTTGGTGCATTCTTTGTTTCCAGCCCTGCTAATGAAGCATATCTACATAAAACATGTGGTTGGAAATCATAATTAGCTTCAATTCACAATACTGAAACTTTAATTCCACGCTTCATTTCCATATCTTTTATTTAGAGGTGGTTGAAGAAAAAAGCACCAATCAATAATAACACTGACATAATTTAATTCAATCTCTTCTAGAAATTATAGTACCTCTTCTCTTCCATCTAACATATCCTATCAAAATTTGGGTTTTAACATATAAGAGTTCTCATTTTAATTGAAGAATTATTCAAGTGACCAAATTTAGAAAGTTAGAAGTACATTTTTGCGGACTACAAATTTAGAATTAGTTGTACTTTTCTTCAACTTTTATACCAAACTATATAAAAGAAGAGTTTATGAACTACTTGTTTCAAACATAGCCTCCTTTGATAAGTTAAGGATTTCAAATTTATCACATAAACTTGTAGAATTTGGAAACATAGTAGCTGTTAGAGAGTCATATGACTCTCAATTAATGAACAATAAATATCTGTAATTGAGTAAGAATTAGAACATGGGAAGCACTATTGTAATTCTTCATAGAGTACATTTTGACATAAATAGATTGGTTACCAAAAGAGGGCAAGATTAAATGCCATCATCCTGAGATACACGATATCAATGAGGATACACACCTTGGAAGGTTCGTCTCATATAATGGAAAATAGATGAATTATGTTGTAGAGTTTAGACATGTCAGCATGAGCCAGTTAAATATTTGCAATGTGATGAACCTAGTACTTCTCTGCCAACAAACCCCTGTAGATCCTTCAAGTAGTTATGGCCCATGGGCCAGGTTCAAATAATGTTGTCCATGCTATAGTAATTATGGGCTCTTTTCGCACCTCCTAACAACCTTATTATTAGTGATAACTAGCAATATAAAGATTTTTTCTTGTCCTGGGCACTTTTGGGAACATTTATGGGCACTCCTTTGTCCCAAAACATCAGTTAAAAGGAAAAATCTCAAACCTGGGTTGAGTGCAAGCAATTTTGGGAGGTCAACAATCATGGAATCAACATTAACAATAGACTTGGGTGTTGTTCCACCATTCAACAATAATAAACATCATGGTTACCAAATCTAGAATAATTCTTGGCTGATTTTGTTCGTCTAGATAACCGTTGTAATTTGTGGTATGTCATGGCCATGTTAAATTGTCAAATTGACCACCTTTCATATTGATATTTCTTTTTGAAGTTGGACTCTTTTGATTGGGTTTATGCTTTTTTCACAAAATTTAAGATTTGGAAAGAGTGATTGATATTTCTTTTTGAAGTTGGACTCTTTTGACATGGGTTATGTTTTTTTCACAAAATTTAAGATTTGGAAAGAGTCATTCCCAGACATTGCTAGTGTATTGATCAAACATTTTTATCTTGCAGATATATATTGCTCACAAGCATCTGGATTTACTCTTGTATTGAAGAACCTAGGACGAAAACATGATATTGCCGACTCTGGTAAGTGTCTTGGCTATGCAATTGTTTTGATTGTAGATGATTTTTTAACATTGTGTTTCACTACTTTGATATATTTTCTTGAATTTTCAATCTGAGTTGAAAAATGTGCAAGGTCAATACCACTAATATTTAATATGCTCACACTTACAACAATATGTATGGAAATAACAAGAGAAGGAAGGCATATGCCACCAGTTCAGCTTGGTCCATGACTGAAAACACATACTAATTTAATGTAATGATATCATCCTTGTTATGTTTCGTATCTTTACAAGAATCCATATATGAACATAACAACATATATTTTCCATCAGTTAATGACTTATTTATTTATTGTTAATAATCAGTTCTGGTATTAAACTTATCCTAAAGTATTTTGAAGAACTGGTACCAAAAGTTACTACATTTCAAAGACCTCACTTTGTTGTCTTTCCAATGGCATTGATTGCATTCCAGCAAAACTAAGTCTCATGTATACTTTGTTATGTCTATTGTATGGCTTTAATTGCAGAAACTGAGGCAATTACCATTTTAGATCATTTTTCTGAGCAATATACTTATTCAATTTGCAAATCACCGTGACATGTATATCAATATATGTATCCAATGTCATCTGACCTGGGAATGTTTGTAGATGAAAATGTAAAGGTCCCCAAAAAAAATTCAATATCCTTTAGATTGTTTTTGTTCTTTAAGATAGTTAGTAAATTGCATCTCTTGAGTAACCAGCCCAACAAGATTCAGTCTTCCAACACTTTTGTATGCATCTATTACCGCTCTATAAGTAGATTCATTTGGTTGAAAACCCTTATATTTCATTTTATTAAACATCCTTTTTACACCCTCTATCAAGCCTTTCCATAGCTAATGATCATACTCGTGTACGTAGCAACATCGGGTTCAAGACCCTTGGTTTTCATGCCCATAAACATCTTTAGAGCCTCATCAATCTTGTTTGCACTTCCAAATGCATAAATGGAAGCATTGTATGCAGACACGTCAAGCTCCAAACCAATCTCTTTTAATTGTTCACAGGCCTCCAAAGCCTCCTCATGCATTCTCACCATGGAATAAAGAGTCACTATCAATGCTTGCATACTGTGGGGGATTCCACTTTCCCGTGCAATCTCAAGTTGATTTATTGCCTCCATTGCTTCCTTTCTTCGAAATTGTACCCTATGTTTTGTATGTGACATCATCTAGTGAAACCTTCGCTTTTAACATTTGCTGGAAAATTTTAGTAGCTTCCCTCAATCTTCCCTCTACTGCATACAGTCTAAGTACATTATTAAAAGAGAGATGATCTGTGAGAAGTCCCAATTCCTACATCTCTTTTTCAATTTCAATGGCTTGGCTAAGTCTGCCAATCTTTTTGTATATACACATCATCATGGAATAAGAAAATCATTAGCCTGATCCGCTTGCTTTAAGTCATTAAAAAATGACTCTGCCTCACTGACCATACCGACATCTTTGTAAAAATCAATCATACAATTTGTTGCAAATACTTTTGCACCATCTCCCAATTTCTTCATCTTTTCATATGTTTCCTGAGCCTCTCTCAAATGGCCAATATTTCGATATACCTTAATCAAAGAACTATATATTGTGCAGTTGGCTACAAAGCCATGGTTTTGCATTATTTGAAAGTAATGAACATCCTCCTCCACATTTCCAACTTGTGCAAATGCATTTATCAATGCAGCATAAACAAATTCATCTTCCTCAATGCCCATCTTCAACATCTACTTATAAATGTCCTTTGCCTCCATGGCTCTGTCTAGGTTTCTATTCACAATGATAATAGCACAAAATGATACACAACTAGGCACAAACCCCGCTTCCTGCATTTTAATCAGATATCATTTTGCATCATCTGGTAATTTTGCAGCATCAAACATATGAATGAGAGAATTATGAGTGCATTCATCACATGAAACTCCTTTATTATCCATGCTCTTAAACAATTTCCAAGCCTTGTCATAAAGTTTTGAAATTCCCTAAGCCTTAATCATCACATTGTATTCCAATACACTCTCCCTGGCTCCTCTTTTTTTTCACAACTATAGCCGAACACCTTCTTAGCTTCTAACCAATACCCTAGCACTCCATATGCATCGATTAACATAGATTTTGGAGCTGATTCCTCCAAGAAGGAGAAACCTTTCAAACTAAACCCATGCTTTCATCAGTAACCCCATCTCTATGCACATTCTGATAATAATAGGCCTTGATAAGTCATCCACACAAACCCCCAATTCATCCATCTCCTGGACCAGGGATTCAACTTCTATAATCATGTGTTTCCCACAAATTATATGCAACAAAGTTCTATAAGTCACAATATTAGGCTTAAATTCAGTTTGTTTCATCCTGTTGAAATAAGTTAATGCCATGTCTATATTTTTATTCTCGGCATTCAATGCTATAAGAGTATTGTAAGTCATAACGTTTGGTTGGCACCATGTTTCCTCCATTTTATTCATGAGAACCTCTGCTTCTCCTACATGACCATGTGAATCATAGTATTAAAAGTTATAGTGTCAGGGAAAATACCTGATTTGAGCATCTCCAAGAAGGCATTTGAACATTCGTCGAGGAGGCCTTCCTTTCCATACATATCAATCAAAGTGTTATATGTGAAAGCCCATTGTGGTCTATGAGTTTGGTACCACTTTCTAAAAAACTCCTCCACCTATTCAAACTCTCTAGCTTTCTTGTACATATGAACAATAGTATTCATGGTGATCTCATCTGGTTCAAGCCCTTGATGTTCCATGTGTTGGAGCCATTGCAAAGCCTATGACTTGAGGCTAGCCCTTCCATAAACATCTATTAGGGTTCCATAAGTGTTATTTGTGGGCAATAGTTCCTCCTTCTGTTTGGTCATTTGGGTCCAACAATCCTCAATTTCATCCCATTTTTGAGCCCTGCCAAGAATTCTAAGGATGACATTGTAATGAATGCCAATGGGTTTCTAGTCTTCCTGCATGTGAAACCACTTGAAGAGGGCCAAGGATTTTTCCCAAGTGGGTTGCTCTATTAGGATTATTGTATGCTCTTTGGGGCTTATCTTGTATTTACATGGCTTTAAGGCTTCCTCTATATTATCACTATCGTTGTATTGTAGAGCCTGCAAAATCAATGGGATGCAACTTCCTCTTATGTATTTCCTTCTTCTTATTGTTAAAATGTTTATGCTATTATTGTTATTAGTAGCAGCAACAACATAATAATCATTTGGTTGGGCATCGATATGATGAGGTTCCCTAATATCGTATTGTAAACTAACCCTCGAGGTTTGAATTGAGCAAGTGGGTCAGAGTCCGAGGAGATTGCATGTTGGGGGCATCATGGAAACAGGGGTAGATGGGAATTTAGATTTTGTCCCAAAACAGAAGGACCTAGTGTCTCTCCTTCCTAAGAGGTCCAATTGAAATACACATAATGAGCTCAAACTATTTATAAGATTGTTGTTTCAACCTAGTTTGACGATCAAGTAGGGTTGTTCATAGCTAGAACAACTACCAGAATTTTCCCATCTTTGCATTAGGGTACACCCATACAAATATGGGGGTAACACTATGCATTCATATCTGTAGCCTTCATGCAACAGTGTGATGGTCTTCTTACTAGATGATTATTTTGGAGACTAGGTTCGTAATGTATCTTTTGAGCTTTCCCTTTGGCACTCTTTGCCATTTAGTACTCAGGCTTAAATCCCGACACTCTCAGAAGATGTTCTTCTTGACTCTAAAATCCATCTTGGGCATTCATATGCTAACTATAGTATTTGGTACTTTCGGTTTCACTTTAAACATGGCCATATAACACTTAGGCTTGTTTGTTGGCATTTTCACCAAACAAGGAGAAATAAATATAATATTTCAACACTTATATATATCTCAACATTGATCACTGAAACCATGCATCTGTCACCCCTGAATAAGATCATAATTGAATGTGCTCAATTTTTTTATCAACACATGGCTCAAGTGCTTGCTTGGTGTCGACATTTGGATGGTCTTTGAGCGTAGTTTGTGTGCGTTGTCTGTGTTTGAGTATTTGGACGAATGCTCTTGTTGCACAGTGAGTGATATCCCAGATGCATAAACACTAATGCATACAACGTTTTACTATACATTATTAGTTTGACTTGTGATTGACATGTAGTGCATATACCATGTCCCTTTGTGTGCTCTCTCCTCAACACTTGTGCTTGGCTGCTTGCATTGTGCTTGGCTACTTGCATTGATGCTAAGTGAAGCACTCGAGTTAGAACATGGGATTGGATGAAAAGCCCTATTTTTCCAAACTTTTTAAACTATTAATTTGGCTCATAAAAAACATTGAGTACTTAGGCTTAAAAAATGAGACTTGGATATAAAACCAAGGGGTAAGGGCTTTGTCAAAGTCTTATCCTCTTTTTAATAAAAATATTAAAATAAAATCACTTTTTAATAAAATGATTTCAAATTAATATTTTTTAAAAATATTAAGGTTATGGAAAAACCAAAAGAAAAGCGAGGATAAGAAATCAATGAGATGTACAATGACTGAATAAAGAATAAACATATGTTGTGAATTTCATAGGATTGGAAAATTGGTATTATGGAAAAATGATGATATTTAACGCAAAAAGATTTAAGCTGAGTACAAGCTAGAAAAGTTGGTGCAATCTTGGCGAAAGGTAAACAATAAACATGATATGTGAATTTTGGTGCTAACAACTTCACTTGAACATATTTAGTTTCAGATCGTACAATAGGTATATTCCTTCAAAATTACCATGATGTTAACTGTTGATGGGCATATTGTCTTAGATATCCCTAACCCTTTGTGGAGTTGTAACTTTCAGTCCTTGTGGTTTTGTTTCATTTTCCTATGAAGAGTAGATTGCCTTTTCTCTGCTCTTGATATTATTTTCCCAATAGCCATAAAATATATATCTTTTTTTATTTTTAGTAATAGTTTATTGATCTTTGAAATGTCTCACCAAAATCACATGTTGAAACTTAATGGTATCCAAAAGTAAAACATGAACATAGAGGGGAAAATATCGCTTTTGAACCAAAGGTATTTGTGCCACTATCGAGAATTCCTAATTTTGGTGTACAAGAGACAACGCGCCAAATGAGGACAAAGAGTACTAGATAAACTTATAAAGGTGGTTGTACCTTAATTGAGCATAATAAAGGGTAAATGAATTAGGTGAAAGGCCTCATTGATGTAGGTTGCAAAGTCAAGTAATGCGGTGTGAAGTTAGCCACCTTAATTTCTAAGGTAGTCAGGTTAGCAGTATACATTGTACTAACAAGACTTACAAAAAAAATGAGATGTATGAATTTCTAAAAGCAAAAGAGAGAGAAACGTATAATTGAGCTCAATTCTTGTAAAGGAAGATGAAGGGATATTCAATCTTTGGATGTAGTAGAAGTAGAGACATGCATTCATTTCCCTGTGGATATATCAAATGATGTTACTGCACAAAATTCTATTTCTATAGGTATGAAATGATAACAATATGTTCATTACCAAATTTAGAAGCTTGACAAAAGCAAAAAAGGAAGTTGACAGAACCTGAGCTAAAACAACACGCACCTGCACAATTTGGAAGGAAGGTTCCACAAAAGAAGATGGGCCATGAATCAATTGACAAGGTGGATAAAATGGAAGTAGAAACCAACAACACATAATATGAAGAGTTAGAGGAAATACAGTATGGGGATAGTGGCAATGGGGATAGTGACCATAGTGTTGAAAACTTAATCTGTAAGGATTGGTTTCATGTAAATAATTATTTTTCAGTTATTAAAGAATAACAAAAAGAGTCTTTCAGAAGTCTAAAGGACCTCTTGGAAGATGAAATCCAAAGGTCACTTCTCACTTGTATAAATAAAGCATTTATACCCAATAAAATGAATCCTGAAGTTATTCCACATCAAGTGGTATCAGAGCAAGGCTCTACCATAATTCCTCTTGTCTCGTTAGTTCTTCCCTCTGCCTAGTCTGGCATATTCCCTTATTCTGGCACTGTTCCCTCGTCAATCTATCTCTTCTCTCCACGTCTAGGTATCAATTTTTTTTGTGTGTGATACCCTAATTCGGTTCTCTTTCTCCTCTCTGCACTGCGACCTCTCTTTGCATTCTATTCGTAGACTCCAGTCTCCCTATGCGTAAAGCGTTGCCTGTCCATGCGTGATTTTTTGCTTGTCATCAAGTTATTTTTGCTTGTCCACACCTTATATCTCTCACGATTCCCACGACTTACCTCGGTTCGGTTTAGCAGTGTGAAAGAGTGTGGAGTGTCGTGTTTACCTACGTGCGTTGTTTACGTACATGGAGTATTTGGAATGTAGTGTGGAGTGTTTTCCTGTGTGCAGATTGTGAAGAAGAGACCCACGACGTGACTGTTAGTTTTTCAGAATTTACTTCAATCTGATTTAGGATCTTAACTAAGAGAACAACATGTACAACATATCTACAGCATATCAATCATGGACACAATAATTAAAGCACACAAGAGACACAAAGTTTACTTGGGGAAAATAATAAAGGTTAAAAACCCCAATAACTTCCTCAGAGATAGATAGGGCAATGATATAACCCAATCATAAGAGATAGACATCTCCTAGCAGCAGCTTCTCCTCCTCCACAAGTGCGCCACTCTCCAAAGAGTGTGTGTGAGAACAGAATGATCAAATAGAGTGCTTCCCGCACTCTATTTATACTTGACTTGACTTGCCTAATAACCTTTACTAGGTCGGCCTTAACTTAACCACATAACATAATGTTGACTGGGCCGACCCCTAATAGGGTGGTCTAATAACCCTTTGACCCACATGGCCGACCCCCAATAGGGTGGTCTAATAACCCTTTGACCCACATGACTTATACAGGGCCGACCCCAACAAGGTGATCTAATAACCCATCAATTATAAGTTACGACACTTACAATATAAATGGCGACACTTCCGTATAGAGGAATAATAACATCTCTATAGGAATACAAACACTTTCGTATAGAGGAATAATACCATCTCTATAGGAGTACAATATACATATATGAAATACATTCCAAAGTTACATATACATCAACACTCCCTCTTAAATAGGAAGGTATTTCTCGACACAGATCTACTAGCACAAGTCTTCTTCTCTGGATCATCATCAGCGAATCATCATCCTCGAATCATCGTCATCGTCACTGCTGCTGCTATCTCGATCAATATCTGAATTTACTCGTCATAGGAAGTTCTACAGAGCCAGCCCTTTTTAATACTGGATGTAGGCCCATCACCTGCAGGTCTTCATCATCACTGGCCATACTATGGAATCCTCAGGGATTATTACATGTGTCACAAAACCTTAAAAGAGTCTCTTGACTAGCAAGAACCCTAAAGAGCATCTGAGGCCTTTTTCATCCTGTCCAGATCTACAGGACTTATTACATGTGACTGTCACAAAACCTTAAAAGAGTCTCTTGACTAGCAAGAACCCTAAAGAGCATCTGAGGCTTTTTTCATCCTGTCCAGATCTCCAGGACTTATTACATGTGACCCCCACCACAAAAGCTTAAAAGAGTGTCTTGCCAAGCAAGAACCCTAAAGAGCATCTGAGGCCTTTTTCATCCTATCCAGATCTCTAGGACTTATTACATGTGGTCATGGCAATGCCTCGAAAGAGCATCTAAGGCCTTTTTCATCCTGTCCAGATCTCCCAGGTCTACTTACATGCCATAGGACAATGCCTCGAAAGAGCATCTGAGGCCTTTTTCATCATGTCCAGATCTTCCAGGTCTACTTACATGTCCTCCCAGAGTAATGCCTCGAAAGAGCATCTGAGGCCTTTTTCATCCTGTCCATATCTCCCAGGTCTACTTACATGCTCATCTAAACAACCTGTCCACGGCCACAGAGTATCAACCTGATACTCACCATACATCATCCTGATGTACACATGATCATCCTGATCATCAACACTACATCATCCTGCTGCATGTCGTCTAGAGCAACATCCGAAAGCTTGTCATCCATGATCATCCTGATCATACAATGCATCTACCTGATGCATACACAGTATCTGCCTGATACATATCATCATACATGATCTACTTGATCATACAATGTATCCACCCGATACATATACAAATACATGATCCACCTGATCATACCTGATACATATCAACATACATGATCTACCTGATCATACAATGTATCCACCTGATACATCTACAGATACATACACATGATCCAATTGATCATATCTAGAATCCAACATGATGCGTACATACATACACATATAAATGATCCAACTGATCATATCCAGCATCCAACATGATGCGTGCATACATATACATATAAATGATCCAACTGTTCATATCCAGCATCCAACATGATGTGTACATACATATATAGAGCAGTAACTGGAGCATCGTCTTGATGCTCATCATCCAGCGCTTATATCCACAACCATGGAAGGATCCTCCTCTCACCATGCTTGGAATGGCTCCTGCAAATGTGTCCATCACTTCTTCCTCGAAGTGTCATCAATCTGAAGAACACCAAGCCTCTCTCTAAAGTACTCGAACTTCACTCTGGATAGTGGCTTCGTCAGCACATATGCAACTTGCTCATCCTTCACAACATACAGGAGCTTCACCATATCCCTGATATAGTGATATTTGATCTCAATGTGTTTCGACCTGTCGTGAAACACTGGGTTCTGTTAGGAACCCATGTCTTTACTTTGTTAGTATATTGTTGTTGGACGCATATGCTTTGTAATTCGTCCCGTAGTATTTGTTGATCCATAGTTTGTGTTATTGTTGTTGGCACATATACTTTGTAAGTCGCCCGTAGTATTGTTGATCCATATTTTGTAGTGGCCCATGGTTTTGACCCATAGTATTGGCACCTGGACTTAGTATATAAGTGTGTGTGGAGGTCTATGAAGGCACCGTGAATTTATTTGTATTGAGCTTGCTCAAAGGAGGTTGCCCCCTCAATGTGGCCTATGATCAATATAAAAGTGATTATGAGTTCTGTCATTTCTGCTATTTCGCATATTCTTATTAATTAATTGTTGCAGGTTCTTCACATCTGGTATCAGAGCACTTTCTTGGGCTCGCTAGGTGAAATTTCTGCCAAAAATTTTTTCGCATCTGTTGCAGGTTCGGATTTGGGAATAATTCCTATCCGCTTAACTGTGGGAAGTACTTGGGCATAATCCCTAAAACTCATTGTGAGGAGTACCACAGGAACCCCGAAGTAGCTGGTCCATTGAGAGGACCTACCAGCCAAAAGGGCAACGACCCCTACCTGATTGACTAGTTCCCACCCGTGAGGTAAACCAAGAGCTGTCATTTGTGGCAAAGCAGTTATCAGTCTTACTTGAGCCGTGGAGAGAGGGGTACTGCCCCAATACGCAAGCTGTCAGACAGCATTGGTGGCCGAGTGAATCCCTTGAACTGTTAGGAAGCCGAGCATACCTGGGGTCCATATCTATTTTCAGCTGATACATCGCAGATTTCCTCTGTCCAGAACTGTTGCCGATCACTTCCGCGTCGTTGTAGATCCATCTGTTGCTAATCAATTCCGCGCCGTTGCAGATCCATCTGTTGCTGATCAATTCCACATCGTTGTAGATCCATCTGTTGCGGATCCCTTCCGTGCCGTTGCTGATCCATTTCTGAAAAAAAAAAAAAAAAAAAAAAAAAAAAAAAAAAAAAAAAAAAAAAAAAAAAAAAAAAAAAAAAAAAAAACAACACCTGTTTTTCCATCATATCTCCCTTGTTTTAACTATGTTTCCCTTGAAACTTCTCTGACACCCCTGCAATCCCATTCTGCATCTTTCATTCCAAAGGACCCTTTCCCAAATTCCACTTCCCAACACCCAAAATCTCACATTTGTCTATTTTTAGGGTTTGCCGTAACTTCTTCAATTTTGACCCGATCACCTTCAAATTTTACCACAGAGTTCATTTCCTAATTCTGCTTCTTTGTTACTCTCTGCCAAAATTTCTCATTCTTTCACCCCGCTTCTGAAATCCTTATTTTCTGCTTCCCTATCCTTTCGATAGTGTGCAAAACCTAGTCAAACCCAAATTACCCTTTTGATTTTTTCCCAAATCCAGATTTTCCTTTACTGAACCAGTCTCTGTTTTTGTTTTTCTACCCACTCGAAAAAAAAAAAAAAAAAAAACTATGGAGGAAGCACTTGCCGCCATCCTGGTTATGGTTGTCACCCGTGCCGGAACAAAAACTATGGAGGAAGCACTTGCCGCCATCCAAGCCAAACTCCAGGATCTGGATGAAAAATTTCTTGGCCTCCATCTTGAGCATTCAGCCATGAACAACAAATGGTAGTTTGAGTCTTCATCAGACAATGGGTTCTCTTCTTCCAGCAATTTCCGTGGTTCGAAGCTTGATTTTCCTCACTTCAATGGTACTGATCCAACTAGATGGATCTATCGTGCAGAACAATATTTCAGTCTACATAATACTTTTGATGTCAACAAAGTTCCACTTGCATCCTTTCATTTGGAACAGGAAGCTCTTCAATGGTACCGTTGGTACATCAAGGCTCATGAAGAGCCAAAATGGCCAGACTTTTGCCAGCTCCTTTTGCAACGATTTCGTCCTAGTGCTTTTGATGACTTCACAGGAGCCCTCACTAAACTTCGCCAAATTGGCACTATGAGAGAGTATCAAACCGAATTTGAGAAACTAGCCAACCACACTGAAGGATTGTCTGATGACTTCTACCGGAGTTGTTTTATCAGTGGTCTAAAGGATGCCATCCGCTCTGAAGTCAAAATGTTCTGTCCCAACACAATGATGGAAGCCCTGGGGTTGGCTAAGTTGGCAGAAGACAAGATTGCAGCCCAACAACACTCCAAGCCCACTTTTGTTCCCTTCTGAAATATGGGTTCTCAACAACCACCCATACTGTCGGCTCCTCGACCACCTCCTATCAAGCTTTTGTTTGAAACAAAGATGCAGACACGCAGAGAAAAGGGGCTTTGCTATAATTGTCATGAGAAATTCACTCGGGGACATAGATGTGTTTAGCAAAATCTCTATCTCTTGGATGTGGATTCTCCGCCTGCCTCTTAAATTGGTGACAAAGATCCAGATACAATGGATGCTCAGGTCGACATTCAGGAACCGCCTATTGACCCTCCATCTCAGGATGACCAGCCAGAGATATCTCTCCATGCTTTAGCGAGAATCAACACCCCCCAAACAATGCGGGTCAGGGGTTACTTCAAGAAGCTTCCTCTCACAATACTCATTGATTCTGGTAGCACTCATAATTTCATTGACCCTCTGATCGCCAAACAAGCTGATTGTTTTATCCATCCTTGCTCCAACTTTGAAGCCATGGTTGCCAATGGGGGCACCTTACCTTGCAAAGGGAAGTGTCGTAATGTGCGTATCTCTATAAGAGATTATACCCTGCGCTCTGACATGTTTTCCATGACCTTTGACGGATGTGATATGGTTTTGGGCGCTCAATGGCTACGCACACTTGGCCCTATCTTATGGGATTTTGCTGAACTTTGGATGCAGTTTTCCACCAATGGACAAAAACACACATTGATAGGATTACAACTAAGGTCTCTCAGCATCATCAGTTCACATCGCATGGAAAAACTCCTTAGGAAGAATTCCCATGGTGTCATCGCTCAGATCCATTCCATTCAGATGCAACCATCAGCGGTCTCCACTACTCCTTTAGATCTACAACAAATTCTGGATCGATATACAGGTGTCTTTGCTGAACCAGTGGGATTGCCACCTTCAAGGCCAGAAGACCATCGTATTCAGCTCCTTCCTGGCAGCGTTCCTCCCAACATCAAGCCCTATCGCTACCCATTTCACCAAAAAATAGAGATTTAAATGCTTGTTCAGGACTTATTGAAGCAAGGTATTATTCACCCAAGCACTAGTTCCTTTTCTTCTCCAGTTCTTCTTGTCCGCAAAAAAGATGGGTCATGGCGCCTCTGCATTGACTTCCGAGCACTTAATCACATCACCATCAAGGATAAGTTTTCAATTCCTGTTGTTGATGAGCTTCTGGATGAGCTTCATGGGGCTCAATTTTTCTCCAAGTTGGATCTTCGTTCTGGGTATCATCAAATTCGAGTTCATGAGGATGATATCCCTAAAACAGCTTTCCGCACACCTTATGGCCACTATGAGTTTTTGGTCATGCCCTTTGGCCTCACTAATGCTCCTTCCACATTCCAGGCCTTAATGAATAAAATATTTTGGCCCTACTTGCGGAAATTCATTCTAGTATTCTTTGATGATATCCTCATCTACAGTAAAACATGGGCTGAACATCTCCAGCATCTCGATCTTGTCATGCAACTTTTCTCTGACCATCATCTCCACGCCAAACAGTCTATATGTGTTTTTGGACAGAAGGAAGTTGAGTATCTCAGGCACATTATATTAGCACAAGGGGTTCGCGTGGATCCTGCCAAAATTGTTGCCATGAACAATTGGCCACATCCTCAGACACTCAAGAGCCTTCGTGGTTTTTTGGGGTTAAATGGCTACTACCACAAGTTTGTCAAAGATTATGGAAAGATTGCAGCTCCATTAACTGCTCTATTGAAAAAGGATGCTTTTACATGGACACCTACGACTCAGTGTGCATTTGATAAACTGAAACAAGCTATGTGTACTACACTTGTTCTAGCTATGCCCGATTTTTCCAAACCCTTTACTATTGAGAGTGATGCTTACGGCAATGGACTTGGTGCTGTTCTCCTTCAATATGAACACCACATTGCGTTCACCAGCAAAGCCCTTTCAGGTAAGAATTTCGCTGCCTCTACATATGAGAAGGAAATGATGGCTATTTTGCATGCAGTACAGAAGTGGCGACCATACCTATTAGGGAATCATTTCTACATCAAGACTGATCACCAGAGTCTGAAATAGTTCTTGGAACAACGTGTCTCATCCCCAGCATAGCAGAAATGGGTTAGCAAACTCATGGGTTATGACTATGAGATCACTTACAAGAAGGGTAAGGACAATATTGTGGCAGATGCTCTTTCTCGCACATTTGATGCCCAAGGTTCTCTTTCAGCTATTTCTATGCCTATTCCCAATTGGTTGCAATCTGTTCAACAGGGTTATGTCAATGACTCTTCCTTATCTCAAATCATCCAATGCTTGACCAACAACCCTTCTATTGTACCACATTACTCTTGGGATGGTGCTTCCCTGAGATATAAGGGTCGTCTGGTGCTTCCCCAGAACACATATCTTCAACAGGTTGTCTTCTATGAACTCCATGCTTCTCCATCGGCAAGGCACTCCGGGTTCCTCAAAATGTATGAGCGGGCACGGCGTAACTTTTTTTGGCAGGGCATGAAAAGGACAATTCAATAGATGGTGGCTGAATGTGATACTTGCCAGCGCAATAAGGGTGAAACGACACTCCTTCCAGGATTGCTCGAACCCTTGCCCATACCTACACGGATTTGGATAGATATTTCTATGGATTTCATAGAAGGGCTCCCTAAATCTGGAGGGAAGACAATGATTCTCATTGTGGTTGATCACCTCTCCAAATATAGTCATTTTTGTGCTCTCAGCCATCCCTATACAGCCTCCTCAGTCGCTCAAATTTTCCTGGACCAGATCTTTCGTCTTCATGGCATCCCTTCTTCCATTGTCTCAGATCATGATGTGACTTTCACGGGTCATTTTTGGACAGAACTATTTCGCCACACTGGCACCAAACTGAAGATGAGTTCAAGGTATCACCCACAAATAGATGGTTAGACTGAAATTATCAATAAATGCGTGGAAACTTATCTTCATTGCTTCACCTCTGAACAACAACATCAGTGGGCAAAGTGGCTCCCTCTCGCTGAATGGTGGTATAATACCTCTTACCACACTGCCTCTAAAATGACCCCATATGAAGCAGTCTATGGTCAGGCACCTCTAGTTCTTCTTCCATACACCCCCAATAGTTCACTAGTTCATGAAGTTGACATGGTCCTTCGAAAGCGCGATCAGATTCTTCGCATTTTGCGGGACAATCTTCACATGGCAAGAAATCACATGAAGCAACCAGATGATCAGCACCGTTCTGAGTGGACTTTTCAAGCAGGCGATATGGTTTTTCTTCGTCTCCAGCCATACAAGCAATCCTCCCTGAAAATCAAAGGGCATCATAAGCTCGCTCCAAAGTTCTATGGGCCATATCAGATTCTTCAGAAGATTGGGTCTGTTGCTTACAAATTGGAACTTCCTCCTTCTTCCCGCATTCATCCAGTATTTCATGTCTCTTGTCTGAAGAAAGTTCTTGGCACCAACATCAGTGGAAAAACTATTTTACCTGAACTGGATAGTGAAGGATCCATCATTTTGGAGCCGGAGGCCATCCTCAATCGGGGCACTCGTCAGCTTCGCTCCCGCTCTATCACAGAGGTCTTAATTCAGTGGCACGGCATGCAACCAGAGGATGCTACATGGGAACCACTCCTTCAGATTCAGCAACAATTTCCACATCTAAAGCTTTGAGGACAAAGCTTTTTCTAAGGGGGAGGGGATGTTAGGAACCCATGTCTTTACTTTGTTAGTATATTGTTGTTGGACGCATATGCTTTGTAAGTCATCCCATAGTATTTATTGATCCATAGTTTGTGTTATTGTTGTTGACGCATATGCTTTGTAAGTCGCCCGTAGTATTGTTGATCCATAATTTGTAGTGGCCCATGGTTTTGACCCATAGTATTGGCACCTGGACTTAGTATATAAGTGTGTGTGGAGGCCTATGAAGGCACCGTGAAGTTATTTGTATTGAGCTTACTCAAAGGAGGTTGCCTCCTCGAAGTGGCCTGTGATCAATATAAAAGTGATTATGAGTTTTGTCATTTTTTCTATTTCGCATATTCTTATTAATGAATTGTTGCAGGTTCTTCACGGGTTCTCAGACAGCTTCACACAACTCTGGTTGTCACAAAAGATACCAGTAGCATCCAACGGGAGATCAAATAACTCAGACAGTAGTTTCTGGAGCCATACTGCCGCACAACTAGCCGAACAAGCTGCAACATACTCTGCTTTGGCTGTACTCAGTGCTACGCAGGACTGCTTCCTGCTAAACCAAGAGATCACACATGATCCCATACTGAAGCAGCACCTAGAAGTGCTCTTCTTATCTGTAGCATTGCCTGCCCAATCTGAATCAACATAACCCTGCAGGTTAAACTTTTGATTCGCATCATACTTGAGCCCATAATCAACCGTACCCTTCAAGTACCTCAGAATATGCTTTACAACAACCAGGTCAACACCCCTCAGATCCGTCAGGAACTGGCTCAGTGTGTTCACCGCAAAGAAAATATCTGGTCTCGTGTTCGTTAGGTACATCAAGGACCCAATCATCTGACGATACATAGTGACATCAACCGGATCAAATGAAGCATCACACATAAGCTTCAGGTTCGATGCCATAGGTGTGGCCATGGCCTTGCAGTCCATCATCCCAAACCTCTTCAGGATCTCTACTGCATACTTCCCTTGTCTATAAAATAGTGCATCATCCCCAAGTCCTTGATCTCAAACTTGGCAGCAAGCTTCCTCTTTGTATCGGCAATCAATCTATCCTCACCTGTTACAAACAAATCATCTTCATACAAGAGTAGTATCACGGGACTACCTTCTTCAACCTTGTAGTAAACGTTGGAATCCGCTTTACTCTTGGTAAAGCCCAAACTAGATAGGAAGCCATCTATCCTTCCATACCAAGTTCTGCATATGTATGACTTCCTGTCATGTGTCTCAAAACCAAGTGGCTGCTCCACATACACTTCCTCTTCGACTACACCATTCAAGGAGGTTGTCTTGAAATCCATCTGGTGTATCTTCCATTTCATCACTGTAGCCAGAGCAAGTACTGATCTGATGGAAGTGTGCCTGGCTATAGGTGTAGAAGTCTCTTCATACTCAATCCTTTTTTTTCCGGGAGAAGCCACAAGCTACAAACCTCGTTTTGTATTTCTCCTTGCTACCATCTGCAGCATGCTTGATCTTATAGATCCAGTTGGAAGTCTCAGCAGACTTCCCTTCAGGTCTTGGGACTGCATCCCAAACATCATTCTTCATGATCGATTGGTACTCCTCGATCATGGAATTCTTCCCGAATCCTGGGAACTTCAATATATTCAATATCTTCAATAGATAACTTTGTTGCTGAAACAAATGTTGTATTCGTTCTTTTGTAGGTGCTCGTATACGATCTTCCCTACAAAACAAGTTAAATTGCATGATTAGAAACTTCTCATAGTTTTCAGAACAAATTCTTACACATAAAGAAATATGTCATACAATCATGCAATTATTTTAGCCAATGCTTCAATACAACATTCATCCATATCGTGTAACTTTCTAGATGCCTTCCAATCTCTACCAAAACATTGTTAAGAGTTTGCACTACTCCCAACATGTCAGCAAAGAGGTTTCATTCTAGATAAGTAGCAATGGAATGTTGTGCAGTGCCATAGGCCACTTACCCATCACATGCATATTAGTAGTATATTGTTCATCAATGCAACTATTCTAATATGCATAATACACAACCTAATTCTAGGGACATCAGTATATACATCATTGAATAGTATTATTTATACAATCGAATATGCAAGAAATGATAATTCAAATACTTATCTTTCTTTGTTTGTTGGGTTGACTCCCTCTCAGTCTTTGCTTCCTTTCTATAACTCCATTCTAATGTGGGTTGTGAGAAGTGGTCAACTCCCTCTGAATATCTGCATCCTTGCAGAAACCACTGAAGTGTGCTCCCTCTTGATCTTTGCTTCCTGGATTACCTATCCTTGAACTTATATCCATCCTTAATCACTATGCATGCTTATTAGTATCATCATTGTGTTATCTTCGAGGTCTCATACATAATTACACATTCATTAGTATAATCTTAATACTATAAAAAAACAATAATCTTAAACATGTATAGTCATGATCATTTTAAACACAAATAATAAACATTAGTATTCAAGGTTTCAGGGAAGACTTCTTTTACTCATGCATATTCTTATTTAATCATAGGACTCTTCTGGTTAGTCAAATCATCAATCAAGATAAGAGACATAATATGCATAAACCCTTGATTACTTACATTTCTAACTTTATGAATAAACATAACCAATCATACCAAGTATACTTATATAAGGGATCCTAACACAAGGTAAGATTCTAACTTGATATAGGAAAAACATACATGGATTACTATGTTAGCTAGTTATGTCTAACATACCCGCATGATGTCTTATGGTTCTCTTCAATGACTTATGCCAGTAACCTGCATGTCTCATAAGTTAACCATTGTAGAACCAAGTTATACATACCTCGTAAGTAGATCTTCTATGTGATCCATGACAATGGATGAATCTTTGTCTTCATGTCACAGTGATCATATGTTCTTGAAGTAGAACATGATTTGTCTTTCTTGGTGTATCTTTCATGTTAGCAAACAACATAAACCTCATACAACATCACAATGCATTAGTACAATCATAAGTGTCAAAACCTTAATCAATGAATATCTTTTATCATGTATTCATAATTTTATTAAGGTGATACGACAAGTCTAGTAATTAATCAAGATTGTACTAACCGTAATGATATGAAGACAAACATATCATAAACTTAACCATAAACAGAATTCGAAACATACCTGTAAGTCATACCTGTTGAGATTGCTTGTAATCTTCTTATGTAAACCTTTAGCCTTATCTCCCTCTGAAACTGGAACTTCTTCACTTATGCAAGTGACCAATCCATTTTCTTTTAGGATTAACCCAATCCACTTGATTTGTAGAAACTAGATCTGGAGTTGGATTAGGGTTTGTCAGGGAAACCCTAAAAATTCAAACTTTGAATTTCAAACTTCTAAAAGGATAGAAAGATGCGCCTTGATGAGCTGATCAACCTGGTATACTCAGAATTTGAAAACTGCAAAGTTTCACCCCTCAAAATTGCCTTTGAAACTTTCGGATCTTCTGGACAGGATCCCGAACTAGGGTTTGATAAATCCCACCCTTATGCCCAACCAAAAGGTTCAATCCAAAGCTCTAAACTTCAATTTTTCTGAGGAGCTTCCAGCCATGGTCACAGACTTCAAAAATTCCAACTTTTGTAGAAGCCCTAATTTTTCACTTTTCCGATCAAAGTCCCGAACTAGGGTTTGATCAAGCCCGGCCTTCTACCCAACCAAAAAATTTGTTCTTGGTCTCTAAATTTCGATTTTGATGAGTAGCATTCAGCCGTGGTTTCTGATTACAAAAATACCAACTTTCTCCGAAACCCTAATTCTCGGAGCCATGAATGAAGGTGCTCAAAATCCAATTCTGTTTTGACAGAAATATGCACGTGATTGTTTCTGGTGTAACTCCGAAATTACGAATCCACGAGGTCTTAAACTTATACCTGTGGTAGCCCGACCTATCATCTTTCCAACCCCATAGGTCTGACCTCAATTGGATTCTCTAAGAGAGAGTTATTCCAAGTGTCGCAACGTGACCTGTTTATGGGATAAAACAGGAGAGCGAACTTGTATGGCATGCCACGTGTCACTGGTTCCATTTCAGCCTCTGAAAATGTTACTTGAGAAAGTACAGTCCGTGCACTACCTGTCACATTTTACAAAATTTTATTTGGAGCTTCCTATCCCAAGTTATGACCTTTTTTCCTAGGTCACCTGTTTATGACTCAAATATGGAAGAGGCAGAAACCCTAGATTGTACAGATCATAAAACACAAAGTACAATGAATGAGAAGTTATCCTTTGGACACAAGGTACATGGGGATCTGATCTTCGACCTGTAAAGGTTTCAGATCCGAAAACTTCGCCAAAATGGATTTATAGCGAAAGTGCTACAATGACTAGTTTTTGATATACCAAGCCCTAGCATCGTAAGTGTAACTAGTGTCATACATGCCATACCATGCCTTCTTTCAAGCTAGCTCTAATACCATGTTAGTTTTTCAAAATTTACTTCAATCCGATCTAGGATATTAACTAAGAGAACAACATGTGCAACATATCTACAGCATATCAATCATGGACACAATAATGCAAGCACACAAGAGACACAAAGTTTACTTGAGGAAAACCATAAAGGTGAAAAACTCCAATAACTTCGTCAGAGATAGATAGAGAAATGATACAACCCAAGCATAAGAGATATAAATCTCCTACCAGCAGCTTCTCCTCCTCCACAAGTGTGCCACTCTCCAAAGAGTGTGTGTGAGAATAGAATGATCAAATAGAGTGCCTCCCGCACTCTATTTATACTTGACTTGACTTGCCTAATAACCTTTACTAGGTCGGCCTTAACTTAACCACATAACATAATGTTGACTGGGCCGATCCCCAATAGGGTGGTCTAATAACCCTTTGACCCACATGACTTATACAGGTCCAACCCCAACAAGGTGGTCTAATAACCCATCAAGTATAAGTTACGACACTTACAATATAAATGACGACACTTCCATATAGAGGAATAATAACATCTCTATAGGAATACAAACACTTCCGTATAGAGGAATAATACCATCTCTATAGGAGTACAATACGCATATATGAAATACATTCCGAAGTTACATATACATCAACAGTGACATGCATGAAGAAGATACCCTAAATTCTCCAACCCTAATTCTTTATTTCCCTCTCCTCTACGCAACCACTCCTCCACACTTTCGCTCTGATACCATTAGGTCATTGGGATTGTAGGGCATCTTGCATTTACAGTACATTGCCACCTTGTCTGGGGTGAAAGTATGGTGCAAGGGGGGTTCTCTTCTTATATGACTCTCATAATGTGAGTTTCAAGGTAGACTTGGGTAATAGATCAAATAATTGGGCCAAATTTCACTCTTTGATGTTGCTTTGAGACTTGCTTTGAAACTGAACATGTCACATTTCCAAACTTTTGGGGACTGAAGGGTAGTGCCTTGATTCAAAACATAACCTTATCCCTTGATCAAGCCAAGGTTTTGGAATCTAGGCTTAATATAATATTATTTTTCTCATGTTTACAGAGAACAAAATGCTACAGCAAACTCCCTCTCTAAACAGGCTCTTGTTCTGGTTGGATGTGAAAACCTCTATTTGGTGGATTGATCACTTTATGTAGGAAACAGTTCATTATGCTGGAATGTGTTTCCATATTTTAAATAGTATTATCGGCTTTCAAATAGATCTGTATAGATCCATGATATATGGCATCATTTTTTTTTATCATTTCACTAGTAACTGTTCGGATATCCACATCATCTATTTCGGGATACATCATCTATTTCAGGATCTTGCATGATCTATTTCAGGATATGTAGAATCTAGGGTTTTGCATGCACAGGCATGCATCCCAGTCACCAGTTTGATGCCTCCAGCACCTTATCCACCTTCTTCTAGCACCCGGGAGCCACTTACCATAGAGTTTTAGCCCTCCTAAGCTGAAAGGCGCCCACTTCTCACCTACTGCCAGAGAAGGGCGCACTTGTTCACCTACCACTGCAGATTCACTCCAGTTACATTCAGTTAGCTCCGATTCTCCCTGATTTGAGGCTAGTTTCACTCCTGACTGACTGTTTCACCTCCGATTGACCTCCAGTTCGATTAGGTGACTTGTTCTGACTCCAGTTAGCCTCCCATGCGCCCCCACTGAGCCTCCAGATCCTATATCAGTGCTACACACTTCAGTTACACTTATTACACTCAGTTAGACTCAGTTTGACACCTGGATGACTGGTTGTTGTGATTGATGAGCACCACCGATGATTTATGAGGACTCCTAGACAGAGTCAAGCTACTCCATTCTGTGATTCGAATGACCTCCTTAGGCAATTCGAATTGCTTAGTCATTGAGACAGTTTGTATTGTAATTCATTCACCCTTTCTGGGATAGAGAGCACTGCTGCATGTTTTGCACAGTTTTGCACCATATTTTCTATGTTCATCTATTGTGATTGATTTACGTGTTCATTAGATCTGCTGTGACTAATTTTACATGGTATCAGAGCCATGGCAGGGACAAGATTTCTTTTCTACAGGTGTTCTACATGAAGAGAGAGCAATCTTTGCTCACCAATATATTTCAGCAGCGGCATGCAAAATCTCATGTGCATTCGCTCATGTGCATGCAAGGCTGAAAACATAGTGTTTGTTTGTGTGTGATTTGCAGGTTTCTTACTTCTCCATGTGCATTCGTTAATGCAAAGATGGAGACTTCTTCTTCACAAAATATTCTTACTCCATTCAACTATGATGAATGGAAACCAAAGATGATTGCATTCTTGAAGAGACAATGTCTTTTTGATATGTGCATTGGTAATACAAGAGTTTTTGATTCCGATGAAGAGGAGAATGATTGGCTCAATGATTGTGATAGAGCTTTTGGAGCAATGTGTCTTGCTATGTCTCCTTGTATGCGCTACCTCAGTAATACTGCTGAAAATCCAAGTGATCTATGGGTCCAACTTGACAGAGAATTTGGAAAGCAGGAAGAAGAGGATCATGCTAGCCTTTTGGAGAACAAGCCCAGTGAGATCTCCTTATGTGTTCTTTCTGATCATGTGTTGGCCTCAACAATTGTTCAAGATGAAGAAGAAACTGTAGATTCAACACTCATTCTCTCAAAGTCTTCTATTTCGAATTATGAGCAAGATAAACAAGCTCATACTCTAGATTCCGAAGAGGTTCTTGAATCCTCTCTTTCACATGAGTTTGTCGGCATGCGGAATAATGATCTACTTGATGTTTTGGAGGTAAAATCTGATTTTGGAGGTGAAGCATTCGCCCTCCTTGATTGCATGCCTTCTATAAAATTTTGTTCTATCATTTGCACAGGTTCTCAGAGTTTTACTGAAGATAAAGAGCACTACCATTCGCTTGAGTTCAATTCTCATGCACTTTTTGCTGATTTTGGTTTTGATCTCACCCTTGTTGGTTCAAAGGAGATCTCAAGAAACCATTCATCTATTTTTGGAGCTGATTTAACTTCTATTGATAAGAAGTTCAAGTTTCAAGATCTATTTGATCCGATTGGAGCTATTCCTACCTCACTTGGTTCGAATCACAGGTTCCAGGATCATCCTCATATTTTCAGATTTGTTCTCACCATTTTCAGTATGAAGAGCAAGTTCATAAAGTCTCCACATTCGCTTGCATCCACTGATGGAGAATTCAAGCACATGTTTTTGGAGCATGATCCATTTACTCCCAAGAGTAAGATACCTCCAGACATATCTACTTGATTTTGGAGCAGTTAAATCTTTTGGTGTACTACAGTCTATTTTGAGGGGGGGTATTTTTCCCATGAGGTTTTCCCCATTTCCTCGGTTTATTGACTGTTATTAGTTTTTGGATTATTGTATTGGGGTGACCTTTGGTCTTAGTTACTAGGGCCCCACATTATTTTTAGTTGGCACATCATAGTCTAGCTTGAGGGGGGGTGTTCGGATATCCACATCATCTATTTCGGGATACATCATCTATTTCAGGATCTTGCATGATCTATTTCAGGATATGCAGAATCTAGGGTTTTGCATGCACAGGCATGCATCCCAGTCACCAGTTTGATGCCTCCAGCACCTTATCCACCTTCTTCTAGCACCCGGGAGCCACTTACCATAGATTTTTAGCCCTCCTAAGCTGAAAGGCGCCCACTTCTCACCTACTGCCAGAGAAGGGCGCACTTGTTCACCTACCACTGCAGATTCACTCCAGTTACATTCAGTTAGCTCCGATTCTCCCTGATTTGAGGCTAGTTTCACTCCTGACTGACTGTTTCACCTCCGATTGACCTCCAGTTCGATTAGGTGACTTGTTCTGACTCCAGTTAGCCTCCCATGCGCCCCCACTGAGCCTCCAGATCCTATATCAGTGCTACACACTTCAGTTACACTTATTACACTCAGTTAGACTCAGTTTGACACCTGGATGACTGGTTGTTGTGATTGATGAGCACCACCGATGATTTATGAGGACTCCTAGACAGAGTCAAGCTACTCCATTCTGTGATTCGAATGACCTCCTTAGGCAATTCGAATTGCTTAGTCATTGAGACAGTTTGTATTGTAATTCATTCACCCTTTCTGGGATAGAGAGCACTACTGCATGTTTTGCACAGTTTTGCACCATATTTTCTATGTTCATCTGTTGTGATTGATTTACTTGTTCATTAGATCTGCTGTGACTAATTTTACAGTAACTATGGCTATCATATATATATGTATAGATAGATAGATAGATATATATATATATATATATATATATATTGCATTGTATGTCTATAAGGGACTACTGATCTTGTTTTCAGCCTCTTTGTGAATGTTATTTGGCACTTTATGTTGCCTGTAGGATGGGCGTTTGAGTGCGAAAGCACATTCAAAATGTATCTTTTTCTCATGGAATAGAAATACGATTTTTTCCTTGGAAAAAAAGATGCTCCTTCCTTGAATTGCTTTGCACAAGAGCAAGTGTAGAGATGAATGTTGTATGATGCTATGGTCTCTAGCCTTCCCATATTGCCTCTTATACTTTTGGACATTTCCATTGGATGAGGTATTCTGAATTCTTTCACAAGAGTTCTAATTCAATCCATAAATGATGTAAATGTTCTTTCAATCCATCCAATAACTCATCAAAAAGTGTGATAGCATATCATTTCTTAAGAGTCTTCTTGTTCAATTCCAAGTAATCTATGCATATATAAAACGATCCATCCTTCTTCTTCACAAACACGACTGGGGATGCAAAAGGAATCTTTCTAGGTGCAACATGTCCTGAATCCAATTACTCTTTGACTACTTTCTCAATTTCATCTTTAAATACCTTGTATCTGGTCCTTTCTCTAGTAATAATCAATGAGGAAAATTCTTGAAGATATATTCAAATTAATCAATCAATTTTTATACCTTTTTACATCTTGTTGATTCTTATTCCATAATTTACGATGTAACCCTTCATTGTATTGCACTCAGACATAAACTAACTACTTTCTGAATTTCATCTTTAAAGACCCTAGGATGGTAGTAAGGAAGAATGACTACCAATTTAAACCTTGTCTCCCCCTTGATAATGTGATCTGGTAGCCCATGAGGCAAGTTCTTGAAAATATTTTTAAATTAATCAATAAGATGTTGTACCTCCTTAGGTCTTGTTATTCCACAATTTTAAGATGTATCCCTTTCATTGTATTGCACTCAGACGCAAACCCTAGCTCTCCCTTACCAATTTGTTTGATTGTCGTGTGGGCTGAAATTAATTTGTTTGCACCAAGCTGCAAACCTTACCAATTTCAAGATGTAGCCATTTCATTGTACTGCACTCAAATATAAATCCTTGCTCTCCCTATCAATTTGTTTGATTGCCTTGTGGGATGAAATTAATTTGTTTGCACCAGGCTGCAAACATTTTATGGTGATCGGTTTCTCGTGTTTCCGTGCCATCAAAATCACCTAGCACTAGCACTTGCACTTGGCCTCATCCACAACCGCTTAGGGGGGGAGGTGTTAAACTCAAGTCTCGGCATTAAAAAAAGTTCAATCACCTTGTAACTTGTTGGTAGACCACACACCCATGGGATTCTACTTCATATTTATGAGGACCAAGAAATAATCTTCTTAGGTATAGGCTTCAAGTTTATGAAAAAATGCAATTACAAATTATTCCCAAGTGGTTGTCTATGGGTGGCCACCAACCTCATCCTCCCCTTCCATCTTATGCTCAACCATCTACTGCCAATCAAGTGCTGGTCCCTCTTGTGTAATATGGCAGATGGAATTATCTTATTATTTTCTACAGGGTTTAGCCTAAAGAAATTGTCATGATCAAAAGAAAATAAAGCTTTTGCAAATGTCCCACCACTAGGCCAACAAAGTAGATATGATACCATTTTTATGAACATAACATTATAATTGCTAATAAACTGACTGGAAGATTGTTGCTATAACTAAAAAGGAAACCTGTACTAAAATCTGAGCTAAAAATTGGGGAACTTACAGTTGAAACTAAAACATGAGTTTTCTGGACTGAAATTGGAAAAGTGAATTTCTAATAAGAAATTTGAAAAAAAATAGTCAAGAGAACAATACTAAAAAGTTGTATAATAGACTCATACAGTAACTTTTTATTATTTCACAGTTACATAAGATAAAGTGGCTTTCCTAAGGAGGTATGGGCACCAACTCAGGCCTAAGTCTCAAAGATAGTATGGGTGTTGCACTTGGCTAGGGAATTATTCTCTCATAGATTACATGTAGAAGGGATTCATAAAAAAAACTCCCTAAACCCCGGTACAGGTGTTAAAATAGATTCTTATCCCTCTAAAATTAGGCAAGATAACAATAGGATAAGATAAGAACAATTCTAAGAATAGTCCTAGATAAGATAATATAAGATAATTTTATTAATGCCCAACAAATGACCACAAAGGTAGGTCAATGGGACTAAAAATAACATCCAATGTAAGTTACAAAGAGTGAGTTCTGTAGCAACTCCTAGATAATGTTGAAAAGCAAGAGAGAATGAAAAAAGAGTGCAGCATAAATAGGTGTCCAGCCAAGCAAACCATTAGGTATAACTATAACGAAAAGATATATATATATATACACTACCATGTATGTTTATGATAGAACTCTTAAGCATATTATTGCTTAGAAGTTTTTAAAGAGCTTGATAGCCTCCTTTTCTAGATCGTTAAATCAGTACATGGCTTTTTGACATTTGGAAGAGCTGGATGATGATGACCTTGTAATCCTCACATTAGTGAATTTCTCTATAAAGGTGTTGAGATAGGATGCTGCGCTATATTATAAAAACTGTTAGATCTAATCTTAAAGTTATGCCAGGAATGTTGAAAAATGAGAAGCTACTCACAGAGAATAGCTCTCGAATTTTGAAATGGGTTGTGTGGTTATTAAAAATATTGATGTTTACTTTCAAAACAAATATTTTGCCTGGACAGTTACCGATAAGTGTATTCTGATATAATACCTTAGTCACCTTTCTGCTTTGCATAGCGGCTTCTATCTATGCTAATATTTGTAGATTGTTATGGCTATTGTAGGATTTAATGCTCAACCAACTGATTTCTCTTTTTGAAATTGGATTTATCTTCTTGTTTACAGCTTAGTGGTATTCATTTCCTAGATTTTTCATTAGACTTTATAGCGATGGTTTCTAATACCGAAAGGCATCATACTTCACAAATTACAAGGTTTGACACAAAACGTATTCATTCTACATACCCATCCCAGATCCATTTTAGGGACAAATTTATTTAGGGTATGTTTCCCAGTTGATTGTTGTCTGTACCTAGAGTTGATACAGCTCCAGGCCATTCCAAGAAGAGAATTTAGCGATTCCCATGAAAAGTCCTTAACAAAAATTAATTTGTAAAATGCAATCAAGTGAGCTCGACAATATAATGTTGGGCACATTTTGAAAACCTAATGTGTAGTCGTCTGATATTACTTGTATGTTCAATCTTTAAAGTTAGTATTTGATCATGTATGTGATTTATGATTTTATCTACTGGTTTGAGATGAAAGGGTTCTTGACTGGTATATATTCATTTCCTTGTGTTTACCAATATATGTTTCCTACTGACTTGGGAGGATAATTTAATTTTCACCGCAGCAGTTTTTATCTCCTATAAAAGTTGGGCCTTCCATTCCATGTTCATTTTTCCATTCCCTGTACTTGTTTTCACTGCAACTAAATGATGCACAAACTTGATCATATTTACTAATCTTAAATTGTAGTGGTGCACTTAACAGAGTAGCTTCTATTTTGCAACTCTTTCATGTATTTGCCATATATGTTTATGGTAGAACTCTTAAGCATATTATTGCTTAGAAGATTTTAAAGAGCTTGATAGCCTCCTTTTCCAGATCGTTAAATCACTGCATGGATTTTTGACATTTGGAAGAGCTGGATGATGATGACCTTGTAATCCTTACATTAGTGAATTTCTCTATAAAGGTGTTGAGATAGGATGTTGCACTATATTATAAAAACTAAGTGGCATTATAACTTTTTCTGGAAATATTTATTTTTCAATTATTTAATATTTTTAACAAAATTGTTGCAAAACATATAAAATGTCAATTCACAAGTACTTACCAAGAAAAAAATTTGAAAATCTTATTTTAAAAACGGAAGCGCCGATTAAGAATAAAACAATCGCTTCCAATGAAGTTACAGTCTTTTTACCAACTCTGTCGCTGGGAAAGACATCTCGTCTTTTTACCAACTCTGTCGCTGGGAAAGACATCTTGTCTTTTTACCAACTCTGTCGCTGGGAAAGACATCTCATCTTTTTACCAACTCTGTCGCTGGGAAAGACATCTCGTCTTTTTACCAACTCCATCGCTCATCAAAGAGTAACACTCCAGGTAGGTAATGCTTCAGGTAACGATCCAGGTAACGCTCATCATAATGGAAGTATGATGAAAGACTGTCTAGTTTGCAAATTTGAAAATTAAAATATAGTCTATTAGAAAAAATAGTGATGACTATGTTTGTACATGGGAATGGGAGACTCAAGTGATTTCAATGTTTTGGAGTTATGGTGTTTTTAAGGAAATCTCATTGCACCTTTCATTTTCCATTCCACATAAAAAAATTTAAACCACTCTTGTGTTCAAGAAGTTAATACATGTGTGTGTGTGTGTGTTTCACCCCCCAGAAATGCAGGTGATATACAATACTCATCATCAAAAAATGCGGCTCAAATGCTGCCCAATTGCAGGTATGTGGCAAAAATTTGTTTCCCCCTTTACATATCTAAAGTTTAAACATAAACACTCTATCAACAAAGTTGGAGGTGAAAAATTTTTTGTTCATGAATTTGTAGATTGGATAGACCAAGTTATTCAATACTTTTATGGTATTTTGTATACTAGAAATATCCTAATCAGGTGCAATAAAAAATGATGTTAACTTTCTTGCGTAACTTTAGATAAATGAAGAGCAATTATGTTTTTCATTACATAAGGAATTTATAATGGATTATTAGTACAAATTTACTGCCAACAATGGTTACATATACAAGTGATTTGATATAGAGTGACTTTATTTATGTGCATTCTTTATCAAGTACATACAAAAACATTAAGGTTTACAAAATGAGCAAAAGGCATACAAAAACACCAAATTCTTGGAGATCTTAATGCAACTTTGATTGTCACAATACATAACCATAATCTCCAACATATGATTGGTCACTTATGTTATCAACGTTTCAAGCCAAATAGCCTCGCAACTAGCAAAATAAGCTACCATGTACTCTTCCTCTACTAAAATCAATGGCAATGTTGCTTGCTTCATACTGAACCAGGGTATCTTACCTAACCCCAAGCTAAAACAACCTAAATTTCTCTTCCTAGAATTAGCATCACATACCTAGCTCAAATCCACAAACCCATGCAACATCCACTCTCCATCCCCAACATACCTCAACCCATAATGAAATATGCCCTTCAAGTAGAAAAGCACATACTTTGTAGCAGTCCAGTGAATCTACCTCAACTCAACCATAAACTAGCTCAAGGCATTCACTTCAAAGCAAATATCATGCCAATTATTAACCAAATACATGAGGGAACCTATTAATTGCATGTACAATGAAGGATACACCAAATCTGAATTTGAATCCTGTTAACCCCCGAATTGTGTGTACCATTGAAGGGTTGAAGTTCCAGCTTGATTTCATCATGTTGGTCCATCTATAGGTACATTTAGAGTTTCATGTGGATCAAATCTTACTACATGATGATTTTCAGCAAATTATGAGGAATTGTTATTTTCAATAGCTCTACTTTCCAGGAGCTAGATTTCCAAGGGCCGCATGTCAAAGTTAGCTACATATTCATGCATGCAACAAGTTCATCTAGTAGACAGGGCGAGTTCGATGAGTAGAATCCTTCACATGTAGAGGATTTGACTTCTATATTGGTATCCATCTTCTCTCAATTCTTAGGTGCATACCTTCTATCTCGTCCTTCTCTTGTTTCTATAAAACAGAGTTGGAAATCATTCTTCGGGAGGTTAGATTCTTTATTACTGGTTATAGGAGATCTACACCACCATTTCTTATTCATTCCAAACTTGACAACATTCTCCACTATTGTATGCTAGAGATTGACTGGGAAGCCCCTAACTTGTTGATGTCTATAGTTAATTTATGCTTCTTTGTTAATATATCTGATGGATTTGACTCTGTTTTTTCCTAGCTCTTTAAATTTCATGGTTCTTACATGAGAGAAATCGTGTTGTAGTGATTTTGTTATCTAAGCTTATTGTTTGGTAGTACGTTGATGGTAAGAAGATGGGTTTCCTTTGTCATTTTATTGTATTCCATGCATGAATTATATTACCTATAAGGTGAAATTTTTGTGTAAGGATGTGGGATATGATGTGGACCCTTATTTCCCTTTTCTAGAAATTTAGGTGCCTAGAATTATATGTATTTTGAAGCTCAATTATTTGTATTTTTTTCAACCGATGACACTACTCTTTTGAAGTGCAATTATTGTTGTTATGTTTCTGCCAATCCATGACAAACTACTTATCTTGACTAAATATATATGCATATGCAGAAGGTGTTGCTAATGTTGATCTAGTACTCCTAGTAACAACAAGGCCAATGACTGAGAATACTTTGGCTTGGGATGTGGCATGTGAGCATGATCAATGCATGCAATTGTAGGTAAGTTTACTGCTTATGTATCATCTCAAACATGTTCAATTGAAAGTTGTTATCTGCCATAGTTTCATTCTTCAAAAACTTATTTTTTGGCAAAAGTATTTCATTTAACAGGTAAAAGTAAATTATTTGTTCAAGTCATGTAAATGTAGCACCTCGACATCTAACAACTGAGGCTGAAACATCACTTTTTGCAACACTAACACATGAGGTAATCCATCTGTATTTTTATTGACTAGTTTATGAGCCATTTGTTCTTGTTGAGCCAACCGATGAGTAGGGATCATGACATACACCCAAAAATAGATTGCTTATTCACTATCTTGTTCAAATTAAATATTAGTGAACCCAGACAAAAAGAATATATTCATTCACACAAACATTAGCATGTCTATATTAGCAATGAATCAACTCGAGATTCCCATTATGTTTATGAAAATGTATGACGATGTATGGACAACTTGAACTTGAGTAAAATATTCAAGAAACCGACTATTCAAGTATTCACAATCGCAGGATATGGCATTTATCATCTAATTAAGGGATACAAATGTTTCGTCTTATAGTTTATTCATATTGTCTATATTGAACAAAGTACATAAATTCTCATAGTGGAAGAGACAAACAAGGAAGATGATTCGTCTTGAATATTTGCCTTCAATGCACAAACTATTGAGCTGCTCAACTGCATCAATATGTCATGTATACAATAAGAATCACTGCACTATGTTATCAAATGCATATCACATGATTGAAATTTGTGTCTGCAAATTGCATGCAAATTTTTTCAGCATTTTTGTTATTTTAGTAAGTAATCAAAATGTTTGGAATTATAGTTCTTATGCCTTATGAGGATTGCAAAGAGCAAGTTGCTCTTGCATGATAATATGTAGATATTTGGGTACATGTGGATATCTTGTTACAATCATCTACTGAGCATTCTTATTGTCTTTTCTTAGACTTAAAAATTATGAAATATGGGTGTTAATATTGCTCATATCCCCAATTCTTAAAGGTTGCTAGCTCAATGGTAGAGCGCCTGCCTTACAAGCAAGAGGTTGGTGGTTCGATTCCTCCCTACGTTATTGATATTGCAATATTGGTGTTTTTAATAAAATATATTTTATTATGATTTATTATGGCTATAGAGAGGGTTTCAAACCATCTTTGTATGTTTATACGAGGGGGGTTCTAATCCACCTTCATATGTCACTACGAGGGGGGTTCAAAATTACCCTTGTATGTTACAACGAGGGGGGTTTAGAACCACCCTTGTAGGTACCTATGAGTGGGGTTTGTAAGAAATACTTTTAGGGGGGGTTCTGAACCGCCCCCATAAGTGTCTACGAAGGGGGTTTACAACTGCCCCTAAAAGTCACTTTGTTTTGGGGCGGGGGAGAACCACCCCCAAAAGTCACTTTTAGAGTTGGTTTTGATCTCTTCCAAAACCACCCTTAAAATTCCAAATTTTAGCATCAGTTCTATTGGGGGCGAATTTATTAAGACTGCCCCCAAAGGTTTGTAAGATGAAGTTTTAGGGGGGGTTTAGAACCACCCCCATAGGCACCTACGAGGGGGGCTTGTAACTGCCCCCAAAGGTTTGTAATAAGGAATTTTATGGGGGATTTGGAACCACCCCCATAGGTGTCAATGAGGGGGGTTTAGAACCGCACTCAAAATTCACTTTTAAGGGGGGTTTAGAACCGCCCCTAAAAAATTTTTTTAGGGGTGGTTTTGATCTCTTCCAAAACCGCCTCTAAAATTCAAAACTTTTAGCATCGGTGCTATTGGGGGGGGGGTTGTAAAGACCTCCTCCAAAGCCAAACCGCCCCCAAGAGTGACTTTTGGGGGTGTAAGACAACCTCCCCTAAAAGCCAAATTTGTTGTAGTGTAGGCACCGAGAACCTGCAAGTAAGCATGCACAACTTTTGAATAGAGAATGCATGATCCGGAAGCTGGAAAATGAACTATGAATCATGAATCATTTTTTGAATGTAGTGATCGAGCATCAGGCATCTTAAAGGTTGGTATTGCTACCTAGATGATGGAAAATGATGCAGGGGAATCGGGGCCTCGAAGAAATAGTCGAAGATGATCAACAAGAGAAGTTCGACCAGGGGGGTTGTCGACGACCACTGGTGCGGGAAGTCTGGAAATCGATTCAATCAAGCAGGAAGATGTCGAAGGATGGTCGACAAGAGTGGAAGTTGAAAGATTTGAAATTCGATGAGTGGTCGAACATCAACACCTACAAAAGTGGCAAAGGCCAAGTGTGGGGGATGCGGAGGACCGAAAACCGTGGAGACTAAGTGAAGCTGACAAGTTAAGTCGAGGATCGACGAAGCACAGAATGGTTGACGTGTCAAAGTACAGACCGGTCGAAGTGGACAATGATTAGACTGACAACTGTAGCAAAGTCAAAGAGGCACAGAGGTCGATAAGTGTTGAGGTCGAGGCAACATACCTACAACCGTTGTGGGTAGTTGAGGAAGTTAATGGAAGTTAAGAAGGTGGTTGAGATTAAGCCAGATGTCACCACAGGAGAAGGTTGTGTAGGCACGTTTAGAGGTGCTGACAACTACAGGTCTGTAGGATCAGAGATAGTTTAGCGGACAGAGTAAGGACACCTCGGGGAAGCTAGACAGGGTGGACCTCGGCAACAGCAATAGAGCAGAGTATAAGACTAGTGAGAAGGAACAGAAGAGGGATTGATTGATGAATGATAGAGGATCGATCACAGAGAGGATCGCACAACGGGGAAAACACAGTGAGAAAACACAGACACAGTAGAGATTACTCCTGTGTATTGTAACAGGTTGAGTTTGACTTGTTTATTAGTTTGCATGTAATTTTGTAAATGATTCAAGTAATAGAATCCAACTTCTTGGCATTTCGAGGTCACATCTAGTCCTTGTGAGCATATTTGTGTAATCTGTGTGAATCTGTTAAGCAAGAGGGTCCGATCGACCTGCCTTATGCTAGTTGGTATCAAAGTAGGAAAAGTCCTGAAAGCAGAAGAGATCCTGATACCAGCGTGCATAGTGTCAAGTGGAATTTGAGCAGAAAAATCCTAAGAACAGGAAGAGCCTGCGTATGCGTGAACAGCACTAGCTGCGGTTGGGTAGAGTTGTGCGCGTTTGGTGAAAGTTCGGTTGCGATTGGACGAGTGTAGATTTTTAGCTGATGTTGAAAACAATGGCACAAAGAGGTGTAAATGTTCTTGGTGTAGGACGAAGAGCGCGAGGAGGTGCAGTAGTCACAGTAGACCGTGACATGTTCGATGAGTGGATGCGAACAATGAAAATTTTGACCAATGAGGTCACACCAATCAAAGAATCCCAGAGCCGTGGATGCGTTCCCAATGCACTTGACCATAGTGATTCAGAAGTCGAAGAAATGGAAGCTCGGGAAGCAGTAGAAGAAGAACCAGAAGATAGATTCATGAAGCTACTGACAGAAATGAGGGGTTAGACAACAATAGATTTACCTACCTACTCAGGAAGTCTGGATCCAGAAGACTTGATAGATTGGATCAGAGAGATGGATAAATACTTCAACATAGAGCAGCTAGAGGATCCCAAGAGGGTTAAAATTGTCTGTCTGAAGTTGAAGGGTCATGCCTCATTGTGGTGGGACAATGTACAGGCTGACAGAGTCAAGAAGGGAAAGGAGAAGATCAAGTCTTGGGACAAAATGGTTGCCAAGTTGAAGGGGAAGTTCTTTTCGAACAATTATGTGATTTCCTCGTTCAGGAAGTTGCAGAACTTTCGACAGAAAGAGATGATTGTGAAGGAATACACAGAAGAGTTCTACAGGTTGTCGATTAGATCCGGTCGAACCGATGAAGGTGAAGAAGCAGTCGCAAGATATGTAAATGGTCTGAAGTATGTCATACAGGACGAGTTGAGCCTATCGAAGTTCAGAATGCTTGGTGAAGCCTACTAGTTAGCCCTGAAGGCAGAGGAAAATTTATTGATAAGAACAACATCGACTAGAGGAAGGATGATTGGTCGAAGTGCGAAGACTGCTCCCAGAAAAGGACAAAGTAGTGGGACCAGGCGAGAAGCCATCGAACATAACGCATGCATAGAAGGGACATCGACTAGAGAAAAGGCACAAGAAAAATAACAGGATGGTTGAGAGACCCGCGGTCGAGGTGCGTTTGGTCGAAGTGGTCCAGCAGAAAGGAGAGGAGCTGACAGACCGACTATAGTATGTTATAAGTGTCGAGGAGTGGGACAAAAATATTATGAATGCCCAAAGAATTTACACGTGGCAGAGGACTCAAAATATAGACATCGACGAGATGGAAGCGGCAACCAGAGGTCAAGTTCGACATCTGACAGCGATGGACAGGACCGAGAAAAGAGTCGAAACTGTACGACTAGAAGGACGTTGGTTCAGGACGACGAGCGAGAAGAGAAGGAGCCAGCACAACGAAAGGCCATTTTTAGGACCAAAGTGTTGATTGCCGACAGATACTGCAAGACCATTGTCGATGGAGGCAGAACAAAGAACCTAGTGTCGACGAAGGTCATCGACAAGTTGGGTTTGAGATGTCAACAACACCCAAATACATACAACATATCCTGGTTACAGAAGGGACATCATGTGAAGGTAACTAGACATTGCATGATCAACTTCAAGGTTGGGAAACTTGAATACAATGTACTGTGTGACATAATCCCAATGGACGCTTGTCACCTGTTGTTATGAAGACCATGGAAATATGATCGGAAGACGATCTATGATGGTTAAACCAACACAGTCACAGTGTGGAAAAATGGCATGCAAAGATTGTTGAAGCCAAAGCAGGAGGACAGATTTGATTGCAAGGAGGGCCAAAGCAACTATTTGGAAAAGAGAGTGTTGATGTGCTCAGCAAAGGAATTCCTAGTAGAAGTGGAGAAACAGTCGGGATGTTTCACCATCATTCCGAAAGGACCGAGTTTTGAACGGTCGAAGATGGAGAGAATTTTGGTCGAAGTCGAAAGGATGCTAGACGAGTTCACGAGATTCATGGTCGAAGAGACACCGACCGGATTGCCATCGATGATAAGCATATCCCATCAGATCGACTTGATTCCAGGGTCAAGTTTTCCAAACAAGGCACCACATAGAATGACTCTGATAGAAAGTGGAGAACTCAATTGACAAGTCCAGGAGTTGTTGGACAAAGGATTAATCAAAGAAAGTCTGAGCCCATGTGCAGTACCAGCTGTACTAGCAACGAAGAAAGGAGGAGAATGGAGGATGTGTACAAACTCCAGAGTTTTCAATAGGATCACGATCAAATATAGATTTGCATTGCCAAGGATGGATGACTTGATTGACTGTTTGAGTGGATCAAGATATTTCACCAAGATCGACCTGAAGAGTGGATACTACCAGATCAGGGTCAGAGAAGGCAATGAATGGAAGACAACCTTCAAGACGAAGAAAGGACTGTATGAGTGGTTCGTCATGCCCTTTGGATTGACTAATGCACCCAATACGTTCATGAGGTTGATGAACGAGGTACTGAAGCCGTTCTTGGGGAATTTCTTCGTAGTGTATCTCGACGACATCTTGATATTTAGTTGAACCAAGACTGAACATTTGGAGCTCATTCGACAAGTGTTGCGGAAGCTACATGAAGAGAAGTTGATGGTGAACTTGCAGAAATGTTTCTTCATGAAGGAAGAACTGGTGTACTTGGGATTTGTAATCTCGAGTAAAGGGTTGGTGATGGACCCAGAAAAGGTAAAGGCTATATTGGAGTGGCCAGAACCGACAAGCACGAAGGGGGTGCGTATTTTTCATGGACTTGCTAGTTTTTACAGAAAGTTCATAAGAGGATTCAGTCGGATATGTGCACCTTTAACAGAGTGCATGAGGAAAGGGGAGTTCAAGTGGACTGAAGTTGCTTAGAAATCCCTTGACAAGTTGAAGCGGAAGGTGATAGAGAGCCCAATATTAGCTCTCCCAGAATTCTACAAAGTTTTCCAAGTCGATTGCAACGCGAGTGGAATAGTAATTGATGTAGTGTTGAGCCAAGAGGGCCGACCAATTGCATTCTTCAACGAAAATTTGGATGAAGCGAAGCAAAAATATTCGTTGTACGATCAAGAGTTCTATGCTATTGTGCAAGCATTGAAGAAGTGGAGGAATTATTTGGTTCCCAAGGAATTTGTGTTATACACAGACCATCAAGCACTGAGGTGCTTGAACACTCAGTCAAAGTTGAACCAATGATACATGAAGTGGGTAGAATTATTACAGGGATATACCTTCGTGTTGTGACATAAGTCGGGCAAGTCGAACAAGGTTGTCGACGCGTTGAGTCGAAGAGTTGCATTGCTGAACACGACAATAGTTCAAGTGATAGGAATAGAGTCGGTGAAGATAGAGTATGAAATCGATGAGGATTTTGCGAAATCATGGAAGGCTAGTCGCGAACCATGGAGTGTCGACAGAACTTCATACTTGGATTATTTTATCCAAGAGGGATACCTATTCAAGGGACAACATTTATGTATTCCCAGAGGATCCATACGAGAAAAACTAATCCGAGAACTGCATAGTGGCAGATTAGCAGGCCATTTTGGCATTGACAAGACCAAGGCGTTGGTCCAGGAAAATTACTATTGGCCTGGGATGGAAACGGGTGTCGGTAAGTGGGTCCGACAGTGTCAAATTTTCCAGTTGGAAAAGGGTCGAATTCAGAACACGGGGTTGTATGCACCAGTACCAGTGCCGAATGTCCCATGGGAGCACCTGAGTATGGATTTTGTGCTAGGATTTCCAAATACACAACAAGGTAGTGACTCCACCTTTGTGGTAGTCGACAGATATTCGAATATGCCACACTTTATTTCGTGTCGGAAGACAAGTGACGCCAAAAGCATTGATGTATTATTTTTCAAAGAGATAGTTAGCCTACATGGGTTTCCAAATAGTAAGTCATTGAGGAGGGATACCAAGTTTATGGGTCATTTCTGGAGAACCTTCTGGAAGAAACTAGACATGAAGTTGCAATTTAGCTCGGCATACCATCCGCAGATTGATGGACAAATCGAGGTAGTAAACAGAAGTTTGGGAAACCTTCTGAGATGTTTGACGGCTGACAGACCCAAGTAGTGGGAGAACATGTTGGCGCAAGAAAAATTCGCATACAACAATTTTGTGAATCGGTCGACAGGTATGAGTCCATTCCAGATTGTTCAAGGTCGAAGCCCACATGGTGTGGTGGATTTGGTCGAAGTACCAATAGAGATTAGGAAGAGTGTAGATGCAGATACATTTGCAGAGCACATGAAGGAAGCACATGAAAAGGTACACAAAAAGATTGAAAAGAGTAACGCGGTATACAAGTTAAGAGCCGATAGGAAGTAGAGGCTAAAGTCGTTTAATGAGGGAGACTTAGTCTATGCACACTTAAGGAAAGAGAGGTTCCCAACAGGAACATACAACAAGCCGAAGCTGAAAAAAATTGGACCATGTAAGATTCTGAAGAAGATTTCAGACAATGCTTATGTGTTGGAGCTACCGAAAGAGTTGAGCATTTTTCCTACATTCAACGTATCATATCTATACAAGTTCGAAGAAGGTTCAACGAGAAGCAGTGTAGAAGTGTCGAACATCGAATGGACGGGGAAGATTACAGATCGACAGAAGGAAGAAATTGTCGAAGTGATGGATGAGCGTGAAGTCGAACGCACAAGGAGTTCGCGGAAGAAAGAATACTTAGTCCGATGGAGGAACGACGAGTTGAAAGAAGCAACATGGATTTCAGAGGAAGAGTATAAGAGACTGACAGAGAAGTCAAGTTATTTTTCACCTGGGGAGACTGATGCAGGGGCATCGGGGCCTAGGAGAAACAGTCGAAGATGATCGACAAGAGAAGGATGACCAGGGGGATTGTTAACGACCACTGGTGCGGGAAGACTAGCAGTCGAAGCCAAGCAGTTGAGCAGGAAGTTGTTGAAGTATGGTCGACAGGAGCGGAAGTCGAAGGAGTGGAAAGTCGATGAGTGGTCAAACATCGACATCGACGTAAGAGAAAAAGACCAAGCGTGGGGGACGGGGTGGACCGACAGCCCTGAAGACTAAGTGAAGTTGACAAGTTAAGTCGAGGATCGATGAAGCATAGAATGGTCGATGTGTCGAAGTACAGACCAATCGAAGTGGATAGTTATTAGATCGACAACTGTAGCAAAGTCAAAGAGGCACAGAGGTCGAGAAGTGTAGAGGTAGAGGAAACATACCTACAACCGTTGTGGTTAGTTGAGGAAGTTAATCACAGTTGAGAAGGTGGTTGAGATCAAGCCAAATGTCATCACAGGAGAAGGTTGTTTAGGAACGTCCAGGGGCGCTGACGACTGCAGGTCAGCAGGATCATAGATAGTTCAGCGGATAGAGTAAGGACACCTCAGGGAAGCCAAACTGGGTGGACCTCGGGAACAGCAATAGAGCAGAGTAGAAGACTGGTGTGAAGGCACAGAAGAGGGATCGATCGATGAATGATAGAGGATCGATGGCATAGCAGCAAAAACAAAGTGAGAAAACATAGACATAGTAGAGATTACTCATGTGTATTATAACAGGATGAGGCCGACTTGTTTATTAGTGTGCATGTAATTTTATAAATGATTCAAGTAATAGAAGCCAACTTCTTGGAATTTCGAGTTCACAACTAGTCCTTGTGAGCGTATTTGTGTAATCTGCATGAATCTGTTAAGCAAGAGGGTCTGACTGACTTGCCTTGCATCAGAAAAGCTCCATTCTTCTCTTCTTTCGCATCTTTTTAACGCTTACCCGTGCACCCAAAATCGCCAAATTTGAATTTGGGAGAAAGAGCTGCCGACAAAGTCGTGAGATTGCAGAGACATGCGATTAAACAAGCCAAGTTCGCCATTGTAACTTAAATGTGCACTCCCTGGATTGTTGCCTTCCTTTCATTCGATGGCTCTGGCTCCCTGTCACTGGAGAAACCAACAACTTTGTCATCTACTGGCCCGCACTGCATACACCTACACAAACAAGAGATGGTTTATCACATCTCACTTTGGACATACATACAAATAAATTGAGATAGTGAAATAAGTGGATTTGGATGTACTAAGTCCCCTTTGTTTAAAAATAAAACATATGCCCAACAATCATTTTGACTTCTTGTATTTGCTTTAAGCAAGTTTGCCTAGCTTAGATAAAGGTGAGCACGTGAATCTAGACATAACACTGGTTACCAACATTCATGAACATATTATGGATAGTTGAAGTTGGTAATTGTTCCAACCCACTAATCTTGACTCCTAAAAATGATGAAAATGCCAAAACGACGTGGCACCCATACTTGGATCTATCACGTTGTAAATTCTACAACAAATATAATTATCATTGCTAGCAAATGTTAACAAATAAATTGTTGTGATTACTTCAAAAGTAAGTGAGTATTTATTTATTTTTATTTTCTTATGTCAACTAAATGATTTAGCTTTTCATTGTATTTCTTTGTTTCCGTTTCTGACGTGGGATACATTGCTGCAATGCTACGTCTTGGACATAAATTTTGCTCTCCAACATTAGTAATAAGATGCAATAGATAAAGCAATATAGTTTGTTAAAATTTTTAAAGCATGATCTTATTGGTATCATCTTCCTTTACTGAGAAACGTAAGGTGTTGTTTGGTTCAACCTGTTAAAAAAAGAGCTTATTAAAAAATTGTCCTCCAATTCAATAATTTTACTATAAAGGCTAGTTTAAGCATAAGAGATGTCAAATCTTAATATATAGTACCATACAATCTGAGTGGGTCTAACGGTTAAGAACATGTGCTCCCTCTTAAGAGGTTATAGGTTCAAATCCGAAGGGAGGTAGGGTATGTACACCTCTGTAGACTTTAACAGTTAAATCATTGTGCAGAGGGGGGGTCCCTTGTCCGACAATCAAAGGGGTCTCATACACCAAATTGGTGTCTCGCTTGGTGGTGACCTTAAAAATAGATTATTATTATTAATAAATAACAATACATAAATTTTCCACCCATGAAAGTTAAATGTTAAGGAAATCCATAAATAGTAACCTGAGATATTACAATATTAGTATTCTCATACATCTTGTTACAAAATACTCTTATGTAAATCTAATTTATGATTTCCAAATAAAATTGTTTGTATTTTACAGGATGTTACAATGACAACCACAATAATGAAAGAAATCAGGCAACGGTTCATTTATATTTCGTGTCAACGTTGTAATGAATACATAGAAGATTTGGTTAATTTTGTCTTGCATCGATACTGGCCCATAATAGGCCTGGCAAATGAAAACATTGACCAAGTTTAGCAATGAAATATGATTCAATACAATCAATGTTTTGTAAATTTCGTTTCTTCTTTCAATAGAAGGTATGTGTTGTTGGGATCTATGAATGGGATTCCATGTAACTCATGATCCTTGAAATTGTGTTTTGTACATTTTGTTTCTTCTTTCAATACAAGGCATCTGCTGTTGGGATCTATGAAGGGGCTGCCATGTAACTCATGATCCTTAAAATTGATGGTGTTGTAGAGTAAGAAGTGTTAAATGTCATACATTCATAGCATAATAATACAAATGCATAACCAAGATCACTAGAAGAAAAACAAAGCACAAAAAAATAACACAAAGTTTATCCTGGGAAACCCAATTGGGAAAAAACCCAGCAATCTTCGTATAGAGATGATAATCCTAAGATCAGAGTACAAAGATAAAAGAGAAAATGTGAAAATGCTTTCCACAAGTAGAAACCCCAAAACAACTTCCTTCTCCAACTTGTGCGAACTTCTTCTCTCTCTCAAGTGATGCGCAATTGTCAAGTGAGTGAATGAGATAATGAGGTGCACTTTACCTCTTATTTATACAAGTGCAACCATGAAAAATCCCTAGCTGGGTCGACTTCACCTGGGGGCAATTAATAATTTTAATTTTAATATTTTTCTTTTGCTTATTTGCAACCAAAGGTTTACATTGATTCTTTCATAAGTTTACATAAGTAGTTACATCAGGTTCATCTCCCTTAGGAGGTACAATCGAGTACAATGAAAGTACAATAAAATACAATGAATAATATCTTTCGAAGTTGCATGAAATCCAACACTCCCTCTTAACGAGGAATGTATTCTTCGGTTTTCATCTGCACCATGATCATCTAGGTTTCATCTTGTACATCCATGTTGTCTCCATCATCTCTATACATACTGAAGGTTGTCCACACAGTCTTAGTGTATCATCTTCACCACCTTTGGTGAGTCCAGGAGAATCACTCAATCCTGGATCCAAGAGAATCACTCAATACTGGATATCTGAGATTATCAGCTACGCCATCTCTGTTATACCATTTGCTACCTGTCTATCTCATCTACCGATGGGGTCCTCCCATACCTGGATGGGATCTCAGACGAGCAAATGAGCACAACCATCTACTGACTATCCGATTCATCTGCCTATGGGATTTCTCCCATATCTGGTTGAGTACCTGGACTGTAGAGGCACCTGTGCAACCACACGACCAACTATTGACTGTCCTACTCATCTTCCGATGGGATTTCTCCCATACCCGGCTGAGTAACTAGACTGCAGAGGCACCTGTGTGAACCCGACCAACTGCTAACTGTCCTACTCATCTTCCTATGGGATTTCTCCCATATCTGGTTGAGTAACTAGACTGCAGAAGGTACCTGGGTAAACCCGACCAACTGCTGACTGTCCTACTCATCTTCCTATGGGATTTCTCCCATATATGGCTGAGTAACTGGACTGTAGAAGGCACCTCGGCAAAGCAGGGAAAGCATCTCAATATCATCTTTCCCTCTCAACGAGGGATACGTTCTCTTTGACTCCAAGTATTCCACGAAAGTATTCAAAATTCACCCTGGGAAGGGCCTTGGTGAGAACATCTGCGGTCTGGTCGTTTGTCAGCACATACTGTAACTTGACCGCACCTTTCTCCACCATATCACGAATGAAGTGATATCGAATCTTGATATGTTTCGACCTATCGTGAAATACAGGATTCACTAACATCTTCACACAACTCTGGTTATCATAATGAATCACAGTCGGCTCTGGAATCTGGACGAACAATCCTGCCAGGAGTTTATGAAGCCCAACTGCTTCTCGAGCTGTTGTGCTAGCAGCCATGTACTCGGCCTCTATAGTACTGAGTGCTACTGAGTTTTGATTCCTACTGCACCAGGAAATAACTACAAAACCCAAACTGAAGAAACATCCTTAAGTACTCTTCCGATCTGCAACACATCCGGCCCAATCTGAGTCTATAAAACCCCTGCAATCTCAGGTCACAATCTGAAGCATACTTCAATCCATATCCCACAGTGCCACATAAGTATCTGAGCACATGTTTTGCAACAATCTAGTGAATCTGCCTTGGTTCGCACATGAACTGACTGAGGGCATTCACAACAAAACATATATCTGGTCTGGTGTTGGTCAGATACATCAATGACCCAATCAACTGGCAATACATGGTGGGATCAATCAAATCATAATTTGAAGTAGAATCTCTCAACTTCTTCCAATTTGCATCCATCGGGGTATCCATGGACTTGCAGTCCAACATCCTGAATCTCTTCAGTATAGAAATGGTGTATTTTCCTTGTCCTAGGAAAATCTCTTTCTGCCTCTGCCGTACTTCTAATCCCAAGAAGTAGTGCATCAATCCAAGATCCTTCATTTCAAACTCAGAGGCGAGATTCTTCTTACACCATACAATAAGTTTCTCATTTCCTGTGAGAAACAGGTCATCAACATATAATACCAAAATTAATGGCTCATCATCTACAACCTTGTAGTAAAGGTTGGGGTCTTCATCACTCTTGGAAAATCCCAAGCTCACCAGGAATCCGTCTATCCATCCATACCAAGCACGGGGTGCTTGCTTGAGTCCATACAGTGCCTTTTTCAATCTGCATACGTGGGACTCCTTTCCTTGGACAATAAACCCATCTGGTTGTTCGATGTAAACTTCTTCCTCAATAACACCATTGAGAAATGTTGTCTTCACATTCATCTGATGCAACTTCCATCCCATAGCTTGAAGCAATGGCAATAATGAATATGATGGAAGTATCTTGAGCCACATGAGCAAATGTGTCATCAAAGTCGACTCCCTCTTTTTAAGAGAATCCTCTGGCGACAAGTCTGGCCTTGTACTTTTCAACACTTCCATTTGCTCTATGTAAAGTCTATTGTGCCCAACTAGGCCTCTTCTAGCCTACTGCAATATCTCTGGGAACATCAATTGGCTGAAGTTGGATCAATGAAATCGATGGGTTCATCACTCCCTCTTGAACTGGAGGGGGAGATGATCTCATCTCCTTTGGTTCTAGTATTTCTTCATCATCGATCTCCATGTCTAATCCTCTGCCTTTCCTGACAGCCATCTCTTCTTCAAAGGTCACATCCCTGCTGACTTCAATCTGTCAGGATCCGGGATGTAGATTTTGTAAGCCTTTGAAGACTCACTATGTCCCACGAAAGTTCCTTCTAGCTTGAAGGTTCTAACTTCGTTTCTTGGGCACATGTATGTAGACTGGACAACATAATATTTGAAGGTGGCCCACTTCTGGTTTGACTTCTGTGAAAGCTTCCTCCGAGGTCATCCTTCTAGGACGAGAGTCGTATTCCCGGAAGCTTCTTGTTGAACATAAATGGGATTCATGTGTCCACCACTTGTTCATTCGGAACAAGTCACACCATCCTTCTCTTGTAGGCCATGCCACATGGTGTTTTCTCTACAAATCAAATCCCGACTGATGATCAGTGACATTGTATAATCAAATGTAAAGACAATAGTTTACACAAGCATCTTAGCTAATAGTTTCTCACATGAACATGTCTACCAAATACATTTGGGAACTATCTAGATGTCTGCTATCTCCACTAGAACATGCCATCAAGAGTGTGCACTACCCTAAGGATGCAGGAAGGAGATATCATCTAGACTAGCTTCATGAAATGTTGTGTAGCTCATATGCATAATGAATATAAAAGGGTAAACTATATCAATTGCTCAACACATTAGATCTTCATATAATAGTTATGAAGACATATAATAGTTATGAAGACATATAAGACAAGACATATCTATGTAAGCAAGAAAACAAAATACTTATCTCTTTTTTTTTTGGTGTGTGGGCTCCCACTGCCTTCTTGTGGGAACCATAAGAGATCTATGTTCTTGCATTCTGGATCTTCTAGAAGAAGAACTCCGAATGATCATCATCCCTTGACTTCTTGTGATGATGGTCTTCTTTAACATCAGCAGTTGAGGCTTCATGCTTCCTTTTACTTGAACTTAGACAGCTACTGGCGTAGTGTCCATATTTCCTGCACCTATAGCATTGAACTTGAGATGAGTCCTTCTTCTCCTTTAGATCTAGGCGAGGACTTGATCTCCTATCTTGGTGCTTGTGTTTATGAAACTTTCTTCCCTTTCCTTTGCCTTTCTTAGCATGGGATATGAATGCTTGATTCTCCTCTAGTTGAGTGCCATGTAGTCTTTGTCGTGCTGCAATCTGTTGTCTCCTCCTGAGTACAATCTGCCCAAAGCTTATCAAATTTTGGTAGTTTCGATCTACCACTTATGTTTTGGATAAAGGACTCCCAAGATGGTGGAGGACCATTAAGAGTGGTGATGACAAGCTCATTTTCATCAATGGGATCTCCACTAGTACTAAGCTTGTCCCTTAGTTCTGTGATCCTCATGAAATATGAGGCAATAGATTCTGACTTGGCGATCTTCATATTTAAGAGTTGGTTTCTCAAAGTCAGGGATACATTGAGGCTAGTGTGTTCAAACAACTTCATAACGGTCTTGAACATTTTCCTAACATTCTTCTTTCATGAGATTTGTGGGACCAAGTGATCTCTCATTGAATCCACAAGTATCCTTCTTGATTTAGCATCATTCTTCCTCCATTGAGATTTATCCTCTTCGACTTTTGGTTCAGGAACCTTCTCATTTACATATTGTAAGAGGTCATTTTCTCTTAGAAGTAGAAGAACCCTAGACTTCCAAGAGATAAAGTTGGAAGCTCCTTCCAAACGATCTTCAACCTTCATACCAATCATCTTGATTGCAGATCTGGTTCAGAAACCCTAGCAAGAGCTAGGTCAAAAATGAAAGTTGATCATTTGAAAAACTAAAACCACAGATAAATGTGCCTTTCCAAGGAGGGTTGAATTGAGGTAGGGCTGATCCAAATCTGTGGAGAGGAGTGTGTTAACACTGAAACTCTAATTCTGTTGCAGCCAAAGAGTTAGGTAAAAAATTGAAAATTCTCGGAATTGAATTCCGTCTTCACCAAAAGATACACCTTGCCCATAACAAAATTCCTATAGCTCTTTTTCTCCAAAATGATGGGTGAAGACTTCACAAGATGAAACCCTCGTTCCGACAAAGTTCCGGCAATGTTTCGACAATGGCTTCTTCTAGAACTGCTCTGATACCATGTTAAATTTCATACATTCATAGCATAATAATACAAATGCATAACCAAGATCACTAGAAGAAAGACAAAGCACAAAACAATAACACAGAGTTTATCCTGGGAAACCTAATTGGGAAAAAACACAACAACCTTCGTAGAGAGATGATAATCCCAAGATCAAAGTACAAAGATAAAAGATAAAATGTGAAAATGCTTTCTACAAGTAGAAACCCCAAAATAACTTCCTTCTCCAGCTTGTGCGAATTTCTTCTCTCTCTCAAGTGATGCACAATTGTCAAGTGAGTGAATGAGATAATGAGGTGCACTTTACCTCTTATTTATACAAGTGCAACCATGAAAAATCCCTATCTAGGCCGACTTCACCTAGGAGCAATTAATAATTTTAATTTTAATATTTTTCTTTTGCTTGTTTGCACCCCAAGGTTTACATTTATTCTTTCATGTGTTTACATAAGTAATTACATCAGGTTCATCTCCCTTAGGAGGTACAATCAAGTACAATGAAAGTACAATAAAATACAATGAATAATATCTTCCGAAGTTGCAAAAAATCCAACAAGAAGCTTCACAACTTGTTCGAACAACGGAATATCACACGCTAGCTTGAGAGCTCCATTTTAGGAATACCCTATCTCTCCAACAAACAAATTAAGTAGCTGAATTGAATGAGGATGGTTTAAGTAGTGTATGTCCACAATGAAACAATGGTCCTCATTCCCCGCGTAAATGGGTAGACATCCTGCTGGAACAATGGAGGAGATTGGGAGGTGGAAGAACGGCGATCCAGTCCCAGTACCGAGGCCGAGGAAGTCAGGTGCGCCAGGTTGCCAAGGCTTGTGCAAGGCAGTTAAGAAACACAATTGATCTGCACAATGCTTTGGTAGGGAATAATAACCCCTTCATGCTGACGAAGCACGCCACCCATACCCAAGAAGGGACTCCCAAAACCGAGGCATATGTCACCTTCGGTAAGCCAACCACATAACAACAACATATCATCTCCCTTTAATGCTCCCCGAAAACATTAACTAAACCATATGAAATGTGAAAAAATCAAAATGGATTAATCCTCCTCCACGATTTAGATTTATATATATCGAGGACATAATAAACATATCATTATCATAAGTCACAATTAATAAAACATTAAATTTACCAATCATAAAATAGGAGAGAAAAATTCTCCATTACAACGGTACTTTGGACATCAAGATAAGCCTCCAAATTCCACGCAACCATTAATACACTGATGTAACATCTGGAGACTGGCACGTACACAACTTTTCCTTTGAGATCATGCAGTTCACCACCTGTCTCATTTGTTCCTGCAGCAGCGACGGATTCTGTCATTCTTTATCCAAAACCACCGACCCAATCAGATCTTGCCGCAGAATGTGGTCACATCTATTTTCTGCAACAAATATTCTTATAAGTCAGAGAACAGGTAACAGCAGCGTCACGAAGTTCTTTATTCATTCATATCTAAACGAAGGTTGATTGATTTTGAGCTAGCATTACCAGACTGAGCTCTTACAGAGAGGATTATTTTGTGGTAGCATTGAATTTCTTATTTGAGTGAAGATGATGAGAAAGGAGCTCAAAGATGAGAGTATAACAACTGATAAAGAAGAGCAGACGAGAGCCAAACCCATAACATATGGAGATATTTTTAGGGTGTCAGGAGAGGTGGAGAAGGAGCCCATAACCGTCAAGGATGCAGCCTTGATGCAGAGCGCAGAGACGAGGGCTGTAGGCAACAGCCACAAAGGAGGCGCAGCGGCAATCATGCAATCAGCGGCGGAAATAAACGAGAGATTAGGTTTGGTGGATCGAAAACGCGAGACCATTGCGGCAGCAGAGGGAATGGCGGTTATAGAGACTCAGGTTCCTGGGCAGGTGCTTTGCACAGAATTTATTGCAGGTCAGCCAGTGCATTCAGAGCTCAAGCCTGTTCCTACTCGGCATTCTGTGGCTGCCAGCGATGCCATCACAATTGGCCAGGTACTGCATCTAGTTTCAAACATACATATACATTTATGTGTGATTTAATATTAGTATAAACCTAATTTAACTTCGGATCTATTAAGCAGCACAGCACATTGACGGATTTTTTTTTTTAAATCCAGGCTTAACATGGATTTATGGCAATATTTTAAAAATGGATTGATCACCCTGAGTATAGGGCTACAACTCAACAGATTCAGGGGTTGAATTTCTGACAGTCTTTTCTGCCTTCTGTCTGGTTAAAGACACATGTCCACATAATTTATGTTCTGCCCTGTGCCTTTGTGTCTGGTTAAAGACACATATCCACATATAATTTTTGGCCTTATTTGTTGTAAAAAAGGACACATATCCACATGATTTTTGGCATTAGGGCTTTTTTTCTATTTTCCGACAAAGCTAAGATGCCGGACGTCAATTTTTTTTGTCCATTATAGTTTATTGGCGTTACTGGCATTACACACTTGATTTGACACATCCCTCCCAACCAGCTCTACCCGAACTGTAGAGTGTACCTTGGATTATGACAGAGTGTCCACATTTTATGTACACATCCCTCCCGAGACCCAACCAAGCTGTAGAATGCACCTTACTTTTCTTATTGCATAGGACAGACCTATCTAAATCTAAACTTCCTTGCCATGCCAGAAGTTGGATAACTGGGGTTGCAATATTTATTAACAGAGATCCATCTTGAGGTTGCATAAGGATTAGGACAAGACCTATCTAAATCTGAACTTCCTTCCCATGCCAAAGGTTGGATAAACGGGGTTGCAATATTTATTGACAGAGAACCATCTTGAGGTTGGATAAGGATTAGGACAAGACCTATCTAAATCTTAAACTTCCTTGCCATGCCAGAGTTTGGATAACTGGGGTTGCAATATTTATTAACAGAGATCCATCTTGAGGTTGGATAAGGATTAGGACAAGCTGTAGAGTGCAGATTAGTCCACTTGGCCGATAAAGGATTAGGATAAAACTATCTAAATCTAAACCTTCTTGAGGTTGCCTTGCTCCTCCTTGCCATGTTGGAGGTTGGATAACTGGGGTTCCAATATTTATTAACAGAGATCCATCTTTGATGTTGGATAAGGATTAGGACAAGATTGAGGTTGGATAAGGATTGGGACAAGTTGTAGAGTGCAGATTACTCCACATGGTCCATAGATGATTAGGATAAACCTATCTAAATTTAAACCTCCTTGAGGTTGCCTTGCTCCTCCTTGCCATGTTGTAGGTTGGGTTGCAATATTTATTAACAGAGATCCATCTTGATGTTGGATAAGGATTAGGACAAGATGTAGAGTGCAGATTCCTCCACTTGGTCCATAAAAAATTAGGATAAACCTAGCTAAATCTAAACCACCTTGAGGTTAACTTCCTCCTCCTTGCCATGTTTGAAGTTGGAGAACTGGGGTTCAAATATTTATTAACAGAGATCCATCTTGAGGTTGGATGAGGATTGGGTCAACCTGTAGACTGGAGATTGCTCTACTTGGTCCAAAAAGGATGAGGATAAGCCTATCTAAATTTAAGCCTCCTGAGGTTTCCATGCTCCTCCTTGCCAGGTTGGAGGTTGAATAACTGGGGTTCCAATGTTTATTAGCATAGATCCATTTTGAGGTTGGATAAGGATTAGTGCAAGCTGTAGAGTGCACATTGCCCAGTCAAAAAGGATTGGGTTGCCATGCTGGAGGTTGGTTAGTAGCCCCTTTAATGACTCATGCAACGAGAGGTCCTTTCTGTTGTGTGGAGTTTTACACAAAGATACATAAGTATTAAGAAGTAATGGAGACGCATACACTAAGGCTACCCCTCCTTGGCTTGGGCTGTAGAGCACATTTCTTTGGATCATATGAAGAGCTCGGCAATGTAGATTGTGTATCTAGACGACTTTATGATATTGTTCATATTCAATGACATATCTATGTATTTAGATGGGTCTATGTACCAAGGATACATGAAGAGTTTTGGCAATCTAGATTGTGTATCTAGATGACTCTATGCATAGTGTTCATATTCAATGCACTGTACACATACCTATGTATTTAGATGGGCCTAACGGTTGAACTAGGGTATGTCAATATGTCAATTTGGTCTATGGCTGTGTTGTCGGGGTATCCATCCCCAAGGGCTGGGTTCGCGTCCCCATCCTAGGTACCGTCCCCAAGTATCGGAAACCGGGTCGGGTACTTCATTGACGTCCCCGTCGAAGTCCAAAGTTACTGGGTACCTTTGGCCCAAATTTCGGGTACTTCACTTAATTTGGGGATGGTGTCCCCCGATTTTGGGGACTTTTGGGAAACTTCGATTTGTGAAATTTAAAAAAAAATTAATTTTTATAATAAAAAATACATTTTAGGGAGAGGGATGGGGTAGATGTGGGTCCCCGTCAAGGTTACTTGGGAGCGGGAGTGGGAGCGAGAAGCGAAATTTTCAAAAGCTTCCGGTTAGGAAGCGTTTTTTATATAATATATACTTTTTATATATTTTGATGCATATATGTCAACAAATGCAAGTAGAAGTTCATCAATCATCAGATAACATCATATAACATCATTGATCATTGAAAAGCATGAAATAAACAATAATACCATATAACATCATTCATCAATCATCATTCATTAATCATTTACTAGTGAATCCGTGATTTCATCAACCATAGGTCCAATATCCATGATTCCATAAGTTATAACATCAAGATTCAACCTTAAAGCTTCAAATTCAAAGGTAGGTTCAACTTAAAACTTCCAACTTGAAATGCCATGTAATGTTTACAAAATATATGATAATAAATATAAAAGAGTCAATAGTGCCGAAACTTGAAAGTACTGTAAACAAGAAAATACAAGAAAAATAGATTTTATGGAATCATGGATGTTTCCTCTTGCCACGAGAAATTTCCATTTTCTTTTCTCGTGCTCTCTGAACAATGGGAGTGGGATTATCATCCCCAGTAGCCACCACTGCTGAGCCACGTCCAAGACTCGATCCTGCACGACCCCCCCTCACTGATGCAGATGGAGGTCGTGAACCTCTAGGCAAAGATGGTGCATCTGGAAACGAGGAAGAAGATGGCGGCGCCATTGGTAGTGGTACTGCATATGCGTCATCCTCATCGCCCAAAAGCTCTTCCTCCAAGCGCTCCAAAGCTATGGCTCCATCCTCCAAGTTATGCTCCTTCGGATTGTTGTCCCAAGTGACATATGATCTATCAGTTTTGGCACACTCACAATAATGAGTCAACAACCTCAAGTTGTAATGTACATAAACCAAGCTTTCTGCTTGGTTTTCATTTAATCGATTTCTTTTCATTGAGTGGATGAAGCTATAGGTGCTCCAACACCTTTCTGCAGAGGAACTGTTAACCACCTGTGAAAGCACTCTAACAACCAATCTATACAAGCGTTGGCATGTTGAGCCATACATGTTCCACCATTTGATAGGAGGCGCCCTATCTCGATCTCTGATTGCATGCAAAGTACCAAATGGACCAACTTCACCGAGGTATTTGCTTAATTCACTGCGCAATATGTCACATTCCTCTAAATCAGGGACCAACTTGTCTATAGCAGTCATGTACGCAAGATGTACCTCTGGATCTGTGTGGGGCTTTCTCCTAACCCCACCCCAGGTGCTGGTTTGGCCAACCAAGATGGAGAATAATATTTTGGTGTTAATACATACGCTAAGGCATGCAGTGGAACGTTGAGATGTTCCCACCTTTTGACCACATGTTCATGAAAATGGTCATACAAGATGGGATCTTTCTGTTCAACAATATCTTTAATTTGACCCAGCATGCTATCCATCTGCTCATACACCTCCCCAATCACTGCTTATCTGTATCTGCAAACCGAATCATGTTATATATGGGCTTTGTGAACTGCAAAACATACTTGACACTTGCCCAAAATCCTGCATCAAGAACTGTTTCTTCCACCTCCTGAAAATCAAGCCTTTCAGATGCGGATGTACACCTATCTTTCAAGACCTGCCATGACTCACTTGATACCATGCTAGCTAATGCCTCTCTTACCTTCAAAAGGCACCTGAAAGTGAGGTAGTAGCTAGCAAATCTAGTCTTTGCTATCTTCAATAGCTCCAACTTTGAGTGACTGCGGAAAATGCCATGGGCATTGCTATGGTTGGTTATAAATCTTATCATCTTCTTGCCCTTTTTGTACAATTCACCAATCCATCTGTATTGATTTTCCTTCAACTTAATGATGTCGTGCATCAAAAGGTTCATTGTGTGAACCAAACACCCAGACCAAAATATGTTGGGGTATTTATCTTCAATGATTGCTCCCGCTGCCTTACAATTAGCAGCATTGTCGGTGATGACTTGGATGACATTGTATGGACCAATAGATTCAATGGTTTTGAGTAGGAGTTCTGCAATGTTTATGCCAGTCTTGAATTTATCTGAGTAGTCATGGGATGAAAGGAAGACTGCACCAGTAGCAGACACACCAAGAACATATATCAATGGCTTGCCTTTTACATTTGTCCATCCATCTGATACAATTGATACCCCATACTCATTCCAAGCATTTGTGAATTGCCCCAAAGCATTTTGGATCTTGCCTCTTTCCTTGTCAAGCCCCACAGTTCTAGCTTTGTCATACCCTGGGCTCTTGTATCCTGCTGGAGCAGTGCGAATGGCATCTACCATTTCATGCCAATAGGGTGAGCGAAGGACATTGAACGGTATGCCACATGCATAGAGAAACCGGAACACTCTTGCATCCACGTCATCCCTACCGTTGGTGTCAAGGAAATCTGATATTGTCCTGCGTGACCCAGGGGGTGAGAATCCACTACCTTGGGTGGATGGGCCTCTAGCTATCGGTGAGTTCATTGAGGGGTCATGGTCAACCCTTGCTTTTGATTTGTTTTGTGCTTCAAATTCTTCCTTCTTATACATGGCTCTTTGTGTTGATGGCACACTTTTGCAAACACAAACTCCTACAGTTTTGTTTTCATCACATGGCATGTTCCCACATAGATGTCTTCTCAGACGGGTATATGAACCCGTGTAAGTCTTTTTACAATGGGGGCAACCAAATTTGGCGGTTCCACCCCCCTTGCTTCCTCCCTGCTTGGTGACATATTTCCATAAGGGTGTTGTGTCTTCCTTGGTTTTCATTCGGTTTCCCTCCTCCTCCTCCTCCTCCTCTTCCCCTCCCTCCTCCTCTCCACGGTATGTGCCACTACCCACTTCTTCATCATCTCCCTCTCCCTCATTCCTCCTCCGGTTTTCAATGAACATCATCAAAACAACAAATGGAACCAACAAAAGAAACCATAAACCCATCATCATGTTTGTTGGACTTGGAAGTTGGAAGTGGAACTAGAGTTTAACCTGTTGCTCTGCAATAGAAATGATGGAGAAAGCATGGGAAAGAGTAGGAGAGGAACAATTACAATGACATTCTAGATTCTAGTCAAATTTCAAGCTTAAAAAATTCAAGTCTCAAGCATCAAAACTTCAAGTTCAAACTTCAAACACAAAGCAAATCAAGAAAAAAGGGTTTAGAGCCTACCTATTTGGATGTCCAAGACTCCAATGGTAGTGAGTGTGCCAACTTTCCAAGGCTCCAAGCATCCAAGATTCCAACCTTCTTCAATCTCCAATGGCACCTTCTCCTCTTCTCTTCTCCTCTTTCTCCTCTTCTCTTCTCTTCTCCTCTCCTCTCCTCTCTTCTCTTCTCAAACAAATGAAAGTGACAAAATGGAATGTGGAGGGCTTTATACCTCAAAGCCCTATTCCCCCCTCCAAAACCCCAAGCGTGGACCCCACGAGCTCCAACTCACCCAAAAAATCGCGGGTTTGGGTGAATCGTCCGAGGAAGCGACGGGAATCGATTTTAGGAAGCGACCGAAGCGTTTTTTTTTTGCCGGAATTTATGGGGGAATCGAACATGAAGCGAAGAGGAATCGATCCGGAAGCGACGCTTCAGATCGATTTTTGCACGCTCTCACATAGTGGTAGGGAGCGAAAATTTGAGGCCCGAAGCGCGCTTCTCCAAAATCGATTCCGCCCGGAAGCGAAAGCGAATCGCGCTTCCGCCTAGCTTCGGTCGGAAGCTAGCTTCCGGAGCGGGGGCGAGAGGGGGGAGAGTGCTTCCCCGCAACTTAGGTCCCCGTACCCTCTTAAGACCCCACGAGTCTGTCCACTTCTCCTAACGTTGTTTCAATTTGTTGTTGGCTTGATGAAGCCAACTTAGCTATGACTTCAATGTTTTTTGCATTTTGAATTTTGGATGTAGACTTGTTGTTGGTGTATGACATTGTGATTGGACATATATCATGATTAATGAATCATGACTCATATGAATATGCAAACAGTAATTTCACTAATTTGAATTTCCACTTGGTTTGTCTTTTAGACTCTTATGATTATGATATTATCTGATATTCATATCATGCTTATACTTAAGGTTCATAGAATCATATCCACTTTATATCAATGATATATGAACTTTGAAGCAATGTGCATGATAATTGTATTTGTTACTTATTGAAATTTGAAATTGAATACTAGTGAAAAATTAATTGATTTAATTTTTTTATTTCATATATATATATACACAGTACCCCCGACGTACCCAAGTTCCCTGTTTCAAAAAGTGGCGTCCCCGTCCCCGTCCCTAAGTTTCTTGGCAACTTAGGTCTATGGCAATCCACCCTGTGAAGTTTTAATTCAAGCAGAAATACAATATTCAAATTTTTGTTTTCATCAATTACATGTCATAATCAAAGTGCACAAATTTATTTCACATGAACACAGTAGTTTTACCTTGGAGAAACCCTTAGAAGGGAGAAAAACTCGAGCAAACAATCTTCCTTATATAAATAGTATATCAGGCCCAGATTACAAAATCACCATGAACTATGCTCTTCAATGAGTTTTGCCAAGAAAATAAATACCTGATTGTATGACCAACAAACTTAGAATCTAGGACAGCTTTCTTCAATCTTCACTAAAGCAGTAAACTCAGGTACAGGACAACATCAAACCCAGAAGATATCAGCTCATGAATCAGCAGTGTGCTCAGGTATAGGACAACAGTAAACTATGGCATAAATCTTCCTTGCCTTAGCTCTCAAAACTCAATGAAAATAAATGAATTACATGGGGGGGTGAGGGCCTGTTTAAATAGCATGGGTGGATTCCCTAAGCAGCCCCAAAGGTCACCCTAAAGGCTGCTGCCCCCCTATAGGTTGGCCTTTGGGGCAGTCAAAGGTTGCCCCTTTCCACCGCCTTAGTTGGTCAACTCCACCGTCCTAAGCAGCTCAAGCTGCCCCCCAACTTGCCACCCTAAGCAACTCAAGCGACTCTCCAACTAAGCAGCTCAAGCTGCCCCCCAACTTGCCGCTCTAAGCTGCTGAAGCTGTCCTCCAACTAAGTAGCTCAAACTGCCCTCCAATGTTGACACTTGACACAAGTTTACATGGTAATTTATAAAATGAAAAATAGCTTCCTAAGCTATAATTTAACACTCTTTCTTAGTGAGGAAGATATAATTTACCAACTGATACATTATTTACGTAAGGAAGATTGTTTGTTTCTAGCTCATAGGAATTTTATATTCATCCTAACTTTTGTTGGATGTCTTGACTTTTGACATGACTCACAAGGCTTGTCCATTCGCCTTGACTTTTGCCATTGTCTCATAGTACTTACTATCTTGACTTTTGGTATGGCTCACAAGGCTTGTTCATTCGCCTTGACTTTTGCCATGACCTCACAAGACTTATTAAGGCATTATCACTTTCGTTTTGACCTTTGTCCTGGCTCACAAGGCTTGTATGTTTTCCTTGACTTTTTGCCATGACTCACAGAACTGTTTAATCTCCAGATCTCCCTGGCTAGCTTCAGGGTGGTCACTTATGACCTCAAACCTTGGAGAATTCCTTTTTGATCATTCTCTTTCTTAGAGATGGAGGCATTCTTTGCAACTCGAATTTTGCCTCTAAAGTGAGCAAACTTCACCAGTTGCAGCGGTTTTGTTAGGATATCAGCTACCTGATCATCTGTTGCAACATACTTCAGCTTGATCACATTTCGTTGTACCATATCTCTGATATAGTGGTACTTTAGATCAATATGCGTTGATCTGTCATGAAATGCCGGATTTTCTGTGAGCTTCATGCAGCTCTGATTATCGCAGTGGATAATCGTAGTCTCAAGCTTTTCATTAAACAACCCAAAAATGAGTTTTCTGAGCCATACTGCTTCTCTGCTGGCATTACTTGCAGCAGTACATTCAACCTTAGTTTTGCTCTGAGCAATAGATTCCTGCTTCAGACTGGACCAGGAGATCATGGTTGATCCCAAACTGAAGTAGTAACCAGAGGTACTCTTTTTGTCTACTAGACTTCCCTCCCAGTCTGAATTTGCATAACCATGCAACATCACACCACCACTGGATGTGAACTTTAGCCCATAGGCTATGGTACCTCCAAGATATCTCAGAATATGCTTACCTGCTACCCAGTGTCGTTCTCTTGGCTCAGTCATAAATTTGCTTAATGTGCTCACTGCAAACTGCATATCTGGTCTGGTATGAGTCAGATACATTAAAGACCCAACAAGTTGCATGTACATGGTGGGATCCACCAAATATTCTCCTAACTCTGAGTCATGTAACTTCTTTAAATTTGCAACCATAGGAGTTGACACACTCTTGTAATTCATCATACCAAACCTTTTCAGTATGTCTATTGCATATTTTCCTTGAGATAGGAAAATCTCGTTTGGTTTCTGCCAAACTTCTAACCTAGGAAATAGTGCATCATTCCTAGATCTTTCATTTCAAATTCAGTAGTGAGTCTCTCTTTGCATTTGGCAATCTGCTTGCTTTTCTTCTCCTGTAAGGAAAAGATCATCTACATACAACACCAAAATCAGAGGTTGATTTTCAACAACTTTAAAATAGAGGTTAGAGTCTGCGATACTTTTACTGAACCCAAATCTCTGCAGAAAGCCATCAATTTTGTTATACCAAACTCTAGGTGCTTGTTTAAGAACATACAGGGCCTTTTTTAACTTTCATACATGAGTTTCCTTTTCATGCATTGCAAAGCCATCAGGTTGTTCTACATACACTTCCTGCTCTATTTCACCATTAAGGAAAGCAGTCTTTACATCCATTTGATGTAATTTCCAACCAAGTATAGAAACACGAGAGATAATTGTGCAGATAGTAGTATACATGGCTACTGGTGCAAATATCTCATCATAGTCTATACCTTCTTTTTGGGAGAAGCCTCTGGCAACAAATCTTGCTTTGTACTTTTCAACACTCCCATCAATTACATGTTTGATCTTATATAGCCATTTGGATGAGACAACTGACTTATTTTTGGGCCTGGGAACTATGTCCCATACATTATTCTTCATGATGGACTTGTATTCCTCCAACATGGCATCTTTCCAAACCTGCAACTTGTTAGTGTCATTAAACAAAGAAGGTTCAGCATCACTAATGTTACTTACCAAAGCAACATAACCTGTAAATATTTGAGGCCTTTTGCTTTCTTTGAAGGTTCCTGAAGGGGCTATATGTTTCTCTGCTTCTTGCAGAGTTTCTTTGAACCAAGCAGGTCTTCTCTTGATAGGAGGTTTTTCAAGAGACCTTTCTAACACCTCAGCAGTTTCCAACACTGATCGTGACTTTCCTCCCTTTGAAAGTCAGAACTAGAAGTCCCGGCTGGAGGAGAGTTTGGCTCATCATCGATCTGAAGCTCTCTAGATTGTTTAAAAACAACTTCCTCATGGAAAGTTACATCTCTGCTAACCTCGATCTGTTTTTGGCTTGGGATATCGATTCTGTAAGCTTTAGAAGATTCACTATATCTGACAAAGATCCCTTTCTTACCTGAGGGTTCCATCTTAGTTCTCTTCTCTTTAGGCACATGGATGTAAACTGGACACCTGAATTCTCTTAAGTGATCTACATTTGGTTTCTTACCAGAGAAAGCTTCTTCAGGAGTTTTATCTTCTAGGATAGCATGTGGACATCTATTCTAAATGGATACAGCTGCGGCTGTAGCTTCTTCCCAAAGAGAATTGGGTAGATCTTGATCAAACATCATAGCTTTTGTAGCTTCACATATAGTGTTGTTCTTTCTTTCAGCGACACCATTTTGTTGAGGATTGTAAGGAATAATAGTTAACTGACGTTTGATACTAGCTTCCTTACAAAAGCTTTCGAACTCACAAGATTCATATTCCCCTCCATTATCAGATCTTAGAATCTGAATTTGTTTTTTTGTTTGGTTTTCTACTAAAGCTTTGAATTCTTTAAATTTGGAAAAAACTTTACTTTTCAACTTCAGAAAATAAGTCCAACATTTTCTAGAAAGATCATCAATAAATATGACATACTACAAAAAACCATTCAAGGAAGGAGAAGACATTGGTCCACAAGTATCAGAATGAATAAGCTTTAAGATCTTTTCAGTTTTTCTACTACTGTGTGGAAAAGAATTCTTTGCATTTTTTCCAAGTAAACAACCTTTGCATACTTCCAACTTTATCAGAAGAAATAGAAGGCACATGACTTACCATATATTGAAGTCCAGGAAGAGCTTTGAAGTGAAGATGACTAAATCTTTTGTGCCCTAACTCGCTGGGACTGACTATAGAATGAACAAGAGCATGAGCAGGATGATTTGATACCTTCTAGATACCTCCTTCTTGAGTTCCAATAACTTCAGCTAAACTTAGCTTACCATCTTTTGGCCAGAGAACCGCTTTCCCATCCATGAAGGCCACCTTGTAGCCTTTATCTTCAAGTGAAGAGACTGACAATAGGTTCTTATTCATGACAGGAACAAGTAAGACTTCATCAATATGAATGATAGATCCAGACTTTAACTGAAGGGTTATGGAATCGACCCCTCTGATATCATAACATGTGTTGTCACCAAGTTGTACCTGCACTGAGTATTTTTTCTCCTTGTAATATTAAAGGATATTTTAATAACCAATCATATGCTTTGATGCTCCACACTATCAACCAACCAAGTGTTCTGGCCAGTAGTTAGATGACCAGAAAGAGCAGACACTAAGTAGTATTCTTTCCTTTTCTCATGTCTCTCAGGAGATTCATATGCTTTGATGCTCCACACTATTAACCAACCAAGTGTTTTGGCCAGTAGTTAGATGACCAGAAAGAGCAGACACTAAGTAGTATTCTTTCCTTTTCTCATGTCTCTCAGGAGATTCACTTACCCTTTTACTTGATTTTCTTTCTTCAGCAGTAGATGCATGATGCTTCTTTTTATGAAAATTTATCTTCTTGGATTTGCATTCTTTAGCAAAATGTCCCATTTTATCACAATTATAGCATGTAATTTTAGACATCAAATTTTTTACCTTCGAAGTTACCTTTGAACTTATTTTCTTGGAAATGCCTTTTAAAGGAAGGTTTCTTTCCTCTCCTTGCTTTTTGCAACCAAAGAAACATTGTCATCATTAGCAACATGATTTCTTGAAGTCATGCGACTTTCCTCCTGAAGGCAGTCGTGCCATAAACGCTGAAAAGTAGGTTGAATCTCTCTACCATTCACACTAGAAAGGAAAGTACTCGATGAAGATGGATGCCATCAAATATGGTTTGAACAAGATCGTCATCATCAACAGTTACCCCTGTGACAAGTAACTGATCACGAATCTGAGCAATTTTAGAACAAAAGGATGCAACAGACTCACCTTTCTCCATCTTTAAAAACTTTAACTTGTTCTTCAGATTTCTCTTCTAACTAGGCGTAGTCTTCTCATACAATTTCACCTTTCTCCATCTTTAAAAACTTTAACTTGTTCTTGAGATTTCTCTTCTAACTAGGCATAGTCTTCTCATACAATTTCACGAGAGTGTCATTACAGTCTTTCGCTGTCATCAGAAAAGTTAGTACTGGCATGATACTATCTTTTACAAAATAAAAAATAACACTCTTTGCCTTAGCTTGATTCCTTCTGAAGGCTGCCTTACTAGCATCACTGTAGTCACAAAATGATCTAGTTCTAACTCTTGAAGAATATTCATAATCCTGAGCTTCCAAACATTAAAGTTTGAAGCTCCCTCTAGTCTGCCTTACCAGCATCACTGTAGTCACAAAATGATCTAGTTCTAACTCTTGGAGAATATTCATAATCCTGAGTTTCCAAACATTAAAGCTTGTTTGAAGCTCCCTCTAGTCTATCTTCATGTCGAACAAAAATAGAAGCCGACATTTTTTGAACATGAAACTAGGACTGAGCTTGATAAAACTTAAACCTTATGACCTCTGTAGGCTCATGAACTACAAAACTGAGCTCTGTTCACACCATAAGCTTTAATACCATGTGAAGTTTTAATTCAAGCAGAAATACAGTATTCAAATATATGTTTTCATCAAATTACATGTCATAATCAAAGTGCACAAATTTATTCCACATGAACATAGTAGTTTTACCCTGGAGAAACCCTTAGAAGGGAGAAACACTCCAGCAAACAATCTTTATATAAATAATATATCAGGCCCAGATTATAAAATCACCATGAATGATACTCTTCAATGAGTTTTACCAAGAAAATAAATACCCGACTATATGACCAACAAAAATCACCATGAGCTATGCTCTTCAATGAGTTTTACCAAGAAAATAAATATCCGACTGTATGACCAACAAACTTAGAATCTAGGACAACCTTCTTCAATCTTCACTAAAGCAGTAAACTTAGGGTAAAGATCAGCTCATGAATCAACAATATATCATGAACTATGCTCTTCAATGACTTTTACCAAGAAACAAGAAAATAAATACCCGACTGTATGACCAACAAACTTAGAATCTAGGACAACCTTCTTCAATCTTCACTAAAGCAGTAAACTCAGGGTACAAATCAGCTCATGAATCAACAATATATCATGAACTATGCTCTTTAATGAATTTTACCAAGAAACCAACAAACTTAGAATTTAGGACAGCCTTCTTCAATCTTCACTAAAGTAGTAAACTCAGGGTACAAATCATCTCATGAATGAGCGATATATCAGCAGTATACTCAGGTATAGGACAACAGTAAACTATGGCATAAATCTTCCTTTTTTTGTAATATCTGCAAATTCTATTAAGCTGAAAGTAGTGTAGTTACAGTAGAGAATACAAACTGAGTTGGTCTTGACAGAATCCACCCTTGAGAACCATATAAATCATAGTTAAGGCCATACAGATCGAGAGAGATAAAAAAACCCTGATATTAGGGTGCGACATCGAAGCCATGAAGGTTGGAGATAAACAGGCAGTCTGATGATCAACAAAAAACCAAAAACAACAAATTAGAGACCAGCGAAGAACCTTGCTATCCAACAATATTGGACGCCTCAGCATCAGAGGGAATTTCTTCGAGAATGGGGCAGCTGTAGCAGTTGTCGTTGTCCTCATCCCGAGCAGGAGGTAGGGTGCTTTTTACAGGAGTGGGGGAACTCCTCGCAGAAGTCCGGATGTCGCGCACAGGCAACTTGGTGGGTAGAGGGGATGTCTTTCTAAACGCAGAGAAACCACCATCAGGCTCATTCCTTGTGCGTTTGGCCAGAATTGGCCCGAGAGTGGAGGGGATGGGAAATGATAGGCGGGGAGGGTCCTTTCCCTTCTAGGCGCTGCTGCGAAGTTGAACCATGTTGAACCCAACAGAGAGATTCTGAGCCTTGCCAGGAGTGGAGACCATGAGACCCGGAAGGTTGGCCATACCGGAAGAAGAGGCGAGGTTGCCAGGAGGAGTGACCCTACAGCTCCGTGAGTTGGTAAGAGAGCCAAGACCAAGGGAAGTGGCCAGAGTACCGAAGCCATGTGTGGAGCCATGAGAGGTAGCCTGGGTGTCGAAGGTGGGAGCCGTGGGCCAAAAACTTTCATGTCTGGTTGCAGAAGGCGAAGGAGAGGAACTCAGAGCAGTGCTTCTAGGACCAAGATCACAGCGGAGGTGGCGGGCTGGTGCATATGAATCCCAGTCGAAAGCACTCTCCAGATTATGCAGAATAGTTGCCATATTTGGCAGAGAAACACTAAGAGACTGAGTTGCATGCCTGGTAGAGGCCCAGTTTGCGAGCATGCCCTCCATTAACTCCTCCAGCATATTCTTCGTCAACCAATAAGGATCCCAGTGCTGAGCCGGGTCTTTGCTGTTGAGAGTGTCTGCAACGAGACGAGCTTCCCAATTATCAATTAAAAGACGAACAGGGATGGAGATTTTGGCCTTGTAACCAGTCTTGCCCTGTTTGCTTTTCCGGGTTTCCTTCTTGCCAGAATTAGAGCCTTTGGGCTTGCCCATGATGCGAGAGGCATAGAGAAAACCAGGAGCAGAGTGATGAGAGCACAGAAGCAGAGCGTTGCGAGCAAAGATGCAGGACGATGAGGGCCGAGACCGGAGTTTGAGGGGGGGATGGTGAGGCCAGCTAGTAGTCTGGCAGAGTCTCACACGTCGAAGGCCCATGGGCTGGTGCTGGAGAGGCTGCATGAGGGGACATCAAGGGACAAGGAGTTAATGAGGTTGGCGACTTGACGTCGCTTCACAATCATGAAGGGCCTCCACGGTATCATGAGCGCCTCCAGTGAGCTCGACAATGCTAGATGGGGTAGGTATGTGGCGTCTAGTGCCACGGGGGAGGGGTGCGTGGCAACCTGTGTCGCTCTCGCCCATCTGCGCTCTGCCATGTTTGCTGTTATCACCCGCATCCGGGGGGTTGGTCTCCAGATTGACCAAAGTTTTGCATTGAAGAGCAATGGTTCTGGAGGTGGTAGTAGTGAGAGTATCTTCATAATAGGCAATGTTGCAATATACCCCTTCATTGGCAAGGTAGTCCGCGAGCGCATTGGCCTTCCTCCTGACATGTTGGAAGGAGACAGAGCTGGCGGTGGCAAGTTCCTGTAGCTTCTAAGCGAGTCTCCAGTTGGTGGAGAGTTTTTTCGCCCTGGCCCCATTATGAAGACGGCTGGCCAAGGAGAGGATGATCTTGGAGTCTCCTTCAATGATGAGAGGGAGCAAGTGATGTTTGTTGGCATAGTTGAGGCCTTCCAGAAGACCGGTGAGTTCCGTAGCATTGTTAGTGTCATGACCGATAGAGCCCATGACAAAGAACTTGATGTTGCCTTTCTCATCTCGAATTGCTCCTCCAAAGCCGGCCGGACCAGGATTTCCTTTAGAAGCGCCATCAAAATTAAGCCTGAAGAAGGCAGGCGGGGGCTTGCTCCAGAGTTTCGGACTGGGTGAGGAGGCCGCTCAGGTGCAGGGAGGGCAAGGAACGGGGCAGAGAAGGAGATTCCAATTCGCGAAGATGGCTTTTTCAGAGGGGATAGTGGGAAAATCAGCAGGGCTCTAGGCTTTGAGGGAAAGAGTTTCTTGGAGGTTAAGGATGATGTTGGTCCAGACTTCCTGAGACGGCTTCTTCTTGGAGTCAAAGATTCTTCTATTGCGTTCTTTCCAGATGTTCCACATGACCAGACCTGGGATGAGACCCCAAAGACGATTGAGGATGGGGATCTGAAAGGGAACGGGAGACTAGTTTGATATGGTTTTGACTGCGTCTTCTTTGACCTTGTTGGTGCGATTGCAGAGTTGCTCAACTTTATCCCAAAGGTCAGAGGCGACTTCACAAGAGCTGAGCAGGTGGTCAATGCTTTTAGGTTGAGTTTCGCACATGGGGCACCACGGGGGACCTTGGATGCCTCTTTGTTGGATGTTATCCCAGGTTAGTATGCGTCTATGGCCGAGGAGCCAAAGGAAGGAAGAAACTTTCGGCCAGAGTTGGCAATCCCAAATTGTTTTCGAGATGGGGCTAGGCAACACTTCAGGGGTTTCAGTGAGGATGTGGTAGGCTTCTTTGGTGGAGAAGGTTCTTGCGGGACGGTGGCCCCATCGGAGAATGTCCTGGTCATGATTGATTCTGATTTGTCTGGACAAAAGATCTTGCCAAAGGTGCTCAATGTTGACAGCAGAGATAGGAGGGTCCCAGGTGGTGAGCAGTTTCCAAGTGCGGGTTTTGTTGGATTCGGAGGGAATCGAATAATCCTGAATGGACAGATCCTTATTGTGCTCACAGTGTGCTTGGAGATCCGGAGAGAGGGAAAGAGTCTGAAGACAGGGGAGTTGCTACCAGGAATCATGCCAAAAATTGGCTTGAAATCCATTTATGACTTCCCAAAAACAGTGTTGCTGAATGATGTATCTTTGACAATTGGCATCTCTCCAGATTAGAGATCCTGGGGGATTTTGATCAAAACGGATGCTCTGCTGGACCGGCCAAAGGGGGGCGTATTTGCTGTTCCAAAGAAGGCTCTAGGGGGAGATAGAATCCGTGACCCATTTCCACCAAATTTTTGCCGAGAAGACTTGATTATTAATTTTCGAGTCTCTTAGCCCAAGGCCTCTTTGTCACTTAGTTTTGTAGAGAGTGTCCCATTTAACAAGGGCCCACTTGCGGTTATTATGATTGCCTCCCCAAAGAAAAGATTTTTGGATTTTTCTCAATGACTTTAGGACCCATTTGGGGGCAGCAAGGACTGAAAAAAGATAAAGCGGCATAGATTGAAGGATAGACTTGAGAAGGACAATTCTGCTGGGTAGGTTGAGGGAGCGGAAAGTCCAGGAAGAGATTTTGCTTTCGAGCTTGTCAAGGAGTTCTCTCCAAGAGGAGTGCTTGATTGCTGAATCAAAGAGAGGGGCTCCTAGATATTTGGAGGGGAGGGAGGCCGTGGAATAGCCTAGAATGCGAGAGATGTTTCTTTGCGTGACCGGATCTGTGTGAAAGAAGAAGAGCTGAGATTTTTGGAGGTTCATCGTGGCGTCGGAGGCTTCAGAGTAGGTTTGCAGAATGCATTTGAGAGTCGAGGCTTCTTGAATAGAGGGGTGGGTGAAGAGAAGGTTATCATCCACAAATTGTTGATAGGCAATGGGCGGGTTGTCGTGAAGGGCGAGACCTCTGAGGGTGTTGGTGACTATCTCAGCTTTGAGCATTCTTCCCAATCCCTTGGCCATGAGGATGGAGAGGAAGGGGGAGAGGGGGTCGCCTTGATGGATGCCTCTGGAAGGGGAGAAGGTGGAGGAGGGATACCCATTGACAAGAATGGAGAAGAAGGCTGAGGAGGTGAGAGCAAGAACCCAGTTGGTCCAATCTTGACAAAAACCAAAGGACAAAAGCATTTTTTCAATGAAGGTCCAATTGAGTCTATCGAAGGCTTTCGAGAGATCCAGTTTGACCAGCATCCCAGGAATTTTGGTGGTTTTAAAGGAGTGGATCATTTCATGAGCAAGAATGATGCCATCTAGGATTTGTCGCCCTTCCACATAGCCAGTTTGCTAAGGAGAAATGAGGAGAGGAAGGAGGACTTTGAGATGGTTGGCCACCACTTTGGTTATGTTTTTGTAGATCACATTGTAGAGGGAAATAGGCCTGAACTTGTCGGGGGTGTTGGCATTGGTGTCTTTAGGGATGAGGGTGAGAAAAGTGGCATTGAGTGCAGGGAGCACCCATTGTTTGGTTCTAGATTCTTCAACCAGGTCAAGAACCTCCTGCTTGAGGAAGTCCTAGCAAAAGTGGAAGAAATTGATCGTGAAGCCGTCTGGACCCAGGGCAGTGCCTTCTTCCATCTGATTGACAGCCGCTTCCAGTTCAGCCATGGATATTTCCTTCATAAGAGCGACATTGTGCTCAGGCGTGAGGATGGAGGGGATGTGGCTAGTAACCCTGTTGATGGCTTGGGTTTGGTCACCAATGTCTTCAGTGAGCAAGGTTTGGAAATATCTGACAAGTTCTTGTTCGATCTCCTCCTGATCTTTGATTTCTCCCCCTGTCGTGGATCTCAGCGTGTTGATTCTGTTGTGCATCCTGTGTTGAATGGTGGTACGGTGGAAGAACGTGGTATTTTTTTCCCCTTCTTTGAGCCAGTTGGTTCTGGATTTTTGCCGCCACAGTATTTCTTCTTGCTCACATCGGATGTCCAGCTGGGTGAGTTTCTCCTGTTGCTGTGATTTGAGCTCTTCAGTTAGCCCCTGATCCATGATGTTCTTTTGGATGTTTTCCAGACTTTTTTCCAGCTCGCTCTTGGCTGTGAAAATATTACCAAAGGTGGTTTTGTTCCAAGTGCGCAGAAGGGATCTGAGGAGCTTCAACTTTCTGTGAAAGATGGCCATTTTGGAACGGCCACTGAAGATGGCCATTTTGGAATGGCCACTGAAGATGGCCATTCATATGAATGGCCCCTAAAGATGGCCATTCATATTTTGCCACCATGTCCAAATGGTGTCCTGAAAAGAGGGGTGAGTAAGCCAAAAAATTTCAAAACGAAGGGACGGAATTTTTTGTTACCCGAGTGAAGCCAATTGAGTGAGATCGACCAATGATCTGAGCCTGCGGAAGGCAAAACGATCGTGGTGAGAAGGCCCTTTGCATTCATAGCCTGATCAGAGATCAGGAATCGATCGAGCCGGGAGGCGATTTGATGGATCCCTCCTCTGCTGTTGTTCCAAGTGAAAATTCCATCCGAGGGCCGAAGATCAATGAGATCACAGTCATTGATGCAAGTTTTGAAGAGCGTATCCTCCGGTGTGAGAAATCGACGTCCCCCTTTTTTTTCCTGTAGAGATGTGATCATGTTGAAATCACCCCCCATAATGAGAATGGAATCGGGGTGCTGTGAGGTAAACCAGGAGATTGAATCAAAAAGCTTGAGTTTGGCGGAGGGGGCTCAAGGCCCATAGACATTCATAAGGTGACCAGTGAGATTGGTGCCAAGAATGTGAAAGGAGGCCGAAAGGGAATGAGCAGTGGCAGCAAAATTGTTCAGGTTGAGCAGGGTGGGATTCCAGGCTATTGCAATACCCCCGGAGGCACCCAGGGCATCAGTGGCGATGGCAAGGCAACCCTTCCAGAGTTTGGACAAAATGGAGAGGGCTTTCTCATGAGTGGTTTTGGTTTCTTGAAGGAAAATAACAGAGGGTTGGTCTTGCATGATTTTGCGCTTTAACATTTTGTGTTTGGTAGGTCCATTGAGGTCCCTCACGTTCCAGGAGATTAGCTGCATTGGGAACCTTGTAGGACAGAGGGGAAGAACTCTGTTAGCTGGCGTATTGCCTTGATTCAACTAGTTTGGTGCCCAGCTGACTGATTCTTTGAAGGTCAGTTTTTCTCCCTCTCTTTTTGGCGTCCCGCTGAGTTTTGAACTTTTCTTTTTGGCGGAGGTTGTGCACTCCTAGCTTGAGGTGTTTGACCTTGTTCAGGGCATCTTTGAGCAATTGGATTTGCTTAGGTGGGATGGAATTGAAGGCTTTTTTGGTGCAGGCGTCTTCCATTCCCAGTATGTCGAGCTCTCCGAGGTCTAGATCGACCATTTCATCATCCATGAGAGAATCAGGTCTTGGGGTGCCGGCTGACTGTTCTGGCATCTCTGCTTGGGAGTCTTGCTCAGGCATGGCTTGTCCTTCAATAGGTGTCTCTTTGTTATTAGGGCTTTTGAGCTTCTCAGAAGTTTTAGGGGGGATCTGATCAGTGACTATCTGGGTTAGGATAGGAGCTTTAGAAGGAGGGTTCTCAGTTATGGGTTCTTCCTGATTTTGTTCCGAAATGGCAAAGCTGTTGGTAGTGGCTGGATCGGCTGATTTTTTGTCCTCTTCAACTGGTTTTTTCTCTTTTGCTGGTGCTTTGCATTGATGCCTTCTCTTTCTACCATATTTTTGGAAACCCTCATTATCATTGTTTGCCTCCTGATTATTGGTGTTGTTAAGGTGGCAATCACGGTACAAATATCCATGTTCATGGCATCTTCTACATCTGAAGGGTACGTGCTCATAATCTAGAGGTTGCACCCATTTTGAGTCTTCATGGTTGAGGCAGATGGTTGAGGCAGATTGAGTCAGGAAGCGACTTAGCTATGTGCATATAGACACAAATGCGGGCATAGGAGGTGTACTTACTATTCTTGGTTTGTTCCGCTGCTCTGACGTAGGTGCCGAGGGTGTTGCCATTGTCCTGAAGCGTGTTTTCATCCCAATATTCTTGAGGTAGAGAGTACATTCTGATCCAGACTGGTGCCCATGTAAAGTCCTCCTTGTCGGGGTTGAATCTTTCAGTCCAATGTCGGAGGTATAGTCCTGCAGAGTTGAAGAAATAGGGGCCGCCGTCTTCAACTTGAGCTTTATCATCCAGTCTGTGGAAGATTATGGTGAAAAAGCCTTTCGATCCCAGCTGCAGATCGAAGTGTGCCTTGGGTTTCCATTTAGCCATTATCCAACCATGTAGAGCTTGTTCAGTTGGCCAAAATCCAATGAATTTACCAACTAGGGCATGGTCCTTGAGTTTTTGCGATCGGGCATTGATGCAATAAGCAGGAAGCGTTAGCTGGGGTCTCTCAAAAGCTTTTGCAATGCAGGTTTTAGTTCCAGAAGCTTGATTGGGGGTTGTCGGATTTTGCAAAGGATTCAGGGTTTCATGGAATGTCAGGGGTACTTTTGCCGTCCCGATCTGAATCGAGGCGGTAGGTTGTGAGGTTGAAGGGGCCGTGCCAGAGGGGCCCACGACCCCTCCCAGTGAATCCATCATGCATCGTACCAGGTACAGGGGAGCAGGGAGAGAAGGGGGGCGATAGGGTGAGGTCGCAGGGGCGGCTGAGAACCCTAGGGAGTGCATGCAACAGAGAAGTGTGCAGAGCTCTTCACCCGTAGTTCTATGGCATAAATCTTCCTTGCTTTAGCTCTCAAAACTCAATGAAAATGAATGAATTACATGGGGGTGAGGGCCTGTTTAAATAGCATGGGTGGTTTCCCTAAGTAGCCCCCAAAGGTCACCCTAAAGGCTGGCCCATGTGGCAGCCAAGGGATGGCCCCCTAAAGGTTGGCCTTTGGAGCAGTGAAAGGCTGCCCCTTTCCACCGCCTTAGCTGGTCAACTCCACCGTCCTAAGCAGCTCAAGCTGCCCCCCAGCTTTCCGCCCTAAGCAGCTCAAGCTGACCCCAGCTTGCCGCCCTCCAACTAAGCAGCTCAAGCTGCCCTCCAATGTTGACACTTGACACAGGTTTACTTCGTAATTTGTAAAATGAAAAATAGCTTCAGAAGCTATAATTTAACACACCCATCATCAGATCAAGCATTATCTTTAAATAATATCAAATTAATATTATAAAGATGGAAGATAATATCAAATTAATATTATAAAGAGGGATGTGGTAAAAAGAAAGCCTTGGTCAAGGAATAAATCAGAATTAAATAAGAAGTAATGATAAAATAATCCATTATTCTTATTTAATTTTAGCCTCGGATCTAAGCATAAGCATAGACCATCATAGACCCATTTTAAACCCGTGATCCATTTAAACTCTTGATCTATCAACCTAGGTTCAAACCTCTGTGGTTTAAAAGGTTTGGGATTAACATGCATTTATATTACATTTATTTTTATTTTTATGTCCATTTGCTTTTTAATAGATTTTTTTTTTATTAATGTTTTTTTTGTGTCCATTTGTTTTGTTTCTTTAATAGATATTGGATGTAATTTTTTTAAAATTTGGTTTATGCTACTTAAACATGTTACACTTCTCATGCATAGTGTACTTTATAAGAGTCTAATGCAATCAGAGGCATACAAATATCTAGTGCAAACAGTTCAATTAAAATAAAGTTCTGGACTGTATAATGCAATCAGAGGCATATAAATATCTAGTGCAAACAGTTCAATTAAAATAAGTTCTGGACTGTATAATGCAATCAGAGGCATACAAATATCTATTGTAAACAATTCAATTAAAATAAAGTTCTCATCTAATTAGTATAGATCCATCAAGTTCTCATCTAATTAGTATATAGATCCATCTTAGCCCATGGCTTAGCAAATCTTGCAGAAATTTGGGTGAATGACATAGTTCTATGGGTCAAACAGGGGCATAGTTTTTCCATGCCCCAACCAAGAACCTCGAAAATCTTTAAACTGCCTGAAACTATGCCCTTCCTCAAATTTTCCTATTTCGGATTCTGAGCAGAATGGGATTTTCTGGACTGTATAATTCAATCAGAGGCATACAAATATAGTTCTTCCATGCCCCAACCAAGATCCTCGAAATTCTTTAAACTGCCTGAAATCACGCCCTTTCTCAAATTTTCCTATTTCGGATTCTGAGCAGAATGGGATTTTCTGGACTGTATAATTCAGTGGACTGATAATGCAATCAGAGGCATAAAAATATCTAGTGCAAACAGTTCAATTAAAATAAAGTTCTGGACTGTGTATAATGCAATCAGAGGCATACAAATATCTAGTGCAAACAGTTCAATTAAAATAAAGTTCTGGACTGTATAATGCAATCAGAGGCATACAAATATCTATTGTAAACAGTTCAATTAAAATAAAGTTCTCATCTAATTAGTATAGATCCATCAAGTTCTTATCTAATTAGTATATAGATCTATCTTAGCCCATGGCTTGGCAAATCTTGCAGAAATTTGGGTGAATGACATAGTTCTATGGGTCAAACAGGGGCATAGTTTTTCCATGCCCCAACCAAGAACCTCGAATATCTTTAAACTGCCTGAAACTATGCCCTTCCTCAAATTTTCCTATTTCGGATTCTGAGCAGAATGGGATTTTCTGGACTGTATAATTCAGTGGAATGTATAATTCAATCAGAGGCTTACAAATATAGTTCTTCCATGCCCCAACCAAGATCCATCTTAGCCCATGTCTTAGCAAATCTTGCAGAAATTTGGGTGAATGATATAGTTCTATGGGTCAAACAGGGGCATAGTTTTTCCATGCCCCAACCAAGAACCTCGAAAATCTTTAAACTGCCTGAAACTATGCCCTTCCTCAAATTTTCCTATTTCGGATTCTGAGCAGAATAGGATTTTCTGGACTGTATAATTCAGTGGACTGTATAATTCAATCAGAGGCATACAAATATAGTTCTTCCATGCCCCAACCAAGATCCTCGAAATTCTTTAAACTGCCTGAAATCATGCCCTTTCTCAAATTTTCCTATTTCGGATTCTGAGCAGAAAGGGATTTTCTGGACTGTATAATTCAGTGGACTGTATAATGCAATCAGAGGCATACAAATATCTAGTGCAAACAGTTCAATTAAAATAAATTTCTCATCTAATTAGTATAGATCCATCTTAGCCCATGGCTTCTTAACAAAATGGGATTTTCTGGACTGTATAATTCAGTGGACTGTGTAATGCAATCAGAGACATACAAATATCTAGTGCAAACAGTTCAATTAAAATAAAGTTCTCATCTAATTAGTATAGATCCATCTTAGCCCATGGTTTAACAAAGCTTTCAGAAATTTGGGTGACTGACATAGTTCTATGGGTCAAACAGGGGCATAGTTCTTCCATGCCCCAACCAAGAACCTCGAAAATCTTTAAACTGCCTGAAACCATGCCCTTCCTCAAATTTTCCTATTTCGGATTCTGAGCAGAAGGGGATTTTCTGGACTGTATAATTCAGTGGACTGTATAATGCAATCAGAGGCATACAAATATAGTTCTTCCATGCCCCAACCAAGAACCTCGAAAATCTTTAAACTGCCTGAAACCATGCCCTTCCTCAAATTTTCCTATTTCGGATTCTGAGCAGAATGGGATTTTCTGGACAGTGTAATTCAGTGGACTGTATAATGCAATCAGAGGCATACAAATATCTAGTGCAAACAGTTCAATTAAAATAAAGTAAAAGTTCTCATCTAATTAGTATTACTATAGATCCATCAAGTTCTCATCTAATTAGTATAGATCCATCTTAGCCCACGGCTTAACAAATCGTGCAGAAATTTGGGTGACTGACATAGTTCTATGGGTCAAACAGGGGCATAGTTCTTCCATGCCCCAACCAAGAACCTCAAAAATCTTTAAAATGCCTGAAACCATGCCCTTCCTCGAATTTTCCTATTTTGGATTCTGAGCAGAATGGGATTTTCTGGGCTGTTTTGGATAATGCATATACTATACAAGGCCGGCATTAGATCTAGCATAGACCTATGCTAATAAGAAACTTAATGGTTTTTTTTTCATTTGTATAATTGGAACTTTCATCAATACTGGGCTCTAGAGTTCACCTGGCTCCTTAGATCGATCACTTAGTCTCTCAACTTCCTAGAGAGGTACTTATGTCGTAAAAGAGCATTTCCAAGATGCACAGATTTCATACCTATCCCACTTAGTATAGAAAAACTTGCACTCCTGTCTTACAGGAAAATGAGGTAGTACTACTATGGAATAGTTAGTGTTTAGTGTCTTACAGGAAAATGAGGTAGTACTACTATGAAATAGTTAGTCCATGCAATGGGAGAATAAACTTGAAAACTGAGAACCATTTTCTTTCGTGGGAGAGGATGTCTTTCTTCCAATCTTAATTTTTTCCTAAATGCTCCACCTTGTTTGGGCAGATCATCGTCTTAACCCAATCCAGCTTCTATTAAGTAACTATCATCCCACAAGAGGGATTAAAATAGTCGAATAGACCGTGGGTTTTTCTATATGTGTGTCATCCCACAAGAGGGATTAAAATAGTCGAATAGACCGTGGGTTTTTCTATATATGTGTGTGTGTGTTATATTAACGACTACTGATTTCATGTAGGCCCTTGAAGCTGCTGCAATAAAGAAAGGAGAAAAACCAATTGATTTAAACGATGCTCGAGCCATTCAATCTGCAGAAAAAAGGGCTACAGGCAACCCCATCACGCAAAAAGGAGGACTAGCTGCCACAGCCCAAGCGGCAGCAGAACTTAATCCTCGAGTAAACGACGTGGGGAAGACCACTCTTTCCAACATTCTGCTGGTATATTATATTATACCCTTTGCCATACAACTTCATATCATTGACTCCATGAGAGAACCATGCAGAAGATTTCTTTTATTTATGTATTGGGTTGAGTCACATTAAGTTTTTCTGCATATATTTTGATTTGTTTTGATTTGTTTCTATGTAACTCTGTGTCTGTGCAGGCTGCATCTGAAGATCTTCCTGCAGACAAGGCTGTGACGAGAGAAGATGCAGAGAAGATCATGGAAGCGGAGGCTCGTGGGAGTCCTCACGGGCGACCTCAGTCTGGAGGGATTGGAGAGGTCATGCAAGCTGCAGCGGAACTGAATGAGAAAAAGGGTATTACGCCTACTGTTCCTACATATACATTGGAGGACGCTCTTCTCATCGATCGAATTAAATCCAGGGCTGGGGCTGAAGAGTAGGCTGATGATCATATATTGCAAATATAATTGCAAAATAATGCAATCAGAGGCATACAAATATCTAGTGCAAACAGTTCACTTAAAATAAAGTTCTCATCTAATTATAGATCATCTTACCCCATGGCCATCTTCTAATTATAGATCACCTTAGCCCATGGCCATGCGAATCTTGCAGAAATTTGTTTGACTGGTCAAACAGGGGCATAGTTCTTCTCTGTCCAACGAAGAAGGTTATCAAGTCCTAAGAATGTCGTCCTAAGAATGTCACTTATGCTAATTTTGTTACTAAAGAAGGTCACTTATGCTAATTTTGTTATGATAATAACAATTATGATAATAACAATTTCAGGAAGTTTCTGCTAATTTTGTAATTTTGTTATGATAATAATAATTTGAGGAAGTTTCTTTTTACAAATATATCGAAATTGATTTTCACCACAAACTCAACTAGAACACTAGAACTATAGTATCAGAAATCTGGAAAGCTTATTTTGGTGTTGAAAAGTATCAGAAATCTGGAAAGCTTATTTTGGTTTGTTTTATTTTGGTGTTGAAAAGTATCAGAAATTTGGAAAGCTTATTTTGGTTTGTTTTATTTTGGTTTTGAAAACAATTTAAATTGACAAAAACAATTGTAAATTGACATAGAACTATAGTATCAGAAATCTGGAAAGCTGATTTTGGTGTTGAAAAGTATCAGAAATCTGGAAAGCTGATTTTGCTTTGTTTTATTTTGGTTTTGAAAACAATTGTTAATTGACAAAAACAATTCTAAATTGACATAGAACTATAGTATCAAAAATCTGGAAAGCTTATTTTGGTGTTGAAAAGTATCAGAAATCTGGAAAGCTGATTTTGCTTTGTTTTATTTTGGTTTTAAAAACAATTGTTAATTGACAAAAACAATTGTAAATTGACATAGAACTATAGTATCAGAAATCTGGAAAGCTTATTTTGGTGTTGAAAAGTATCAGAAATTTGGAAAGCTTATTTTGGTTTTTGAAAAGGCTTATTTTGGTTTAGAATTATAGTATCAGAAATCTGGAAAGCTTATTTTGATGTTGAAAAGTATCAGAAATTTGGAAAGCTTATTTTGGTTTTGAAAAGGCTTATTTTGGTTTAAAACCATAGTATCAGAAATCTGGAAAGCTGATTTTGCTTTGTTTTATTTTGGTTTTGAAAACAATTGTTAATTGACAAAAACAATTGTAAATTGACATAGAACTATAGTATCAGAAATCTGGAAAGCTTATTTTGGTGTTGAAAAGTATCAGAAATTTGGAAAGCTTATTTTGGTTTTTGAAAAGGCTTATTTTGGTTTAGAATTATAGTATCAGAAATCTGGAAAGCTTATTTTGATGTTGAAAAGTATCAGAAATTTGGAAAGCTTATTTTGGTTTTGAAAAGGCTTATTTTGGTTTAAAACCATAGTATCAGAAATCTGGAAAGCTTATTTTGGTGTTGAAAAGTATCAGAAATTTGGAAAGCGTATTTTGGTTTGTTTTATTTTGGTTTTGAAAACAATTTAAATTGATATAGAATTATAGTATCAGAAATCTGGAAAGCTGATTTTGTTGTTGAAAAGTATCAGAAATCTGGAAAGTTGATTTTGGTTTTGAAAACAATTGTTAATTGACATAGAATTGTAGTATCAGAAATCTGGAAAACTTATTTTGGTAAATTGACATAAAATTATAGTATCAGAAATCTGGAAAATTTATTTTGGTGTTGAAAAGTATGAGAAATTTGGAAAAGCTTATTTTGATTTTCAAAACAATTGTAAATTGACAAAAATAATTGTTAAACTTATTTTGGTAAATTGACATAAAATTATAGTATCAGAAATCTGGAAAATTTATTTTGGTGTTGAAAAGTATGAGAAATTTGGAAAAGCTTATTTTGATTTTCAAAACAATTGTAAATTGACAAAAATAATTGTTAATTGATAAAGAGATAAAACACAATGTGAGATAAAAAAAATTATCTTTTAATCAAAGAATAAAAAAACACATTAACACATATATGGACCAAGAAAACCAGGGAGAAGTTTGAATCAAAGATGCTTGTAATACATTATTGTTCAATGTATAATGTTATTGCCAATACCACTACATCCTCGGGAAATTACCAATTACTTTTGTGAAATGTACGTGGATAGCAGTCGGGATATTAATCTTCATAGTTACACTTCATTATTTATGTTTTGCATCTCCTTGATGTTTATTTTATGTAGTTTGATCTGTTTCCCTTCCAGATATATGAAAGCATACACCTTTATGCTTTGGGTGGATTTCTATTTTATTATGCTTTGGGTGAATGTATTTCTATTTTATTTTAGATATTAGATCTCACTTTCAAAATTAGGTTGGCCTATTGAAAAAAGTTTTCGCCTTTGTGTTTTCTTAATGTTCGTTCAATACATTAATCATAAGTATGTAAAATAGAGATGAACTTGCATGAGTACTTTTTTAATCAAAATATAAAATGCTGCTCTTCATCTCCAAATCAATGGCTGGGCAGAATATACTACTTCATCCCCAAATCAATGGCTGGGCAGAATATACTACTTCATCTCCAAATCAATGGCTGGGCAGAATACATTAATGGTGCTTCAATTTTATAGAAAATAGAATCTCCAAAACGCGGGGCAGTATCAATCAATTCAATTCTATAAAAATATTATTTCCACTTCCCAAAAGGTGGAGTGGTACTTGTTAACAAATGTGATTCTAAATTTTAACTTAGGACTTCGAAAACGCTGGTTAGAATCTATCAATTCAATTCTATAAATTTATTTTAAGACTTCAAATATATTTCAAGACATAAAAAAAAGCAGAGTGGTACTTGTTAACCAATGTGATTCTTTAATTTATCTTATGACTTCGAAAAAAGCAGGATGTTACCAAATGTAATCTTAAAGTTCAATTTAAGAACTTAGCGAATATGGGATCAGGAATTTTGTGATCTTAAAGTTTAGTATACCAATGAAATATTATGATTTAAAGTTCAGTATACCAATGCAATATCTTTTATAGATTTGTAAGAAACAAATATACCAATGCAATATATTATTAATATATTATTATAGATATGTAAGAAACAAATATACCAATGCAATATATTATTATAGATATGTTAGAAACAAATATACCAATGCAATATATTATAGATTTGTAAGAAACAAATATACCAACGCAATATATTATAGATTTGTAAGAAACAAATATACCATTGCAAATTCAACAGGTGAATTTAGGGAATATGTGAATATATTATAGATTTGCAAGAAACAATATACCAAATGTGATCTTAAAGGTGAATTTAGGGAATATGTGAATATATTATAGATTTGCAAGAAACAATATACCAAATGTGATCTTAAAGTTCAATTTAAGAACTAAGCGAATATGGGATCAGGAATTTTGTGATCTTAAAGTTCAGTATATCAATGCAATATATTATTATAGATATGTAAGAAACAAATATACCAATGCAATATATTATAGATTTGTAAGAAACAAATATACCATTGCAAATTCAACAGGGGAATTTAGGGAATATGTGAATATATTATAGATTTGCAAGAAACAATATACCATTGAATTTAGGGAATATGTGAATATATTATAGATTTGCAAGAAACAATATACCATTAGGGAATATGTGAATATATTATAGATTTGCAAGAAACAATATACCATTGCAAATTCAACAAACAAATTTAAGGAATATGTGAATATATTATAGATTTGTAAGAAGCAATATACCATTGCAAATTCAACATGTGAACAACATGTGAATTTAGGGAATATGGGATTAGAATTTAGTTAATATATTATATAGATTTATGGGATTAGAATTTAGTTAATATATTATATAGATTTTTTCAACATGTGAATTTAAGGAATTTAGTTAATATATTATAGAATTCTTCAACATGTGAATTTAGGGAATATGGGATTACTAATTTAGTTAATATACTATAGATTTCTTCAACATGTGAATTTAGGGAATATGAGATTTGGAATTTAGTTAATATATTATAGATTTCTTCAATATGTGAATTTAGGGAATATGGGATCAGGAATTTAGTTAATATATTATAGATTTCTTCAACATGTGAATTTAGGGAATATGGGATCTGGAATTTAGTTAATATATTATAGATTTCTTCAACATGTGAATTTAGGGAATATGGGATCAGGAATTTAGTTAAATATATTATAAATTTCTTCGGGAATTTAATTAATATATTTGTTTAACAACAGAAGCAACATGTAAAATAGGGAATATGGGAGTACAAATATACCATTGCAATATATTATGGATTTGTAAGAAACAATATACCATTGCAAATTCAACATGTAATATATTATAGATTTCTTCGGGAATTTAGTTAATATATTATGGATTTGTAAGAAACAATATACTAGTGCAAATTCAACATGTGAAATATTTGTTTAACAACAGAAGCAACATGAGCACTATTTGTTTAACAACAACAAAAGCAACATGTAAAATAATGTGTTTGTGTAGCATCTTGGTATTGTTCATAGAAAATGAGTCAGTTATCAAGCTAACCAAAAATTCGATATTTCACACAAAGACAAAGCATGTTTATACAAATTACCATTGCATTAAAATGTTTGTTATCAAAGTAATCATCATACCGAAATATTGTCTAACCAAAGATCAAACTTTGAACATTTCCACCTAACATCGTGGAATAAAAAAATTCATCAAGTGTTTTGATCCTGACGTGACATCCCAAATTCACTAAGTTCAGAACTTAACTTGACTTGATGCTTACTCAAGAGAACACATTTTCAACAAACCTCTTCGAATAATCAAATTCACTAAGTTGAGAACTTAACTTGATCTTTTTTTAATAACAAAAACGGTTGAAGAACTTTTGATTATATATAAAAAACAAAAATTATACAGAGTTTAGGAAGGATTGTTCCCAAAGTAGAACAACATCCACCACACCTTGTTCATCCTTCGCTAACTTGTAACTATCATGAAACTTGCCTAGTCTATGGAGACTATAGCTCCTTACATACTGTCCGAGAAGATAAGTGTAGAAACATAACATAGAAGATTATTTTCTTTATGTCCAAAAGTGATCTACTAATAAAATCTTTCCGCATAACAAAACCTTGAAACAGAGATTCGGAAGATTCAGACCTCTGTCCATAATACCAATCTATAAAGAAAACCAAAAAATTTCAAAAAAGAGAGCATATCATAGCCAAAAACAGAATGCAGTCAGTAACCAGAATTCTAGGAATGAAGACTGGTGTCCAGGAAAGCGCCTTCTGTAGGGTCTGTGCTCCCATCCTTCGCTGAGCTTGTGCCGGCTTGCAGTCCAGTGTTAACCATCTCATTCTTTAACTTGTCCAACTTCCTTCCAGCTTCCGTGTTTTTACTGTTTACAGCCTCCGACTTTGCTTCCTTTCTAACCTCGTGGGTATGAATATCACCCATGGCTTCTTCTAGATTACTAACCCTCTCATCAATCTTACTATTGTGATGTTTGACCTCCATATGAGTTGCTTGAGCAAGATAAAAAAGATGAGTTAGGGCCCGTTTCATCTCTAGATTCTCATTTTTTGCCAGTCGAATTTGATTTTCCAGGTCCTTCATATGATTCATAACCTCCCCAGAGTTATAATTGCAGTCAATTCTTTGTCCAGGGCCAAGATTGACGTAGTCTCCCCTTTCTAGGGTGGATTCCAACCGCTCATCCTTCCCAACTAAATCATATTGACATAGACCGTGCACAAGGGAGCTAACCTGATCTTCTCCGTGCGCAATTCCATGAACACCTTCCGACAACGGATGAACCCAGCTTTGAGCTCCGTAGAAATATCTGATAGGTTTCTTGCAGCACAGACAATTTGAGTGGACCTCAGTACCTCCCTGGTTTGATGACCTAGGAATGAAGTTTTCCATGACTATGCAATATCCCCAGCACCAAGCAGATTGAGCGAGAATGAGGCCGAAGTCAGTGCTCCTAGAACCAACTTGCAGACGCCAGACAGAGCAAACACGAATGAGGTCAGAAGCATTCCCTCCTGGATTTAAATGCAAATCTCGATCATGGCAATCCTTCGTTGTACAATGCATGGAAGCCATTTGGCTGGAGCATGGGGTAGTCCTTAAGCATTTAAGAGGGGAATGTGTGAAGATCCAGAGGAGATTCGTAGAGCAGATAGGAAGAGTAAGAGTGCCTTCAAATAGACCCATAATCAAAAGGAGAAGAAGAAATGTGTTTATCCCAACCTTTAAATTTCCCTTTGCTAAGTTCCAAAGAGATCTCAAAGCAAGAGAAAGACCAGTGTTTCTAGAGGAAGGAAAATCAAAGTTAGGGAATCCAAGTGCCATCGTATGTAACATGACCACACTCTAAAACTCCGTAGTTCAACCCAAATCCTTTATTAGCCATGATATCCTCCTTCTTGTTAAGGCCTCTCAACACATGAAGAAAATTGACAGCTTTGAATTCTTTGGCAATGAAATTAAGTATATAGTGCATCTTTGAGGAGGGATTTTTCCGGTTCTTCGCTCTATTTCTTGCTTTCTCTTGTGACAATTAGTGAGTCGCCAATAACCACCATTTCCTCAATTCCCAAATCCCTAGAAAGCTCCATCCCTTTAATTAAGGCGATCCATTCCATGCCATTATTTGTCTCTCTTCCAATGCCCCAAGCGTACTCTCTTTGCTTGTTCCCCTTGGAGTAAAAAATAACTCCACCCGCACCTTCCAGCCCTGTGAACTTACTTGATCTTTACTCAAGAGAACTAATCAAATTCACCAAGTTCAGAACTTAACTTGACGTGATATTCCAAATTCAATAAGTATAGAATTTAACTTGACTTGATGTTTACTCAATAGAACACATTTTCAACAATCCTCTTGGAATAATCAAATTCATTAAGTTCAATATTTAACTTTTTCTTTTTTTCTTTAAAATCGGGGACCCACCCCAAGGCAAGTGTTGTTCTCGCGGCATGGCAAACCCAAGCCGGGGCTAGCCTTAGCCTTAGACAGGACATAATCAGCGGGAGTACAATTAATAGCGCAATTGTATGAGGCCACCCCTTTGTTTTTTCCGCTAGGGATTCAAACCTGAACTTTTACCACAACAACCATTAGATCTCGCGGCATGGAAAACCCAAGCCGGGGCTAGCCTTATCCTTAGATAGGACATAATCGACAAGAGTACAATGACTAGCGCAATTGTACGAGGCCACCCCTTTTCTTTTTCCGTCAGGGATTCAAACCTGAACTTTTACCACAACAACCATTAGACCCCATCGTTGGCTCCTTCCCTCAACCCCTAACTTAACTTTATCTTTACTCAAGAGAACTTTTGGATCGTAGGGGTGATTGTTATCATGATGTTTACTCTATAACTTGATCTTTACTCAAGAGAACTTTTGGATCATAGGGATGATTGTTATCATGATGTTTACTCTATAACTTTTGGAACAGAGGGGTGAGAAATTTTGGATCAAAGGGGTGATTTACTCTATAACTTTTGGATCGGAGGGGTGAGAACTTTTAGATCATAGAGTGATTGTTAGCAAATGTGATCTTAAAGTTTAAGCTATGAATTTAATTAAAAGAATAAATTATTTATACAGAAGGGGAGAATTTTTGGATCAAAGGGGTGATTATTAGTAAATGTGATATTAAAATTCAAGCTATGAATTTAATTAAAAGAATGAATTATTTATGCAAGCGATCACTTATCACATTCATTGGATCTATTTATGCAAATGGGGAGAGATTTTGGATCAAAGGGGTGATTGTTAGAAAAATGTGATCTTAAAGTTCAAGTTATAAATTTAAAGTTCAAATTATGAATTTAATTAAGAGAATAAATTATTTATGCAAATGGTCACTTCACATTCACGGGATTATGTGATTAGGTATCCATGGGTGTTCCCATGAAGATGGGTAACACTTTTGGGCAAGAGGAGTGCACGAACATGAGAAATATATAGCTCAATTGAGGGCTTAACCAAGCGCTCGATCATAGGTTTAGATAACCCTCAATCAAGTTGTTGTAAATGTTATAAAAAAACAAAAAAAATAGTCTACAACTTATTCCACTTGTGCAACTATTACAAGAGCTCGACTGAGTGTTTGCATCAACCACCGACGACCAACTACCCACCTCCTGCTAGAAATGAACCAACAAATGGCCTCCACACCTAGAGGTTAGCAACTTAAAACAAAAAAACAAAAAACAAAAAATGAATTATATACATCTATTTCAATTTTTTTTAGTAATTCAATACAATTTTTGTCTTCAATATTTTTTGTTATTTTGAGTAATTTCAATTTATTTTTCTTTTCATTTCATGAAAAACAAGATTTAAAAACAATAATAATTAGAATTAATTCAGTCCAATGAATTTAGTCAACCATAAACCTTAAACCAACAACCATAAACCCTTTAACTAGTAACCATAGACCATAAACCGACAGCGTTATGTTATCATGTTTATTTTCAAGTGTGTATTGACAAGTAGAAATGCTTTCAGATTTTTTTCAATCCTTCGACAATGTGTGGGGGATTGAAAAGAATCCATTAATTACACTTATTAAAAATAAAACTGACAACAAAGACTTGGATAATTTACATGTATTCTTATATATTTTGACCTTTTAGTGATTTACTGGAACAATTATACTTTTGGAAGTTGATGAGCACTTTATATTTGTAATAATCAAAATTTATATGATAAATTCATAATCTTCAACAAATTATATATTAATTTATATACATTGCTTGAGTGTCACTTGAAGTTGAAATGGTCTTCTTAAGAAAATTATTACAAATTATGAACCCACTTATAGATCCTAGGACCATCACTTCCTATAGATCCCTACATAAAATACCATTCCATTATTTAACTAGCTATGCTCATAACATAGTCAACTTGTGAAGGAAACAAAAAAACAAAAACAAAAGAACATAGATAAATAAATAAAATTCCACATGCCCATGTTTCCGATGTAATGTGGCATCCATTGCACACTAGAAATACAAGGATATACATACTCATAGCCTCTAGCATCCATAAGATACTACCTTCAAAAATATCAATAGTATCAATAGTTGTAATGCTATCATATTCCTAGATAAGGTATGTAATATACCCCTACCACCACTTTTATGCACACCCAATGAATTTGATTAACCTAACATCCCCTAATCCTATAACTTTGAGGCACTAGACACACACTAGTCACATGCCTCTAGCTTTGTATGTGACCTGTTTGTCTCGATTCACAATCCCACCACTAACTAATAATGATAGAGCACTTCCTCTAGTATTAATCATGGAGGTAGAAACTTTGTTTGGGGCATAATTTCCTGGTTTTTCAACTTGTTATTATGGTGTAAAACATACTTATAGCATCCATATTCCCAATTTAGAGGGCATGCTCATAGTTATTGATATCAAAAGCATTTGTTTAAGGTTTAATGCCCTTAATTTACTCCTCCATCCATGAAATAGTCCCTAAGCCCCATATGTGATGCAAAAAACCTCCCAATAGAGCCCATATTCCACCAAGAGGCTTAAGAACCCTTAAAGAGGATATGTGTGGTTGTTTGAGATAGTGTTCACGACCCTAAACCCTAAGAAGCTTCATTCAGGGAATAAGATATGTATTCTCCTATCTTTTCCATCGTACTAGCTTTGAGATCCATTGTTATTGTGCAACACATGCTAATGATGGCTATATTCCTAGTTGGAGGAAAAGATGGCTTCATGAAGCTTGACCTTCAAAAGATTTTAATAGGGACTAATCACCTTGTGTTCCTTCCCTAACCATGTTTAAGGCCCCAAGTTCCATATGAGGTGCACAAAACCTCCTATTGGCCCTTAGGTCTATCCCAAAGACCACTAAACCCAACTTTGGTGCACAAAACCTCCTAATAGGACCCATATCCAACATGAAGGCTAGAGATCCCTTAGAGAGGATTTATGGTGCGATTTGATTCCTTGTTCACTGTTTCTTTTAACCATGGGAACTTAGCAACCTCACAAGGGTATACCCAATAGCCCGCAAGCCAGATATACTAGTAACTTGTGACTTGGCAAGACCGAGAAGATTTTTTCAGGGCATATGACCCTTGTTTTCCTCCATGATAAAGGCCTTAAGACCCATTATTAGGGTGGAACACATACTAGTGGTGCCCATATTCCTAGTTAGAAGGATTGTTCATGGTTATTGGTAAAGCCCTTGAGAGTTATTCGTAGTGTGCAAAATCCTAGTAATGGTGTGAAAAACCTAGTAATGGTAATGGTCATGAGAACCATTGCTCCCTTGGCCATGGTAAATTCCCAAAACCCATTCCTCCCTTGACCATGGTGTAGGCCCTAAGATCAATTCCTAATGTGTGATACCAAGTAATAGTGTACACATTCCCAATTGAAGGACAAAGATCCTTGTTTTCCTCCCCTAGTCAAAGATGAAATAACTTCCCCTTATTTTACTTATTGGTCATTGCCATTGATACTATTATGTTGGTAGTTGAGGATTCACTAAGCTATTACAATTGTGTTCCCTAGAATTCTAGGGAACATCTCCATATTCTTGGAGGGAGATTAGATTTGTTGCTAACAACTATACCTACTTTTGATTGAATTTTGTTCTCACGTGTCTTGTGATATTAGGCATGATATTTGACCCCAAATCCTATCTATAAGTTATATTTTTAACTATCTCAAATTTTGGGGCTAAAGAAAAAAATGTAGTTGGTTTGAAGAATACAATGAGAATTCATATTTTTACTACTTGACTTTAAGTTAAAAGGTTGATTCATATGTGTCATATTTTTATATGCACACTTGTCAATCAACTATCATATTTGCTTACACAAAATTTGAATGTCAAGCTGCTAAATGGACCTCAGGATGACACGTTAAGAACCATGTGGTCTATGAATAATCAAGAATGTTCCTTCCCTTTTATCTCATTCTCCACTACCCTAACCTTCATGATGGCTTGATCAATGATCAATGATGTGGGGATTGAGATATTTCTTAATTCATAATTGGTCTACCTTCTAAAATGGCTCGATTGACGATCAAACATCAAGAGATTGAGGTTCTCTAAAGCAATAAGACTTAGTAAAAACTCGTTGATAATTTAATGAGATAAATGAAAGAACATATTTCAATTTCTCCTGAATTTAATTGTCTAGCTTGGTTGGCCACTGTCAAATTATAGGTGACTTGGTGGATTTGTCATCTTCTAACAAGTTATGTGATTCGAAAATGGGTAAACTCAATTTTCTTCCATTAACGAATACTTAATCAAAATTCTCAATTCCTCATTATTCATAAAGAAATTGACATAATAAACAACTTCAATCTTTATCAAATCGGAGATTAACAAAAGAAGCACATGAAAAACATATGCAAAAAAGAATTGTTAACGGAGTTCGCCAGACCCCCTGGCTACGTCTTCGGGCTCATCGAAACACTGAGCCGCTTTATTGTTTCCTTCAAAGGTGTGTGACTTTCATAAGTACATTTGCATACTTCTCACTTCAAGTGGCTCACTCCCATCTTGGGATGAAATTCCTCACACAAAGCTTACCAAAAAGCTCTCTCCAACGAAGCTTATTTTCCTTTTCCAAATGAGAGGATTTTATAGCCTTTACATGGATGGTACTCATTGCACATGTTAAGGAGAATATCTCTCCCATGATCCCCTAAATTAGGATCTAGGGACACCTTAAGGATAGGTGGAGAAATGATCTCAACTTTCTCCATGAAGATCTCAACACTCCCTTAGGACTAGGAAACTAAGGGTGAGGTGGATTCTCACACTTTATTTTAATTTCCTTTTTCTTTTACAAAATAAAGAAATACATGAGCACACCTATTACAATATAAATCATTTACAATGATGTTCATGATGCCTTAGAGAGTTGCTTTGAGACTTGTTGTTTGAAGGTGGGAGATCCTCCTGGATCATTATGGTTTTACAGAAGTAGAAGATTAAAGATGGAAGAGTGTGGGGACATAGTCAAACCAAGACTTTGATTTTCCTTCGTGTGATTTATGGTATCTATGTGGTGGGTGATTTATTGTTGACACTGTCACTCATTTTACACGCAACCAACCCTGCAAACAATGTAGTAATTTATACATGGAAAATGGCAAATTGGGCTATCGATGTTAATGGAGAGGGTCTTGAAAGTTAGAGTTATTTAGGAACCATCTTCATCCCATACACCTATGAGAAAGAATTTGTTGTCCTTTCTTCAATGTCCATCGATCTATCGCTACTTTCAATTAATTTACATGGATGTTGCGAGGCTTGTCGCGAAAAGGGTTTTGAGTAGGTCAATGTGATTCGCTTCCTGTTTTTTTTCTACATGCTAATATTCATGACAAATTCTTTATGATGAAATTAATTTTCCATGAATGTTCCTTGAGATGTAGAATTTATTAAGGAAAACCTAAATAAAGTTTGGCTATGCTTTTCTTGGCTTCAAATATTCCAACTCTCTCTATTTTATGAATGGATGGCTCAGAAATACATAGAGAATATGTTGGATTCTTTCGGGACATCTTCTTCTTATGAAATGAGAGACATATAAATACTAACATGTATTAACATGCATTATATCCTCATTGCTTCCTCCTCCTCATGAGTCAAAGAGTCAAATCTACTCATTGCTTCCTCCTCCTCATGAGTCAAAGCTACATTGGTAGTATGCCATTACTCCCAAGAATGTTCCAATGGTCTACAGATATCCTCTCTTTATCTTTCCTTAATGTTTGGATCTCCTCCACTTATAATTTTTTTTTTATTTTGGATGGGACTTTGTAGGTGCCCCCTCCTTTGCTTTACATGTTGTGGAAGAGGGTTGTGTTTCGGTGGTGAGATTCCCCTATGAACCTACGTTCTCTAGTTCATGAGCATATTCATGTTTATACGGGCTATCTTTTGATTCATTTTCAGGCATATCATTTTCTTCCTTTGGGAAGGGAGGAGGAAGAGTTCCTTTGCTCAAATATGGAGCATATTTTTCTTACAAGGAATCTAAAGTTGAAAAGTTGTCGCAGCTTAAGCTTGGCCTTCCTTCATCATTGGGCTTAAGGATAGCAAAGAATTGTCTTTCCCCTCTTCTAAGGGGTTAAAAATTATTATTTTGAATTGTTCCTCTATCTCCTTGACATATGGAGGTTCCTCATGTCCGAGGGTTTAAAAGTTCCATGTGCAATAGTTACAAAGTTCAAGAGTGAATGTAAATAGTATCTCAAAAGAAATTCATGCAATATTATAATATAGAAGTTTGAATATTGGTGTGCGGATATTGTATAGATGATGGTTAGTGTAACATTTGGATGGTGTCAAGTACATTATAGTAAAATGATGGTGCAAGAACCTTTAGATAATTTCTTGTTTGTTGTCCAAGGAAATTGTTTATAATTTTACTTATGTCCTTTGTCTTTTCTAACATTATAAGTATTTAGTGTTTCTTTGTATTGTTTTAACATTATAAGTATTTAGTGTTTCTTTGTATGGTTTTCTCATGGGAAACTATAAAAAATCCACAAAGTCTTGGTAATTAAAAAGTGAATGTATAAATTAAGAAGTTCATGGCTTCTTCAAGAATACTTGAGGATCCTAGATAGATAGATAGGATATCAGTAAAAAAATAGACGTTTGAATAAATATCTTTTAAACACTTTTTTTTTATAACAGAAACAGGGGAAATATATATATTAAAAGGGCTGTGCACAACCATGCATTACAAAATTTATGTGAAGTTTTTCTGAATGAGATAGTTCTGAGAGGGCAGTAATAGCTATTATCATGTCTTTAAAGGCTTTGTTTCTTACCTTCCTGAAGTTGTCCAAAATGGTGCTGGGGTAAACCCTTACATACTGATTGTTAAAGAAAATACAAAAAAACATTTAGTAAAATGGCTGCAAAAAGATGGAACCTGCACTAAAGAGAAAACTAGCCATAGTTCTTTTGCTGAACAGACGTTGCGTCCATCATTTCCTGATTGACGGTGGGAGCTTCCTGCAGTTGGCTGCATTGTGTCTTTCCAGTCAGGACTGAGATGTCTTCCTTAAGGACGTCTACCTTTCCTATGAGTTCAAAGAGATTTCGTTCCAGGCCGTCAATTCTTGAATCATGGCAAGAGAGCTAAGTGACATTGTACTTGAAATCTGATGCCAACTCCTCATTTTGCTTCACACTGGTGCAAACAGCCTCGTAGGTTCTGCGGAGAGACAGCTTGATTTCCGTTGTGGTGCGACTCAGGGCAGCTATGGCTGCCATTACATTCTCCATGGAGCAAACACTGGAGCGGGGAGCAGACAAAGAGAGGGAGGGATTGCCGACGGTGGACGGGGGGAAAGGGCTTGGGTCATAGAGGGAGAGCCGGCTGAGAGCAGGTAAAAGGGAGGGAGGAGGCCGAGCCATAGTGAAAGGTGGGAGAAGTGATGGGAGGGGGGGAGTTAAGGCCGGCTCGTGGGAGCTAACAACATGAGAGGGTGCCATGTGATTGGCGCGTGGAGCTCGGGACTGGAGTGAGGCGGAAGTAAGGTAAGCCGACGTAAATGAGGGAGGGCCAAGGGGGGGCCTAAAAAACCTTAGGTGGAACAAGAAACCAAAGGTAGAGCGACCAAACATTGAAGGGTTAGGGTAAGAAATGGAAGTCCAAGGTTCCATTTTGATATAAGATTTTCCCAATATCCAAGGTGGTTCCTTTATTAGCCGCAGAATCGGCTAAGGAATTGTTCTCTCTCAGAATGTGATAGAAGGATATGTCCGGGGGAAGAGAGTGAGAGCTTATTCTCTGAAGAATTCTATGGGCTTTAGAGCCTTATGGAGCTGAGCCATTCCTCATGGTTTGTATGACATGCCTGGAGTCTCCGAAAATCTTGAGTTTGCTGATGTTGAGAGAGGAGGCTATTTCTAGGGAGCGAAGAAGTGCTATCCATTCTGCCTCATTGTTTATTTTCCTCCCAAGTCCCCATGAGAACGCTGCGACTTTATTTCCTTCGGGATAAAAAAGAATCCCCCCCACACCTGCCACCCCATAAATACTTTTTAAACACCTTGAACAAAGGATTAAGAGAAATTTAAAGGACCTCTAGATATTTTTATAAAAGATTATATTCAACAACCTCTTAGATAGTAGGTCAATAAATCAAAGAGTATTTCTATGCACATCGAACAAACCAATGTAAGTAAAAAATTAGAAAATAAAGTTCTGATTTTATTTATCTATATGGATTCTTTTATGTTATCCTATTTATTTTAGGTATTCAATATCTAAACCAGATTGATACATTACATATAACTAATTGTGTTTGTGTAGCATATTAAGATCTATGTGATGCTATAAGATATCTGCAACAATTTACATATCAATAAAGTATATTTTCAAAGGGAAAAAATAAAAAATAAAAATATTAAAATTTAATCAATGCCAATTTTGTATGAGTGATCAAAAGCTATCATAGAAGGTAGAAAGTAAAGGAGTAGTTTATTTATTCTACGCTTTTGACTTTACGGTTAGTTTTGGTCGGAATATGGTAAAATGTTTTTGGTAAAATCCAATTTTTTACGTGTTCAAAATGTGTTTTTGAATCCATAAATAGATTCAACACCATTGAATACCCCCATGACACCCAAATTATGCAATTTCCATAGCTAATATTTGTGATTCTAAGATTTTTTAAAGATTTCCAACCGAAATACAAACAAAATAAGACGGAAAATATACTTGAAAAAGATTAAAAACGTAGAATATTTAGACTACACCGAAAGTAAATACATGGTCAAAGTAGCATAGTGGATTTCATAAAGTGTGCCCAAACTAAAAATATGAGATACAATTTACAAGAGTGTTAATCATCAATTCAAAGATAGGTATAAAAAATCTCAATATTGGTGCATTTGTCTTAGTGTTTTCAATAGTAAGTTTAAGAGTAGCACATAGATGATAGTATACTACACTTACCAATATCTATCACAAGCTAAAAACATCATATGTGTATAAAACACATCCCACTATATCCAAGAATAGAAAATACTGTAAACTCAGTTAGGTTTCAAGTTAATGGTATTTGGCTATGGATTCCTAAAATCTTTTTGGATTTTCTCTAACTATTCATTCCACACTCGTAGTCACATTGCACACATAAATTTCCAAATCACATATGACAACTACTATAAGTGATAGACTAGGTACAATGCCTACTAGCACAACGTGGAATATAAAAACTTGTAATCTAGCCTATGTGCAATGATATAAGATAGGTCATTATTGTTCAAAGTCATTGTAGAAATGTTACAATCCACAATCCACATATTTGTGAGGGAGATATAGAAAGAGTGATATCATCAATAAATTTAAAAGCATCGGCCACCACTTTGCACAAGTTGTAATAATGCTTATGTTGAAAGATTCAATAGGAGCCTCCAATTATAAATTTGACTACACTTGTGTGTTCCTAATCAATTTGGATAGTGTCAAGAACATTATAGTGAAATGTTGGTGCTGATCCTTCAAATAATTTCTCTTTTTCCCAGGTTGTTTGTTGTCCATGGTAATTGTTTTAATTTTTTTTATAATTTTACCTATATCCCTTTTCCTTTCCAAAACTACAAGAATTTAGTGTTTCTTTGTATTATTTTTCCATGAAAGATCACCAAAAATCCTCGAAGTATCAGTCACTAAAAAGTGAATGTAGAACTCAAGAATTTCATGGCTTCCTAAAGACTGCTCGTGGATCCCAAATAAATAGGATTTCAATGAAAACTGAATGCATGCATAAATAAATTTTTAACACCTTGAATAAGGAACTTAGAGAAATTTAAGGTCTCACGATACTTTTATTTAAGGGCTCAAAGCACCTCGATCTTTCCTCATTGTAACCATCTTCCCTTGTCCAACAACATCAACATGCCCCCATTTCCCTTTTTGGTTTTGCAATCTTCCGCTTGTTAAAGAGGTTTTGCAATCTTCCGCTTGTTAAAGAGGTTTTCCAATTATCCTTTGCACACCACTCAGTTATGAGTGACCATTCTTAAGTGCCCATAGTGACCTATGAAGTCCAATCTAGAAGCCTCAACATGATTATTGTGAACGTGGTAGGTATATACTCAGGCAACCTTTCACCTGTAGCAGTTGGTTGTTCCAACAAGGATGTGAGTTTCTTTTTGATGTCGAATCCCCAATGATCTTAAAGTGTGTCCCTATCATGCAACCTTTTTTCCAAATAGAGCTATGGTTTCTATCAAACTCCCCATACATACTTTTGGTTGTGTGAATTTCAACTAAGGTTCATTAGGCATGCCCAAATTTTACTTCAATTTCAGTCGATAGAATCCTTGCTTTTTGGTAGCTATGCATTGTTTGGCAAGTCTCTATCCCAAAAGGTTCAAAAAAAGAGTCGATAAATAAATGCTCACATTTTTCAAATTTCTATAATTTGAAAGTGTCCAAATTAGTTTCTTTTTTTCATATTAACCTACCAGGTAACCAATAAAGGAATTAGGATTCAAGTGGATTTGTATATTTTTCTGAATATTGGTGTGAAATTACTATACATATGATGACCAATTCAAGGTTATGAAGCTTGCTCAATTTATATTTCACTTGCAGTAGAAGATTACTTTGTAATATTGTTTTTTGCAATTTTTTGTCGCCACATTAGCCTTATTAGAAGAAATATGAATAGGTAGGTTTCAAAATATTTGATTGTACAATAAAAACAACTCCACTCCTCTATGTTTTAAATAAAACTAGTGAATTTAGAATTATTAACTATATATTCTTAAACCTTGAAAAGAACAAAAGAATTTAAATAAAAATGTGTTCTCTTTGTAAAAGTTTTGGTTAAAATGTTGCAGTGATAATGTGTTTTTTCAAACTCTTTTTTAATGTGAGGTAGATTCTTAATTGCATTTTATATTTTAAAAGTAGCTTACTTATGGGATCAACCCATAAGATATGTATTTGTTGAATGTTGTTATTATTATGCTAATTATGTAGTCTTTTCATAATCTATATTACAGGTTGCAATATAAAGATATTGAAATTTCCTTGTAAAAAGGGTATTAATGTATTTGTCAAAAAAAGCGGACTAAGATGACATGTAACATAGTTGTTAATTAGGAGCTAAATATTATTGTATACCATGTGTTCTCAAAATTGGCATGTTCATATTTGAGTAGGTACAAAGGTAATATGGCAATGGTTCATATGCACATGTCACCTTTACTTGGTTTCAAAAATTTAGAATTTTTGATTGGAGAATCGTTTTAGCATAATGAGGAAAGAGATTTTACAAAAGTTACATGGGTTAGGCCTTCTATATGGTATAGGTATATGGTATAGGTGTGTGTCTATTCTCAATCTTCGATGATCTTTTTGAAATTGTTATATAAAGAATAAAAATTGTCAGCAATCGGAAAGGATCTTGTTCAAGCTATCTTTTAACCTCTTTATTTTCTCAATTGTATGTCTCAATTATTTATGAAGAGTGGTCAACTTCATTAGTAATACCTTGTAAAGTTTCCAAACAATGAAAACCATATGCAAAAAGGAAAAAGAAACCAAAGTATGCAATTGTAAGGATCTAAGGATCTGTGTACACCTTTCGTATCTCTAAATCATTAAAATGTACACTATGTTGATCATTTTAGAGTACCTTCTAAGTATACAACCTACCCTTCCCACCTGAACTTTATATTCAAAGAAGGTTCTTTGTTACAAATATTTGTCGAACCTCTCCTTAAAGTTGTCCCAAGTACAACATAAAAAAAATTAGGGTAGTGCCACATAGTCTTCTCAAGGTAAAAGCCAATTTCAAGGAAAAAATAATTGCTATATATCAATGAGAAACTTATTTACATTGTCTTTTCCCATTTGACAATTCCTCATTTGCAAACCTATTTGACGTTGATAAGCAACTAACTTCAATATAAATGTTATTTGCAATGTTCCACATGGTCAAAACCTACGACTAGTGAAAAAATAAACCAAGATTGCATGCGTTGGGGAGTTGGAAACACAAACTTCCTGCAAGGTGGTCTCTAGTCGATCAATAGAATCATCACTCCACTCAATTTGAGTCAGTGTAAAAGTAAATATTGATTTCCCCCTCCCTAAGCATTGTAGTGGCATGGGAAGTTCTTTGCCTTGAATTCCAATGCAATGTCTTCCTAAATATTTCCTGCATAAATCACGAAAGTATTTTTTAGGTTGATGCCTTTGAGTAATATCCTTTCAAACGAATTCTCAAAAGTATTGAAAGATAGTTTCAATGACCACCCTGTTTTGGTTATCTATTCACACTTGAGCCTTCCTCATTTGTGGACACATTTTCTCTTAACGGATTGTTGAATTCATTAGGGAGGTAATGTGTAATATTTTGGCATGGTCAAAATCTGCAACTAGTAAGAAAAATTACCAAGAAGTCACCTTCCTTAATAAGGATTTACCAACATAAACTTCCACCAGAGTCTCTAGTGCACTAAAAGAAGCCTTGCTTTGATCAATTTAATACAACATTAAAGTAAAGATTGTTTTTCCTTCATATGTTCACTTGTAGCTATTTTTGATTCTTTATTACTAATGAGATGTCTTCCAGAACATACCTCGCATTTACAATTTTTTTAGCTTCAAATATTTAAAGAGATTTTAACAAACTCGAAATGAATTCACAATAATATTAACATATGCACTAAGTAAGTATATGGGACTATCAATGAAACTCAAGTCCAAGCCTATTTAAGTATAAGGTGGTTAATATGATAATGTCAATGACCACCTTGTTTTGATTACCTTTTCACATGTGAGGCTTTCTCATTTATGGAACCGTTTTCTCTTAATAAGTTGTTGACTTCATTAGGCAGGTCACCAATAATGTTTTAACATGGTTGAAATCTACAACTAGTAAGAAAAACTAAATTATAAATGTCATTATTAATATGGGGAGGATTTTATGAATCATATGTGGTCATCATGAGCCTCTGTTGTTCCTTGTACACCTAAAATCATGGTCATAAAAAGTATATATGCATAGGTTATATCTATATGTTGTAAGCAAAAGGTATTGTTTTCGTTCTCTATATCCTTTTGTTTTTTTTTTCAATATCATTATATATATATAATTTTCCAAGGTTTTGGCAAGTCCAAATTGTACTCTTACTCTTTGGCATCCCCAAGTTCTTATCTGACATTATCTTTTCAATATTAGTTTAACATAAGCACACATATACTCCAATCCTAATGGTAAGGGGTATTTAGTAGTTGGATTTGGGGACCATCAAAATATAGCATGGGAGTCCATGCTATCCATGCAGGATTATCATGTACTTTGCACAAGTAGGGTTTGGGTTCCATTTTCCTTAGATAAATAGTGAAGTGCAATGTTCGGGGAGGGTTTGGAGATTACATAAATGTTGTTTGGATTGGTTAATGCATGCATATTTTTTCTTATATCATTGTCTCAAGAAGTTTGTGTCACCCTTTGATATATGACTACATTTTCTTTCATAAAAAACTCAAAACTTGTGTTAGTAAATGGGATGCATTTGTCTTGCTAAATCATCACAACATCAAAATTATCTTTCCCCTACCTTTCCATGACAATAGAAAAAGTGCATGGCATCTCCTACATCTTACTTATAGTAATATTTTCTTAAGGAGGCTAGATGAGCTATATGAACAATAGAATCCAAAATTGGATCTAGCTCCATTATTAGCTTATATGCTCAATATATTTCCAATTTCCCATGAGAATTGAATTCTTATCTTGTTGGTAAAAATATGGTCATTTTTCTACACTCAAGACTAATGTCAACTAACTACTATGTGGTATACAAACCCTTTTTTCAAAAGATTTTGGATCCTTGTACCATGCCTTCTAGGATATTTTGCACGTCGACTTTTCCCTATAACCATGATTTATCATATACTACTAAGGTGGCTTGTAATTGTACTATCTTTGATTGAAACTAGTCATGCTTATGTAGTATAATTATAAGAAGTTTCTAGCCAAATTAAAATGCTTTGCAAATAGTGGCATTCATAATTAGTTGTCTGGTAAAGTAATTATATCTTGGTTCTATTAGAATGATCTTCAACACTCTTGGCTAATGAATAATATAAACTAGCAAATATAGTTTTCATAATTCCTTGATCAAAACTAATCAAGTTTTAGTTCACATGCAGTGAGATTGGATGCTTGTAGTGCACATTAGAAAGGAATAAAGGAAACTGCTTACCGATATGTAAAGGAGATTAACATGACCTATGGGATGGAAAAAAAAAAAATTAAAAAAAAGGTTGTTTGGGTGATTTTAGACTTATATAAAACTATAAATAAAAGGCCATCAATTTCATATGGTTGGAATATCGTGTCACGAGAAGAATTTGCCATTCAAATCTCAATTGCTCTCAACCCTATGAAATTGATGCCAACACCTCAATGTTTTTTAGGAAGGAGAGATGATGCTTGTGGGGAAATTTTGAGGGATATATGTGGATTCTCTCTTCCAAGGTGACTTCCCTAGAATGTTTCCATATGCTTCTAGGTTGTGAGAGGCTATCTCTAAACGTGACAACTTCAAACAACATATCATTCTTGGGATGTTGAATGATTTCCAACTTGAAAAATTAAATAATAGACCCTTCTCCCAACACAAATCTATATTGATAATATTCCATAGGTCTTCTATCTAGAAATTGTAATGACTTAAATGGACTATGAATTGATCTTTAAACAACATCAATGTGATAACCTAACAAAGTATGGTAACATAACATGTTTTCTTAAAATTAACATGTTACAAGCCTACATTTGACTACCATGGAACTATTTTTTTACTTTGAAGTGGTTAACTTATGAAGATTTCCATGCCTAGATGGGTTGTTTTCTTACAACACAAGTGTGCAAACACCCACAAAAAAAGACAATACACAATGTTTTCTTGGGTCTAGTTGCAACCCATATTATTTATTCATACCTTCTTAAATAGGCTATGGTGTTTATGATCAATGCACAGTTTAACTTCATACAAATGTTTCTACACAAAAGGTGATGCCAATGATGCTAACTTCTAAGAGAAATGAATTCAAACCTAGCATTTAAAATATTTCTTTTTGTAACTCATACTTTATACAATTTAGAAAGTTGTTTAGTTTCTATTCTTAGCAACCAATATTCAAAAAACTTAGATTTTATTGTCCTTTTGTAGGTGAATCTGTCATTCCTTTTACCCTCCTCAAGACAACATTGTATATAGTTTAGTCACTTGGATTATGTGAACACTCTTTATTTTCACCTATTTCCTTATGACAATGAGAAATGTTCTCAATCTAAATGAACAACCCATTATAGAGAATGAACTAGCAAAAATAGATGGTGCTTTGTTTTCATTCAAAGTATTTAGACTCTCAGACTTCATACACAATCCTAGGAATGATTATTTGATGCATTTTTTGTTTCGTTTCATTTTCGAGTCACATGCCTTCATATACAACAAGGAATTGTTGCATACTTTAAAAAAATGCTTGGACAACAAATATATAGATTCCATGCACTCCATAAGTATTGAACTTAATATTGATTTCTTAAGAGAACTGCATGGAGTTGACAGTATAGTCAAATGTACCTTGAGAGAATGTAATTATCAGCATGCTCACAACCATATGCAAGTTCATGTGGCCTATGGGAAGATGTCCTTTGCATATAATGGTTAGAAAAACAACTTTCTATTCCAATTTGTGTCTGGTCATTAACAAGAAAGTGAAAATATTTCCATTTCAATTCATACATTTTACAATATCAATATAACATAGTTTTTCATGACCAAAACCCTTCCCTTGGGCATTACAAGCCAATTCTTTCACAAATATCCAAAGCTGTCCTGAATTCAAATATCCCTTTAATTGTTCTTGCTCATTTTGAGCTTAGGTCATAAGATATGGAAATGACCTATCACTCCATGGAAATTGCATTAGCTAGTCAACATCTCAATAGATTTCATGCTCTTACTATTGATTCCATATCTTTGTGTCTATATGCTTCCTTCTACGTGGGTATGATATGTCTTAATTGAGAAAATGCGCTTCACAAATGTCTTGCAATGACTACCTTGGTCAACAATTTCCTACCATCAGATGCTTAGATGAACATTTTCCACAGCTCACTACTGGTGAAGAGGATTGGACTAATACTTGGTGATCCTTTATAAATAATATGTCCACTCCTTATAATGAAGGAATAATATAAGGTGGCCATTTTTCTTTACAATGGGTGTGTCAAATGTGATGTGCCTCTATAATGACCTTTATTTTTCCCATTTTTTTATAAACCTTTGATACACTCTTTATCTTAATACTTGATCATTCTCCATAAATAATTATATATTTTGATGTTTATTGAGGATATTGTGACATTCTTATTTACTTCTAAATTATTTGCATAGATTATTGTTGTTGTTGTTGTTGTTGTGTGTGTGTGTGTGTTTTGCTTCTTTAATGATTTTGAGTAATTATGAATACATTCCAAATGTAAAACTAATGTGGCTCAAAGACTAAGAGTGTAGAGAGTCAAATCACCATAGGCAAGACCACATACTCACTTATTAATCTAGAAAACTAAATGCATGATATGCATTTCAAGGGATCTTATCCCTTTTCCTGCTTAAGGAGATCCCAATACTCAAAGAAGAATTAATTTGAATTGGTTGTCTAAGGAAATTATAATTGAATGTGGAGGTTGAGATTCCCATGAGATGTAATGCATATTTGTAGGGGGGCTTCTACCATCAATCAAGGGATTTATTGGGGGCTCCATTAGGCTCTTTCTCCAAGCATAAATTATTAGAGTCTTCTTCATTTCTATTTTTTGCATTCATCTATTTGCTACAATCAATTTGTAAATTCGAATTTGGAAGGAAGACACATTTTTTTGTTCAAGTATTTTGCTATAAATAGTGTTTTCATCTTGAGAGATTCACCCCATTATTTGCTTTGATGTTTGGTCCCACTCCAAAGTTGCAATGAATGTTGAATCCCCTCTACATAGAGATTATATGGTTGTTGTATTATTTATTTTTATGGATGTAGTTTTCTTCATGCATTACCTTTTCATTTGCTTGTTCATTAATTCCTTTAATTGTTGTACTTCCATTTCCAACATTCATTCCTTTTATTGTCTTTAATTTACATTGTTCATTACTTTGAAGTATGTTTAATGGAATATCTATGATTACTAATGGGTGTAAGGATTGGATGATCTAGTAGCATCCTTATGATCCTAGTTGCATTGATACATTAACCTAACTCTTCACCAAGAACAATGATCCTAGACCTCTCTCTGCCCTTGCACATTTTCAAGGGATTTAAGAATGAAGATCATGTACTCAATGGCATGAAGAGTCAAGGGGGATGAACTACTAAATTTAAGCATGTTAGAGTAGAATAACTTTCTCCATAGCTTCATTCTCCTACTTAGTGATCTAGAATATGACTTCATGATTCTAGTGGGACAAATCTCATTCAATTTGACCACATGAGTTACCCTAGAGCTTACTTCTAAACTCTAAGGGTCCTAAATTGACATATCTTCCTTGTTTACAACTCCTAAAGTCTATTTTTGCATATGAGGGTGAATTCCTTCAATTAGGGCTTATTTTCCTTGATTTTAGAGTCCCATATTGCAAGTTAGAGTTATGGAGTGAATCTCGGGAGTTTACTCCATTGTTCAGAGACTCCATGCACCTCTTTTTTAGCTATTATGAGACAATAGCGCTCTCCTTATTTTTTTTTAGGGATTTGTACCTTGTGCATGTGCCTTCATCCAGTTTCATGTGCATGCACTCATTTGCATATGCCTCTTTCAGTTAGAACTAGTGTTTAGGAAGTCATGAGTCAATTAATTTTATCTTGGAGAATGCACATGGCTAACTAAGGGTATCCGCTCTAGTGAAGTCTTACTAGCCTCTCATACACTACATGAGAAATTAGAATTGCCTCCTAAACTAATTTGAATTTCCTTGTTATTTATATTCTTCACCTTAATTCATTGAAGCGCGATGTAATATAATATTTTCTCATGTTTTTTACTTCTCTCTTTTGTGTAATGACTAATGTTTAGCGCATGTATTGAATGAATTTGATTGATTGTTGATCTCTTTCACAGTATTTCTATCTTTTTTAGCATCTATATCCACATGCTAAAATTCTACACTATATCAAAGCTACAAGGGTGCTAAATAGTTGGTATACTAGTTTTACAGGGACCCAATCTTATTGAAGGTTGAAGGAGGCCCTAGAAGCTTTGAAACATATGCCCTACAAGGAAATATTAACATCCATTGAGAGGTTGAAAGAGGCCCCAAAATATTGGAAAAATAAATCATATGAGGACATATGCACATTCATGATCCACCACTCAACTGAGGAAGACCCTTTACAGGTCCAAAAGAAGAGGTGATCAACAATTTTTTACTATCCATTGGAGAATTTTTCCTAAACAATGTTCTCATTGAAGAAGACCTTCAGAATGTCTCTTCATACTCAGGATCTATGAGAGATCTTGTCCCAAATCAAGTTCTCATTGAAGAAGACCTACAAAATATCTCTTCATACTCCAAATCTACAACTTTTTCTCCTACAATTCACCAAGTATTGCACAAAATCTTCAAGGGGTTTCCTCCATTCGAAGAAAGGAGTGATAAAGAACCATCATTCAAACACTTGAAAGTGTTTGTATCTCGTGAATGGGCTCACATGCACTTCAAGAGTAGGAGTTCACAAACGTTGGTAGGTATCTTCGCAAATCCCTTCATCGAGAAGCAGTTCACCAAGCTACGAATTTCCTTGAAATTGAAGGATCCTTCCGAGTAGGCTCTTTAGAATTCTCATTTACATTCTCTTTTATGGGGGGGTCCCTTATGGTTTTTATGGATCTTACTCAATTTTAGAGAATCTTTTGTACATGGGTACCTAACTTGGCTCCAAATTGTCGAGACCCATTTTTCTTGCATTTATTTCACCTCGTTTGGCTCATGGGGAGGTGTTAGAGTAGAATAACCCTCTCCATAGTTTCATTCTCCTACCTAGTGATTTATAATATGAATACATCATTCTAGTGGGCCAAATATTATTCAATTTGACCACCTGAGTCACCCTAGAGCTTGCGTCTAAACTCTAAGGGTCCTAAATTGCATTATCTACGTTTTTTAGAACCCCCAAAGTCTATTTTGGAATATGAGCTTGAATTCCTTCAATTAGGGCTTATTTTCCTAGATTGTAGGGTCCCACATTGTAAGTTAGAGTTGTGGATTGAATCTGGGGAGTTTACTCCACTGTTCAGGGACTCCATGCACCTATTTTTTAGCTATTATGAGACAATAGTTCCCTCCTTGAGTGATTGTATGGATGTGCACCTCATGCATATGCCTTCAGTTAGTTGTGTGTGCATGCACTCATTTACATGTGCCTCTTTCAGTTAGAACTAGTGTTTAGGAAGTAATGAGTCAATTAAACACATCTTGGAGAGTGTGCATGGCTAACAAAGGGTCTTTAGCTCTAGTTAATCTTTACTAGCCTCATGCATTGCTTGAGCAATTGGAAGTGCCTCCTGAACTAATTGGAATTGCCTTATTATTTATATTGTTCACCTTCATTCATTGAAGCTCAAAGTAATATAACATTCTCTCATGTTTTTTACTTCTCTTATTTGTGTAATGATTAATGTTTAGCACATTTATTGCATGAATTTGTTTGATTGTTGATCTCTTTCATAGTATTGCTATCTTGTTTAGTATCTAGATCCACATGCTCAAATTCTACATAGCATTATTGGTAGATTAGATTTAGTAGTTGTATATCATTCATATGATTAATCTGAGAAAGTTAAGATTTGTGGATGCATATACAGTGCATGGAACCTCTTAAGCATTATGCCCTTGGATTGATAATCACAGTATAAGTTAGGTGATGAATCAATTCATGCATCATTGGAATACATTGACCCAACATTTCAGTGGTGTTGTTTTTAAAGAGTCCTTGGCATTCTAGAATGTTGCTTGAATATTGTTGTAACACCCTAGCCCATCAAGATTCTTGGCATAAATATACACATAATCTCTACAAACTCAAATATTTGAACACAATTTTTCCTGTGTCTTTTGTCAATCGCCAATACTTTGCTTGTTGTAGGATGTTTCTTGCTACATGTGCACTACAATCCATTACTACAATTGTCCTAGAAAGCATGCCTCTGCACACTATATGGCATATGCAAGTGGCAATTGAAAATACATGCATGCTTGATTCCTTGTAGTAAAAAATTAAAAAAAGAAGGGGGAGAAGTAAATTGTTGTCATGAAAAAGAAAAAAATATCTTCATTTCTGAAATCCCAAATTAAAAAAAAAGGACATAGTGTTGAACCAACAATCAAGCAACCCCTGCCTCCAACCAAAATTTATAAACAAAAAGGAAATAAAAAGTGGTTTGGCTATTTGGAATGAAGAAAGGAAAATCACTTTATTGTATAAAAGCACAAATAATGTAGGGTTAATTAAACATTGAAACAACAAGTAACCAAGGAACATGAGTAATCAACTAGAGCTATAGAATGATACTTGTCAATTATTCAAGAAACCCCTGTATATGAATGTGTAATTTGTGAAGAAGCTCATTTCCAAAAGGACATTGTTGGCATTAATAGCCATGGTATAATAACATATAGTTCCCTTGCAAGTGCACCTACTGCAAATAAGATATCACTTGGGGATCAAATATGTAGACAATGTGACAAATATTTGTCAAATGAATCCATCCCTTTTTACAAAATTAGAAGAAACAAACACTTCCCACTGTAAAGGACTTGACTACATTGGAAGAGATACTTGTTTCCCTACGTAATTATTTTACCCAGATATGGTAGCTTGGATACAAGAGATCTCAATTTGTCTTGATTGGAACAATCATAAATTTCTCTATTGATTTGGCTCATGTGCAACATGCACTACCTCAAAATTTCATTGATTTAGTAATTGTTTAAATTGTCTTTAAAACAAAATTAGAGTACAAAAATGTATATCTTTCAGGAAATATTATACCAATGATTGTGGCACTTGCTCTTTACAACTTATGCAACTAGCCATTATACAAACAAGAATGCATTGTCTTTAATCAAGATTGACAAAATAGTTTTAAAAAAAATGATAGCAATGAAACTTCCCATGTGTGGTCTTTTGACCATATAGTCAGTCCTTCAAAAGGAAATGCCTTTGAACCTATAAATGAAATAGTTTTCCATGGTTCCAACCACTCCCAATTGATAGATAATTTGAGAACAAAGTGATATAACTTGCACCTTCTGAGGGCTTTAACCCACTTAGAATTTCCCAGTATTGCTTATCTAAGAAAATGAATTTTCTAAAATTGTTCTTTAGTTATGGGAATTCTCATGACATTGTTGCATGATTCTCATACCACAAAATATCTTGGTGGAAGATTCTGCACAAAGATGATTATTAAAATTTAGCATGGCTAGATAAACAAAAATTAATTGAGCATTATAGAGAAAGAAAAATACACAATAATAAGTATGCACATAATAAATTAATAATGGACAATATTTACCCTAGAAACCCTTTACTTGGAAAACCATCCTTCAAAAGATATATTTCATTGCCCTTGGTCAATCCAACCAAGCCATGGCCTATCCTACCAACACTAGCCACTTGAGGCATTTTACAATGGAGTTACTCAAGCCTTTAAATAGGCTTCATCATATACTAATACCATGTGCTTGTAGAGCACCAATGGTAAACCCATTAATCACCAAATCAAGGTTATCCTAATTACTCTATAATCAAGTCAATATTAACCTTACATTCCCCCCTTTAAACTTGATTTGGGGTAAACATTTACCCCCATAATGTTTTCAACTGGTTATCTGGGAATACAACATTCCCCCTATCACCTAACTCTACGCCTAGACTTTACACCATTGAATCATGAAACCAAGGGTACACTGTAACATCCCCGTCCATCAGTTGAACAACATAGAGGGGTATATGAACAATTTTGGGTTCTAAATTAAGTCTAAATGCCTTATACAAATTTATATTTAGAATAATAGTGTGTAGAAGCATAATAATGAAAATAAAACATACACACTGGAAACAAAGCTCATCCACGCACAACAATACATTCATTGACTAGCATAATACATCACAGGAATAATCATAACTCATTACACCTCAAATAACAATATATTAGCTCAAATATAAAGAAATAATTATCTAAAATAAAGAACCAAGCAATGGGCTATGTAAGTGCAATTCTCCACCCAACCGTAGGTACTCTATCCAGCATATACTATTTTTGCTGAGAGTCCACCCTTAAGTTGGGCTACGGGTTCACTAAGGAGAAGGAAACACCTATATGATACCATATCTCGACCCAAAACCCATTATTCTCTCTATGCTCATCCAAATGCTGATACAAAAATCTATAGTAGTCTCACTCAGCCTGCATACCCTTGACTCCAAAATACCTACCCAACATAACGCCTTATGGGCTCAGGAATCCCCTTCACTAATTCGGGTCCCCTGGGAGATCCATCTTTCCAAGTGCTTCCAATGTGTACATAGAAATAGGGAACCTACTATTGAAGGTCTACCTATAGATCTTACTCGTGGCTTCCCAAGCTTGTACAAGTAGCTAAACTCAATGGGTTGATTTCAAGCTACAAGGCTCACTTACAACCAACTATCTATTTCTCTCTGAGTCTACAAATCAAGATAAAGGTTCAGGTTCCAAGTGAAATGATGTGTTTGGTGCTCGAAATGGTTAATGAAGTCAAGTGAATGTAGGTTTCCATGAAGGGTGAGTCTCTGTGACAGTAAAGGGAAGTTTCAACGAGCGTCAACGAGTCGCAGGGAATAAGTATGAGTGTGAAGAAATTAGGGAGGATCCTGAGCAAAGGAGAAGGTAAGTTTGAGTGTAATTGATGATCTGTCTCAATGTAAGTCTATGTCCGTGAGGATGCACGAGTCTTAGGAGGGTCTATGCGAGGGGGAGTCCTTAGTTTTGGGTGAGATGATGCATAAGTCTGGTGTGAGAGTGAAAATTATGGGTATATGAAAGAGGATGTGTCCCTAATCAGTCTGCAAACGTGAAAGTGTGAAGGTTATATGGTGGCTATGACTCCCAAGGTGGGATAGAGGGGAAATCAATGACTTCCTTGACATAACTTCTAACCATGGAGAAAATGGACTTCTACAACTATCACTAAATCAACTGCATCCCATGATTCCTTAACTACCTGAAGGGACTTCTCCCACCAACCTCACATAGAAAATTAAGTGATTGGGTGAGAGCAGTAAAAGGCAGTAATTGGCTCATTCAAGGCTCATGTAAGCAATTGGATTAGATCCATGGTTGAAACTTGGAAATAAAGGATTCAATCTCCCATAGGCCCCATTTCCTCTTCCTCTATAGTGGAATAATAGCCCTTTTGTTGAACCTTACATATCCATCTTGGTCCATCCTATTATTTATCAACATAATATTCACATCGCATTCTGATTAGCTTGATAGCCAACCAAAATCCGAATAAGAAAACATTTACATAATGGATTTAATATATATATTCCAGGGGTCAAACTGGGGGTATTACATACACATACCTAAATAAGTCTTACAATTATATTCCCATTTATATTTGTGATTGCATCCAACTACATAAAAAATATTACAATTGTATGCTCAAGCATGTGATGCATCTACTTGCTTCATAGTTACCCACATTCCTCCCGATCCAAATATAGTGGACCAAATCAAGAACTCCTTAACTGTGTACTTCTTCATCCGATATCCCATGTGTGATTTTTAGTCATCAAAGTCAATGATCTAGGGATTCTCTCATGAGAGAGGATTTTCTACCCAAACATGGATCTAGTACCACATGTAGGTTTTAAACATGTGAAGTGAAATAATGCATATAGATTCTTAAGAAAAACAAATATTATACAATGGTGCACACACAATACACAGAGTTTACCAGAGAAACCCTTAACCATAAAAACGAGAAAAACTTAGATCCACACCTCTCTTTTTCTCATTGTATTTTCTTAACCATTTACAATACAATATTTATGTTATAAATTATGTTTCTTAACCTATATTTGTCTTAAACTAGATTATATTATACCTCAATCCATTAACCAATATTGAATTACACATTTTCTAGAAAAAAACACCCCTCATTGGAATCTTATCCGTGGAGCAAGTGGGCTACCCCCCCCCCCTCCACGACTCCCATGGATATGCCCAACGCATATGAATCGAAGGAATCATAATACTTGAAATAGAGGGATAGAGGGATCATATGTTGATGCACCCCACATGAAAAGAATATAACACACACCCAACATTAACCCACTTGTTCTATTTCCAAAATAGTGGGCCATGTACTGATGGGTCACAAGTTCAAGGAATTAATGCCCATAGATCATATACACCAAGAGAACTTCTCGGTACTGATGGAATTTGTCAATGATTCTGCAACATTCTTCAAGGTGTCAACCTTATCTAACAACACCTTCTTGTCTTCAACCATATCTCTAACAAAGTGGTACTGCACATCAATATGCTTCATTTTATAATGATAAGCATGATTGTTTCCCAGAAAGATTGCACTCTAACTATTACAATTTAGTACAAAACTAATACTTGAACACATCCTCTACAACCATATGGGCTCTTTACTTGCATGGGTGGCCACAATGTATTTAGTTTCTATAGTTGAGAGTGCAACTACAACCTATCTCTTTCTCATCCAACTAATAGCTCCTCCAAATAGATTAAACACATAACCAATTGTAGATATTTTTCAATAGAGATATCCAACCCATTCTACATCAACAAATCCTTGTACATCTATCACTATGTCTATTCTAGGCCTTCCCTGGTAGCATATTGCATAATTTTTAGTGCCACACAAATACCTGAATACCCTATTTACAACTATCCAGTGCTCCTTCCTTGGTTTTGTCATATATCCACTCAACTTCCACTATATGGGAAATATCTGATCTAGTACATAACATTGCATACATCAAACTTCCAACAACACTAGCATAGGGAACACATGACATGTCTTCTTCTTATTTTTGTGTCTTCATTGAGAACTCATCTATATATAACTTCACACCTACAGGAATATGGACCTTGAATGGTTTGCATTCCTACATACTAAACGTCTGCAATATCATCTCAACATATTTTCTCTAAATCAACTAGAGTTTTGTTAGGATATTTAGACACTTAGGAGTTAGTTAAGATCAACTTGTGTAATATATCCGTTAGGAAAAGTGTGTTTCTTTAGTATGCATTTGTAAATACTTAATCCGACGGTCACGATATGTTCCCGACATAGAGTGATCTGACGGCTCAACTTCTTTTAGATCATACCTAACCTTGATCCGTGGCTTAATACCCGATTGGTCCATGATCTCTATTTAAAGAGCATGGAGGGTCATTGTTTAGTTGATCGATTATGAGAAACTCATTTGTAATTTTCTTTCTTTGCATAATAAATTGTCCCGTAGAAGCTATTTGACTGGGGCCGTGGAGTGTTTCCCTCACAAGGGTTTAAACCACGTCAAAACATCGATGTGTTGATCTGTGATCTGTTTGTGTGAAGTGGTTGCTCTAAGTGTTCGGTCTTTCAGGAGTACCCTGTGTACCCAAACATGGTATCAGAGCTTTTATGAAGAGCCGCTTCCGGTTATGATCTAGATCTTGAACTGTTGTTGCCAAAACTTAAAAGGGTTTCTTGTTCTGGTATTTCTGTGAATTTATGGGCCGTGAGAGGTGTTCCATTGCGTCTGGAGTGTCGTTTCCATTGGGAAGTAGTGTTCGTTTGATTGAAAACGGTTTTCGGTTGCTTCAGAAATGTGTATTTCATCAGATCTGTAGGTATAATGTTACAGTGACGCATTTTTTTTATTTATATTTTATAGAAAAAAATATCTCATATTTTTCCAGTTTATATTATTAGATTTTTTTTAGTTTCGGATTGTTGCTTTCCTTATCTGCGTATGCTTTTTGTCGTGCACCTTGTGCGATCTCGGCGAATCAGAAACATAAAGGGAAAGGGTTTTTCTCGGCTGCGTATGCTCTTTGCCATGCACCTTGTGCGATCTCGGCAAATCAGAAACATAGAGAAAACGTAAACTTTCTGGGAAAGCTAACGAGATCTAACTCCACAAGTGTGGAAAAGTTGTTTTGTTTCGGTTTGTGGTGTGATTTGCAGAAAAAAAAAAAACAAGCATATAAACCGAGCAAGAAGAGTAAAAAAAAAAAAAAGAGCCTCCTTCCTCATTCCCATATTTTACATACCTTTTAATCTAACTCACTTGGTTCAAAGTTGCTTTATTCCTTAATTGGTCTTGAGTTCAAGTTTTAAGAATTTACTTTTAAAATGCAAAGTGCATGCAATTTCTATTTTCAAGTTACTTTATTGTAAAAGTGCATTTCAGTTAAATAATAAAAAATAAAAATAAAAAGTGAGTCACTTAAGTTCTTTTTTATTGTTGCACTATTTAAAAGTAATATCATTGTAAAAGTGAAATCACTTATTTTACAAAAGTGATTCACTTAAAACAACTTTCCTGTAAATTGATTGTCAAAAGGTTCATCTTGAGAAGGGGGGGGGGGGGGTTCTTTTTTTTTAGCTGGGCATTCTCTATCTGCCACGTCACTATTTGGGACATCTTCAACAGTTTCTTTGTTCAAACATAACTTCATCATCCGAAGTCAGTTTCCAGTGCCATTTTTTTTTAAACCGCTTAGTTTTTCGAGCTCTTCGCATTCAGACTATTGGTTTTTGCTTTTACAACCATTAATTTACAAATATGGATGCCCCTTGTGATATTCTACTTACCAGTTCTAACTATTTCTCATGGAAATCTCATATGGAGGATGTTCTACAAAGTAGGGGACTTTTCAGAATTACCTCAGGGAAAGAAACATAACCAACTGATGATGATAAGAAAATAAAATGGGAAAATAGATGTGACGAAGCTCGTGGATTGATTGGGATGTCAATCTCTACTGATTTGTGATTCCACATATCTGGAATTGATGAACCTGATGCTGCTTGGGATAAGTTGGAATCTATGTTTGGTAAACACAATGAAATTCGAGGTCACTAATTCGAAAATGAGTTGATTTCTTTAAATCCAAGTGATTTTTTATGCATTCAAGATTATTTATCTAAGTACAAAACTCTTAAACTCGTATGTGCAGAATGAAAGATTAAGAGAGAAGACAAACAATGCATTTATCATATTATTTCAAAACTTGGACCTGCATATTCTGTTTTTGTATTTACATTTTACTCCATGAAAGAATCCTTGAATGCAGCTAGCTATTAAAAGCCTAGTCTTGAATCATTTTATGATTCATTGATTAGAGAGCAATATAAACTCATCCATCTTGGAATAATCAACAATGCATATACAGCTGGGAAAGCCTTATTGTCCCAACAGAAAGAAAAGTCCAAGCCTCCCAAGAAATAAAATTTTCGCAATAATAAGTTAAACAAGGGTCCCAAACCCTCTCAGTCAACTCCTTTTTTAAAAAATGACAAAGGATCCAAGCCAAAAGGCAAGAAGAGTGAGCGTCATTGCAACTATTGCGAGAAAGATAATCATGATGAATCTAAGTGTTTCAAGAAGATGACAGCCTTGGAAGCAACAATGAAGAAGCACCACATCAACGTAGATTCGTCTTCAGAATCTACCTCTCATGGACATGCACTTTGTGCTTCTGGTTATTCTTATAATGCATCTGCTTCTTCTACTTTAATTGAATGGCTCATTGATTTTGGAGCATCTTATCATATGGCTAAGGATCAATCCATATTTTCTACTATGCATGAATGTAACACCAAACAAATATTTGTTGTCGATGATAGATCTCTAAGTGTTGTAGGAGTTGGAACAATTCCAGTAGATAATGGTAATTTTAGTGATGTACTATGTGTTCCAAGAATTTCCTGCAATTTGTTATCAGTCTATTAGATCACTCATTCTGGTGAAGGTAAAACTGTGACGTTTACACCTCACCAAGTTGTAATCAAGGATTTTAAAGATCCTCAACAGGTCCTAGCTACCGAAATTGTTGATGATGTTACCAGGTTGTACAAATTTAACAACTTTAGGTCATCACCTTTTCCTTCAGTGTTTGTTGCTCATAGTGATAACTTGAGCAAACTTTGGCATGAGCGATTTGGTTACTTAAATTATCGCTCATTGCAACAACTATGTAAAGACGATATGGTGACAAGTCTTTTGATGGTATCTTGCAGGGATGGTGTTTGTTCCAGTTGTGTACTCGAAAAACATCATCAGGACAGTTTTGACAAACGTGCCTCTTGGCACTCGGTTCCCTTGGAGCTTGTGCATAGTGTCTTGTGTGGTCCTCTTCCATCTGCCTCCTTTTTTGGTTTCAAATATTTCTTAACTTTCATTGATGATTACACTAGACGCACTTGGCTTTATTTCCTAAAACTTAAGAGTGAAGTATTTAACATGTTCTTGGCCTACAAGGCCCTTGTTGAAAAACAATCTGGTTATCAAATTATTAAGTTAAGATCTGACAATGGAGGAGAATATGTTAACAAAACGTTCACTACTTTCTGCACTGAACAAGGAATCCAACAACAACACACTGTTCCATATACACCACAACAAAATGGTGTAGCTGAAAGGAAGAACCTCACTTTAAAAGAAATGGCTAATTGTATGATCCAATGTAAGGGACTAAGTCTTCAATTTTGGGCTGAGGCCATAAATTGTGCAAATTACATAGTTAATCGCACCCCCACTAAAGCTTTATAAGGCATCACACCGGAAGAAGCATGGAGTAAAATTAAACCAGATGTAAGTCACTTCCGTGTGTTTGGTAGTGAAGCACGGGCTCACATTCCGGATGAAAAACGGAAAAAATTACAGCCTAAAAGTAAAAAGTGCATATTTGTTGGATATTCTAAAGATGTAAAAGGTTATAGACTTCTTCAACCACATTCTCATGATGTAATCATTAGAAGAGATGTTAAATTTGATGAAAATCTCTTGGCCTGTGAGCCTAACTCGGCGATTGTGCCATCTTTGGCCTGCGAGCCTAATTCGGGGTTTATGCCTTCTTCTTCTTCCAACTTCCTTGATAGGTTTCCAACTCCAGTTTCTGATGATGACAGTGAGGATGAAAATCCACCTCTGCTTGCTCATGTTCCTCCAGTTGCACCAGCACAAGTGCTTCCTCGATGGGTCCGTTCAACATGTGAAACAGCTGGTGATCTTGCCGATGATCCTAGAGATCAACGTCGAACACGTTCTCATTTTCAGCGAGCCTCTTCTCTTTTGGCTCAATTTTCCGAGAATCATGATCCAAAAACCTTTGCAGAAGCTTCAGGAAATCCAGATTGGGATGCAGCTATGGATGAAGAATATCGTTCCTTAATGGCGAATGATACTTGGGATCTTGTACCTCTTCCAAAAGGAAGAAAACTTGTCAGATGTAAATGGGTCTACAGAACTAAGTATGCATCAGATGGAAGTGTTGAAGACTTAAGGCAAGGTTAGTTGCCAAAGGTTTTTCCCAAGTTGAAGGGATTGACTACAATGAAACCTTTGCTCCTGTCGCGAAAATGAACTCCATCCGCCTTGTTCTTTCCCTTGCAGCCTTACATAACTAGGAAGTCCATCAAATGGATGTCAAGTCTGCCTTCTTACATGGTGATCTATAGGAGGAAATTTACATGGAACAACCTCCTGGCTATGTTCAGAATAACTCTAGCTTTGTCTGTCGCCTTAAGAAATCCTTATATGGCCTTAAGCAAGCTCCTAGAGCTTGGTATGCCAAAATGGATAGCTTTCTCCTTGACACTGGTTTTTCTAGATGCCATTCTGACCCCAATGTCTATACCAAGAAAGTAGGAAACCATCTCATCATACTTGTTTTATATGTTGATGACCTTATTCTTACTGGTAGTGACCCTAAGCTTATAACCCATGTGAAATCCAGTCTTAAGCAAAATTTTGAAATGTCAGACTTAGGACATTTGCATTATTTTCTTGGTCTCCAAGTCCTGCAAACCAAAGAAGGAATCTTTCTTTCTCAGTCTAAGTATGCTTGTGACCTTCTTCGTCGCTTTCACATGGAATATTGTACACCAGCCCCTTCTCCCTTCCAGTCCGGAGTCAAACTTTCTGCCACGTGTCCTTCACCTAAAGTAGATGCCACCTTGTATCGTCAGTTTGTTGGTAGTCTCTTATACTTGACTCATTCCCGTCTTGACCTTTCCTTTGCCATTGGTCGTGTTGCTCGTTATATGCAAACACCTCATGAAAGTCACTGGAAAGCAGCTAAAAGAATACTTCGATATATTCGAGGTACAATTCAGTTCGGGATTCATTACAGTACAGGGGGGAAACCTTTGTTGGTTGGTTTCACTGATTCAGATTGGGCCGGCGATCCTGATGATCGAAAGTCTACTGTAGGTTATGTTTTCAGTCTGGATCTGGACCTATTACTTGGGATTGTAAGAAACAACAAGCTCTTTCTCTTTCTTCAGCAGAGGCAGAATATCGAGCCGCAGTTAATGCCAGTCAGGAAGCTTTATGGCTTTGACATATCCTTTCAGACTTTGGATTCGAACATCAGCAACCTACTCCACTTTGGTGTGACAATCAAAGTGCCATAAAGCTTGCCAAAGATCCAGTCCTACATCAACGCATCAAACACATTCAGCTTCATATGCACTTCATCAGAAATCTTGTTCATGATCGTGTTCTTGAAGTACTCTTTTGTCCTACAAATGATCAAGTTGCAGACATCTTAACCAAGTCTCTTGCAGAAGCGAAGTTTTCTAAATTTCGATCTATGTTAGGAGTTCAGGAACTTGTCATTAAGGGGGGATAGGCTCTAATGCCTCCTTCCTTCTCCTAATAGTGTCACTTTTGTAAATCCTTCAATCCTATCCCAAGTTGTTCTTAAGGGGGGATGTTATGATATTTAGACACTTAGGAGTTAGTTAAGATCAACTTGTGTAATATATCCATTAGGAAAATTGTGTTTCTTTAGTATGCATTAGTATGCATTTGTAAATACTTAATCTGAGGGTCACGATATGTTCCCAACATAGAGTGATTCGACGACTCAACTTCTCTTAGATCATACCTAACCTTGATCCGTGGCTTAACACCCGATTGGTCCATGATTTCTATTTAAAGAGCATGGAGGGTCATTGTTTAGTTGATCGATTATGAGAAGCTCATTTGTAACTTTCTTTCTTTGCATAATAAATTGTCCCGTAGAAGCTATTTGGCCAGGGCCATGGAGTGTTTCCCTCACGAGGGTTTAAACCACGTTAAAACATCGGTGTGTTGATATGTGATCTGTTTGTGTGAAGTGGTTGCTCTAAGTGTTCGGTCTTTTGGGAGTACCCTGTGTACCCAAACAATTTTCCTGTTTGCATGATCTCTTTTAATCGCCATCCCCAAAATGAAGTTAGAAGCACCAAGATCCTTCATGTCAAATTTGGAGGATAGTTGCAATTTCACCTCCTTAATGGAATTCATGTTGTTTCAAATAAACAACATGTCATTAGCATAGAAAACTATATTCATGAAGTGGTCACCAACCTTCCTGGATTATACACAATGATCAGCTTTGGTTCTCACAAAACCGAATATAAGGATGTTTGTGTTGAACTTTTGGTACCACACCCTAAGTGATTTATTTAGACTATAAAGGGACTTTTTTTTATCTTGCAGACCTTGTTTTTCCTTCACTTCACTTTAAAACATTTTGGTTGTTTCATGTAGATTTATTCTTCAAGATCACCAAGTAGAAATTCTCTATTCAAATCCATTTGCTCTGCTTCAAGATCAGTAGTAGTAGTAGTAGTAGACAAAAAATATGATAGAAGTTAATTTAGCAATAGAAGAAAAAAATCACCAAAATCAGTTCCCTCTATCTGGGAATATCCCTTTGCTACTAAATGATCTTTGTACTTCCCCACTTTACCTTTTGGATTCAACTTCTTCTCAAACAACCATTTTTTACCAACATTTTTTATTCCAACTAGCAACGCAACTAGATCCCAAGAATCGTTTTTATCCAAGACATCCATTTATCAACCATGGCCTTCTTCCAAAGTTTACTATCCTATGAATCCACTACTTCTTTAATAGTTCTAGGATCATTGTCAATAATAGATAAAGTAAAACAAGAATGAAAATTAGATGGGGAATACCTTTATGTTTCCTTCTCTCCCAAGATAATCTCATCAAAACCAAAGTATGAAGTCCTCCTTCTAATTCATTTTCTTTTGTTGATTCAAACTCTTCATCCTCCAACTCAAACTTTATTTTCTCTAATTCTTTTTCCCTTGATATCAATTTCTATTTGGTAACATCATTAACCTCTCAAAAACAACATCCCAATTGTAAACAATATTCTTAGTAACTGGGTTCCAAAGTTTAAACCCATTCACATCATCTTTATAACCAATAAAGATATAGTTTTCAACTTTATTATCCACTTTACTCCTTTTTTCCTTTCGAACATGTACATAAGCATCACACCCAAAAACATTTAGATGTTTAAGAGAGGGTCTCTTATGAGTCCATACCTCATGCATATTTTTTTCAACCAATTCTAATGTGGGTGATTGATTTACCAAGTAACACGTAGTATCCACTGCTTCTTCCTATAATTCATGTCCTAACACGACACCATTAAGCATTCTCCTATCCTTTTCCATCAACGTCTTATTCATTCTTTCTGCAACTTCGTTCTGTTGAGGCATGCATGAAGTAGTCTTCTACCTTTCCATTCTGCATTTCTTACATAATTCCTCAAATTCATTTCCATAGAACTCTCAATCATTATTTATCCTCGACACCTTTATTTTCTTCTTTGTTTGATTATCTACTAGAGCCTTAAATTCTTTAAATTTATCAAATACCTCATATTTCTTTTGAAGAAAATAAATCCATGTGTTCCTTGAGAAATCATCTATAAATTAAACATATTACACAAACTTACCTAATGATGGAACATGCACAGGTCCAAAAACATCATTATGTATTAACCCTAAAATTCCCTTTTCTCTTGTAGCATCAAATGCAAATCTAACCCGATTTTGTTTTCCATATATGCAATGTTCACAAAAATTGAAATCTAGTGTGTAAATAGGCATACCTTCAACCATACCTTTACCATGTAATGTTCAAAATCCCTTCTCTCTAGTATTTCCCAATATTTGATTCCATAGAGTTGTATTTTATCTAGATAGTAGGATTTCTATCTTCTTTATTTCAACCCTCAAGAATAATAGAACTATTACACCCATCGGCGATAGTGCTTCCTAATAGCTTGTCTAGAGTTTCATTCTGGACTCCCTTCATCAAGAACACCGATCCTAAAAAAAAAATCATGTTTGTTTTGCAAACACAGTCTGTACACATGCATCACCCATCATACTGGTGGCTATTAAGTTTAGTTATAGCCAACTCTGAAATGTGCAAAACCCCAAGGGGAGTTATAACCCTTCCATCCTTAAGTATAAACTTAACTCTTCCACGTCCTACGATTCTGGTTGTTTAGTCATATCCTAAGAAAACAACACCTCCATTTCACTTCTCATATTCACAAAACCACTGCCTATGAGGATTCATATGAAAAGAAGCACTTAAGTCAATCAATCATACACCATGATCTGAATATCTACTTGTGGAAGCGAAGTACACATCCCCTCCTTCTTCTAAAGTCACATCCATCTCTGTGGAATGGGAATTATTAGATCCCTTCCCTTGATCAATATTTTTATATCTACAATCCTTATATAATGGCCAGCTTTACCACTTTTTCAACATTTCCTTAATATTCTTCTGGATATGTAGATCTACCTTAAATTTATATCACCCCCTTGAAGGCTTATTCTTATTTCTATCTTATGGATGACCTATCACAAACAAGGAATCCATGTTCTAATTATCCATGGTTTTCCTCCTCATTTATTTTAATAATAAGGATGCCACTATATCCTCATAATTTAATGTGGTTTAAGTAGCACTACCAATGGCTACAATCAAATTGTCCAAAGAGTCTGGAAAAGAACATAATAATGTAATACATTTATTTTCTTCCTTCATTTTAATATAAACATAGACAATTTGACTTACCAAAGTATTAAAGACATTTAGATGATCCATCAATGAGTCACTATCATCCATCTTGATATGATACAACTTCTTTTAAAGAAAAAACCCTTATACTAGGGACTTTTGGATACAAACTCCCTAACTTATCCCACAAATTATTTGTGCTATCTTCTTCAGTGACATTCAATAATAATGAATCTAATAGGAAAATTAAAATCATACTTCTATCGCTTCTTTCCATATTCTCCCGATCTTCTTTTTCCATAGCAGTAGGTTGTGTACCTAGATCAAGATCAACCCACTATTATCGATCTACAAGAAGATTTTCCATTTTGAGCTTCCATATCTCAAACGTATGACCATTAAATTTCTCAAGATCAATTTTAGAACTACTTGACATTCTCTTTCAACATATGAATCACGACTATAAAGCTCCCACTAGATATAGGTTTATCACAAACCCAAGATGAACTTACTATATCAAATGAGTCAAACCCCCTTAGCAACAAAGGCATCCCCCTGAAGCCAATAACCTAGCTCTTATATTGTTGATGATCTACATGGTTCGAGCATCGGGAAAACATTTTGCAGATCATTCTACTAGAAGGTTCATGTTGATTTAACCCATGGCTTGGTAGAGGATGGCTCCGTTGTAGCCCTATTTAGTCACTGTGTATTGAGGGTCGGATGCTTAGCCTTTGCCTAGTCATGTGGATTGACGAGAGTGAAGGAAGGCTAGTGGTTACATTGCATACTCTATGTGGGAGTGCTCGTGATGGAGCGATCTATTCTTATAGAGTGATTTGACTTGTCTATGCTACAGGAGATCTTATGACTCTTTGTATATTAGACCATAAGTCTAATCTAATGTTGAATTTGACATTGGCTCTAAAGAGTGTATGAGACTTCTTAGAGTATGGTCAAATCAACATTAGAGATCTATGGAAGAATTTGATCTACATGCGAGGAGATATCAATGAGGAGAACTTTTCTATGATGAAGAAATAACCAAGACGTCAAGGAAAACCATTGATGAAGTTCTAAAGAGCATTGAAGAAGCTCCAGAAGAAAATGAAGACAAGAAGACAAGTCAGCTTGAAGGAAAATAAAACAAGAAGATCAAAACTAGCAAGTCGGACCAGTGAAGGAAGACAAGTCAGACCCAATTGAGGAAAGTTCTAGTGAATCGAAGGATATAAATAAAGTGTTTCTCACCCCATTTATACACACTCACAACACACATATTCTTCTCTCCACTTGTGCGCATCTCCTTGGAAGGCCTAGCAAAGGCAAGAAGAAAATTTCTTGGGTTCTCTTATTCTCTTGGAAGATTCACTACCCTTGCTAGGGTTTCTTGTGAAGGAGGGAGAACCTCTCTTGTGCTAAGGTTCATGTTCATGATTGGTATTGTACTTGTATTGGATTGATTTCTTCTAAGAAAAGTTTGTTGGGTTTTCTCCCTATTGGGTTTCCTGGGATAAAATATTTGTGTCTCTCGTTCATGGTTATCTTTCAGTGATCCTTGTTTTATTTACGCTGCAAATGAATGATGTTATAATTGTGGGATGAAATTAATTATGAAATAAAGTTGAAAGAGATGAAAATTATACTGTTGAGTTAAAATTTCAACATGGTATCAGAGCAGTTCTGAAAGAATCCATTGCCAATGACTATTTCTATGCCCTAATCTAGAAGCTAGGGATTCCAAATTTGGATACTTCCAACCTCATTTTTTGTTATATCTAGGTGTTTTGGAGGTTGCCTAAGGAGGGCGCATTTATCTATGGAGATAAAATTCAATTTTGATCTAATTTTGGGCCTAGGGTTTCTGGATCAGATTTGTCAAAAATGGCCTCTAGTTCCAACTTCAGTATGATGTCCAACAAGTTGAAAAATGGAGAAAACCAAGAATCATAACCAAAGAAGGATCTTACAAAGGTCAAATGTTTTAGTTTCTAGAAACTTGGTCACTATGCCTTCCAATGTTCTCAGAAGAAAATATGAACAACCAATGTTGATCCACCTCAGAAGAAGACAAATTTGATGACAAGCTTCAAAATGATCATTCTCTTATCTCCTCTCTTATTGGTACTATTACAAATAATAGTTATACTTGGTTGGTAGCCAGTGGTGCCTCTAGGCACATGACAAGTTATAAAGACTCTTTCTCAACTTGATAGAAAAGAACTCATCATTACAAGTAGAACTTGGAGACAATTTCAAGTATGCAGTAAAAGGAGTTGGTACATCATCAACCCAACTAGATCCCGGAAGACAATTCCAAGTATGCAGTAAAAGGAGTTGGTACATCATCAACCCAACTAGATCTTGGAAAATATCTACATATGAAATATGTACTACTTGTATCAGGACTAAACAAGGACCTACTATCCATCTCATCTTTCGCGGACAAAGGTTATAGAGTTTCATTTGTGGATGGTCAAGTTCTTTTATGGCCAAAAGTTTCAACCATAGACTCATCATGAGTGATTGGAGTTTGAGAGGGGGGACTATACAGAGTGATAGGACGTCTATCTCAAGCATTGGTACATGATAGTATCATTTTACATGAACTATGCCATAGAATATTTTCCCACATACACTATCGATCCTTGTCGGCATCGAGGAAGATGGTTACAAGTATTCTAGAACTTCAAATGGAACATGAAGGCACATGTAGAGGTTGTGCACTTGGCAAGAATGTCAAGAGTTCCTTTCCAAATAGTGGTAGTAGATCCAAAGGGATCTTGGATCTTGTGCACTTGAATGTTTGTGGATCAATGCCAGTATCATCCATGGATGGATTCCTATACTATGTAACATTTATTGATTACTTCTCTTGGAAAACATGGATCTATTTTATGAAAGCCAAAGATAAATTCTTCAGCAAGTTCCTAGAGTTCAAGGGTCAAGTAGATAACCTGACAAGAAAGAAGATTAAGATTTTGAGATCAAATAATTGAGGAGATTTCACCTCCAATGACTTTAATGATTTCTGCAAAGAAGCAGGGATCAAGAGGGAGCTAACAGTTCCCTACAACCATCAACAAAATGGGGTTGCAGAAAGGAAGAATAGGTCGATCGTAGAAGCTGTGAAATCAATGATTCATGATCAAAACTTGCCTATGTTCTTATGGAAAGAAGCTACCAACACAAAAGTATATGTTCAAAACATAAGTCATCTTCGAATATTGGAAGACAAGACTCCAAAAGAAGAATTCACATGAATGAAGCCAGAAGTAAACCACTTAAGGATCTTCGGTTGTCTAGTATACATCCATGTGCCAAAGGATAAGAGGACGAAGTTAGAACCTTCTGGAAAGATATTAGGTATCTTTGTGGGATATAGCGAAATTAAACTTAGTTGAGATGTTACTTTTGACGAAGAAGCAGCCTTCAAAAGATTCAGAGACTCCCATAGGGAAATTGATGATGCGGAGAAAGAGGCTCCAAGAAATGAGGATACACAACCCTATGGTCCAACTATCCATTCCTCGGACTATTAGGAGGAATATATCGATCCTACAGAACCAATATATATACCTAGAGTGTAACGTCCCCATGTCGGAAGGGGACATTAACAATATTGGGGCCTCTAAATTTTGCCCCATAACCACAATTACAATTTATAACAGCTAAAATGCATGTCTAGATATGCAAATAAAAACACACAACGAAAAATAAACTTGATCCACACACACATCATACAATTATAGGCATAATTACTACAGGTATATAAATAAAATCATTACACATCAGATACATAAGAATACATATCTTTAAACAAAGAATATCCAAGCAATTGGCTGTGTAATAGTGATTTTCCACCCAGCCGTAGGCACTCTGTCCAACATATACTCTTGTTGCTGAGAGGTCACCCCCAAGCTAGGCTATGAGGCCACCAGGGTGAAGGAAACACCTACAGGATTCTCTCTCTCAACCCACAACCCACTCTGCTCACTATGCTTAGCCAAAAGCTCCAATAGAGCTCTACAGGGGTCTCACTAAGACATCATAGCCATGGCACTCCTTCCAACTGCACCACACAACAAAAGGTGAAGGAAGGCATTTCCCTTCACTGATCCACAGTTCCCTAAGGAAATCCAACCCTTATAGTGCTTACCAGTGTGTACAATAAGAGTCCATCCTGTTGTATGCTATTGGAGAACCTCCTGCAACATTAATACATGGCTTCTCAAGCATCCAAAAGTAGCATAACTCAATGGGTAAAGGTTCTTAGCTTGCCCAACCTCCATGCTCACCTACAACCATCTAATTTCCCTTCCAAAAATGCAACTATGTCTCCAAGTTTGAATTTATGGGTTAAAACACACAGTCTGGTAACAGTCATGAACAACAATAGGAAACTCTATCTAGTGTAGAAACATGCATGAAACAAGTTAACAACTTGACGAGAACTTTATACTCAAAACGAGAACTCTAGCCATAAAAACACATAGTTTTGCATAAAAAACACCAAAAAACAACCCCAAATAAAAAAATGATGCTACCGGTAGCACCACTTTTTTTTTCGGGGCTAAAATTACAACTTTTGGGTAACCTTGGGTGGACACCAGGCTGTACAATGCAATAAAAATGTAAATCGATCCCTTAATCGAAAAGGGAAGCATGCATTTTTCTTTTCGAGGCTAAAATTACAACTTGCTTGACAATGTTGCCTTAACAACCAATGCCTTTGCAACATAAATGCCAAAATTAACCTACTACTAGAAAATATGTGCTACCAATGGCATCCATTTCTTTTATCGGATTACATTTGCAGTCATTTATAAACCACATGAAAATATTTAAATTTGTTTTCCTAAATTTCTATAAAAATGAAAAAATACTTGACATTTTCGAGAAAAAAAAAAAAAAAAAAAACTAAAATTTTTTTAACAATTTTTTATTTTTTATTTTAACTTTAGAAACGAAAAATAACTTAAAAAATACCTTTTTTATTTTTCCGAAACGAATTAAAAAAAAAAAAATATAAAATTATTTAGAACATCGTTGATGTTTTAAAAAAATTAAAAACTAAAAAAAACTAAAATACTATAATAATTAATAAAGTTAAATAATTAACTAATAAATTTATAATAATTGATAAAGTTAAATTATTAATAAAAATAAATTTTAAAAAGTTAAAAACAAATTTATAAAAAAAATAATTTAAAAGAATATTATTTTAGAAGTTTTAAAAACTAAAATAAAAAATATTTTAATATAATATTGTTTTAAAAGGGGGTTGTTTATGAAAGAGGGCATGTGGGTGGGGAGAGAAGGTAAAGTGGGTAGGGAGTGAAGAGGGAGGTGAGTGAGGAGGGACAGGTCACGTGGGAGGGAAGTAAGGTGGGGAGGGGTGTGTTGAGTGAGTGTGTGAGGTGGTTGGATGGTGGCGTGATTATGAGAATCACGTCACCAGTCCACTATCATTTATTTTATTTTAATTTGATTATTTTGGTTTATTTTTGTTTTTGTTTTTTACTTAATTGCTTTTTTTAAATGTTTTTTTTTTAATTTGTTTAAAATGTGTTGTTTTTAATGTATTTTGTTTTTTAAAAGTGTTTTTTTTGGGTTAAAAATTGTTAAAATCATTATTATTATTATTATTTTTTAAATTAAATATTTTCAAGCCATGATTTGAAAATCGCTGGAAATGTAACTTGACAAAGGAAAGGGGTGAGATTGGTAGCGTTTATTTTCAAGTTGCCAGTTTATTTTAGCATTTGCGTTTTAAAGTTGTTGGTTGTTAAGGCGATAACGTCAAAAATTTAGTCCTGAAAAGAAAACTGTGTTCTACCATTTTCGATTTGGGGGTCGATTTTATAGTTTTTATTACAACAACACCATACTGCACTGCTCATGGTTACTAAAAATTTGTAATTTTAGCCTCGAAAAAAAAGTGGTACTACTGGTAGCACCATTTTTTTTATTTGGGGTTGTTTTTGGGTGGTTTTGACACCTATAAAAAACGAGAACAATGTTGAGTTCTAGTCAAGTTTTATAACTTGTTATGAGAGAATGATCAAAAGAGTGTTGACTCCAAGGATATGAGTTAAGGGTGAAAAGACAACTGGCATAGCTTCTGACCATATAAGAAAGGACTCTTGGCAGCTAACATAACTGTTACAACCCTCATGCCTCAATAATTGCATGAAGTGACTTTCCCCACTACCCTCACACATGCATTCAATGATTGGATTTAATAGTCAAAAGAAGGTAATTGGATCATTTAAGGCACATGAAATTTTTTGGATGAGTTCTAAGGTTGACACTTTGCAACATAGGATTTGGTTTCCCATAGGTCTCCTTTCCACTTCCCCTATAGTGGAATCATAGCCCCTCTAGTGCTCTTTACACAACCATCTTGGACCATTTTATTATTTCCCAACATAATATTTACATATATTTTGAATTGGAATGATAAGCCAACCATATGATCCAAATAAAAATATATACATCATACATGCCTAACCATTAACTAGTCGGGCCTTGGCCTTGAGCTCTGCACTCGGAAACCATACTGTCATATTTACATCATTTAGTAATTTTGGTTAAATACATTCCAAGTAAAAAATGGGGGTATTACATAGAGATATTTCCATGATGAGGAAGAGGCCAAGATGGCTTCGTGACACCTTGCAGGATGCAGAGAGATATGCAGCTCCTAGTGATACCTTAAGGGAAAGCAAAATACCTCATAAATTCTCGAATTACATGGCTCTGATGAGTCACATCATTGATTATGAAACTTTCATTTATGATGAAGAAACAAGACAACAGGTATGGAAGGATGCCATGATGGAGGAGTATCAATCTGCCATGAAGAATGATGTGTGGGAGAATGTTCCAAGGCCTAAAAGGAAGTCAATGGTAACTTCCCAATTGATCTACAAGATCAATCATGCAATAGATGGAAACATAGATAAATACAAGGCGAAGTTTGCGGCGACAGGATTATCCCAGAAAGAGGGAGAGGACTATGAGGATAAATTTGCTTATATTTCCAGGTACACTTCTATCAGATCTATTATTGCTCTTGCTTCAGTGATGGGATGGAAATTACATCAGATGGATGTAAATACAGCATTCCTCAATGGTGTGATTGAGGAAGAGGTGTACCTCGAGAAACCTTAAGGCTTTGAGATACATGAGAAGGAGTCTCATGTGTGTGGATTAATGAAGGCATTGCATAGACTCAACCAGGCCCTAGAGCCTGGTATGCTTGGATTGACAATTACTCGATGAGATTGGGTTTCACCAAGAGTGATGTGGATTCCAACCTTTACTACAAGGTTGTTGATGGTGATCTAGTGATCTTGGTGTTATATGATGATGACATGTTCCTTATGGGAGAAGAATGGGTCATAGACGAGTGTAAGAAGAAGTTGGTCTATGAATTTGATATGAAGGACCTTGGCTTGATGCATTACTTCTTGGGACTAGAGGTGTGGCAGAGACCAGATGAGATATTCCTTAACGAAGGGATGTACACGATTGATATCTTGAGGAGATTTGGCATGATGGACTGTAAATCCATGATCACACCAATGGACGAAAATATGAAGAAGCTAAGTGATTATTGATGTCCATTTTTGTCATCAGTTTTTGCCATTAAACATGCTCTGTCGGCACTACTTTTGTCAATTTTGGCGTATTAATTCATACCTTTTTCCATTTAGACTGTCAATCAAACCTAGGTATGAATGTATTTACATATCACATGAATCTTGATTAAATCTCATCATTTTATGGTTTATTGACAATTATCTCACATTTCTAGACGTGCTTGGCATATAGTTTTTGTTCTACAGGTTGTGGTCGTCATTCAGACCTTCATTCAGATGCGCATTCACACTAAAGACATCCAGCCGCATTCGAACCATTGTTCAACCCTTCATTTATAGCCGCAGAATCATTGGTTGGAATATTTCGGGGCATTAAAGACAAAAACGATGATGTGGGTTATGTTGGCGACATGTCCCTCATAGTTCGTGAGCCTCCATTCTAGAAGATCCGTCCTCCTATCTACCTAGCTTGACATCGCATCATCTTCCCATGTCAAGGATAAGTAACGCATAGTTGCCCGCGTGAAGTGAACCAACACCCGTGGAATCAGGCAGACGACCTGCGTGTTGTTCTGAGCCGTTTCTATAGCAATTAACACCTCTATTTTTAGAGAGGTTGACCACTGAAAGTGTCGACCTTCTCTTTTATTGTAAAAAATTATATAAATACGTCTCTTGTGGATAAACGTAGCATCATAGCATGTAATAGAAGTTAGCAGTAATTTTTGCAGAGAAACGCCGAGTTAGAGAACATTGTGTAATATTTTTCAGTTAATGGAAGTTTTTGGTTCTTAGCTGTTGATGTTCTATTGGTGATAATATGAGTTAGCTTCAATCCCTGATTGCTGAGAAGGGCCCCTCAACAACCAGAGGTTTTTGTGTATATTCTGTATTTCTTTTCTGCAAGTAAATAGTTTATTTTTCAGTACATGTATTTAACTTTGTTTCGTGTAGATGTTGTTTTATTTCCTGTTGTTAATATAATTTATATTTTCAGAATCTAGAACGACCGGTCATGCATAGTTTTTCTTAGTTTGCTTTCAGTCTTTTCATTTGCAACTAGATAAAGTTAACTAGTTAATGTTTCAAGTTCAGTCTGTAGTTAGAATTAGTTTTGATTGTTTTCCTGTAGCTGTAGATTAGTTTTATTTATGTCTCAGCCTTGTTTTATCATGCAATGGAAATAGTTCGTTTCCTTAGATAATGATTAGTATAAGTTGCTTCTCGTTATTTCAGTTTTAAACAGTCTATTTATTGCTTTTCTTGCACTGTGGGTTCATATGCATTAACCAGCTGGTGTGAAGATCATTTAGTCTGCTTATTTCCTTAGTTTATATCATTTTCTGCCATTCGGATTGTCATTCAGACTGTCTTTCAAACTGTCATCCGGATTGCCATATGAACTTTAATATTTTTCTGCATTGTTTTTATGCTTGTTTAGAATTCAATTTCTTAGGTTTTCGAATTGTAATATTTCCTGTGATTGATCATCATTTATAAATGTAATTAGGACCTTGTTCTGCACCACATAGAGTTTCAATTAAGCTTCATATTCATTCTTAGTTTTCATTCCATTTCCTTAACTTTGCTTTAGTTGCTTTTCAAATTATGTTTCCTTTATCTCTGATTTCTTGATACTTTACTGTTCTAGAACTTATCAATTCCATTCTTAGATTAGTCTATTTAATTCTTATTAAGATTGATTTTGGATTAATCTTAGTAATTTCATTCTCCAAAGTACATTAGTTTTTATGGTTTCTTAGTTCAAGCATAGGATTTGCTTCTTCCATTCACATAGTTAATGAATATGTTCATAGAATAGGATTTGATTCAGAAATAAAATATCTTTATCAAGTTTTCTACTTGCTTCTAGAACAAATTCATTTTCAAGTAAATATCTTTATTAAGTTTTCTACTTGCTTCTAGATTACATTTGTTCCATGTCATTTGCTTATGGATAAAGAATAGATTATAATGTTTAAAGTTAGTTGTAATTGGACACTCTTTAGTTTGCATCTCTTTGTAGAAGTTAAACTAGATTTGCTTCAGTTTTGTTTCCTTGTCACATTTGAAAGTCATTTTGATACATTCTCTCTCGTTCCTATTACATTTGATACATTTCCTCAAAATCCTCAAGGAGAATGGAATTAGGTATTTTAGCTTAGTTTTGAGTATTTGTTGAATGCATGAATAGTTAACTATTGAATTTATAAGTAGTTTGTAATTTTGCTTCAAGATAATATAGTTTCTTGTTTCCATAGTTAGTTTTCAATTGAATCATTTCATAGATAGGTTCCTAAACTCATTTGTAGTTTTTACTTTCTAATTCCTAGGTTAGAATTTGAATCCTTAATTAGTAGTTTCCATTTTCATAAAAGTAATTCTGTTTTTTATTAAGTCTTGTTTCCTAGAATAATATTTGTTGTTTTTATCTTCTCAGTTATTGTTCATAGAATAGAGTAGTATAGATTGATACTATTCTGATCTATTGGTTTAGTTAAGTTTAATCATTTCAGTAGCTGTATTTTTAAAGTTTAACTCGGTTTTTCATTTTGAAAGATCTTTCGATATTTTCATTATTAAACATTTCTAAGGTCGGCCGAGCCGATGTCCTAGATACCATTTTACTCCAGCATATACTGTGCCACAACTCTAAGATTACCAACCCTAGTCGATAATTAAATATTTGGTAATTCCTTAAGATAGTAAATACACCCAACTTTTTGGCGCCGTTGCCAGGGAGTTGTAGATAGGTAGAATTCAGTTGTAGATAGGTAGAATTCTTTCTTAAAACTTAGTGATAGATTGAATTTTTCTCTTTGAAACTTAGAAATAGGCTGGTGGCGGGTGAGTGGTAAGATGAGAGGTAAGAACCTGCGCATCTGTTATAACAGGAATCCCCAAAACCCAACAATAGTAGTAATGCAATTAGAATTTATTTCAGTTTTAGCTTTGTTTTCATGAATAGGTCTAGAGACTCAAAATGTAGATACATTAAAACTAGCCTACCTACTAAAATCCCTACTAACCTATACGGGGGGCATTCCACCCCAACTACTAACTCAACAGAAAGGTATCGGAAGACACCTAAAGGGGATAGTCCTACTTGGAAAGCTAAGGAAATCATTTCTGGAAACCATTTAGGGGAAACAATAGAGACATCAGAAAAGTCTATTCATAAAGCAATTCCACTAGAAGAACCTCAAGCTCATATTGAGACTGAACTAGACAAGAGGAAACTCAAAAGGATAAGACTTCAGAACCTCTCAACCCTACATTAACACAAAAACCCAAAGACACTACCTTTTCAATAGTAGGTGGTCCAAACTTGGTAGACTTTGTTGATCCTGCACAAGTAGATGCTCTTTTTGAAAATTCTGTGAACATAGTTGTTTCACAGATTGAGACAACAACGGTAGGACCTTCAAAACTGGACTCCCACGTAGTTGGTAATTCTTCTCCTAAAAAGAAAAATACTCTTCCTAAAACAGAACGTTGGGACATCCCATATTCACCAAGAAAGGAAAAACCTAGGTATTGTCTCTTTGGAAATCAAATCTTCATGGAGGATGAAAATGAAGATCATGTTCGATAGGAAGAAGAAGAGGGAGAAGCTAGAACTGAAGGTACTTTTGGGTTCCCTATCCTAGACACCGCACAAGATGTAACCATGAAAAAAATTCCTCCCTCCTCACTAACGAACTTTTATGGGAAGAGTAGTGAGGATCCAGATACATTCTTATTTGAATTTGACATTTTGTGTAGGAACTATAACTACCTACAAGATGGCCAAAAGCTAAAACTTTTTCCTGCCACATTAAAAGATTCTGCTCTTCGATGGTTTATGGGGTTAGGAGAATCTAGTATTAGAACTTGGGAAGACATGAAGACTACATTTCTACGGAAATATCAGGATTACTGTAAACCTGAGGACTCTCGCTATGATATTTTCAAAATACAACAACTTGAAGATGAGAGCTTAGAAGACTATCTTGAAAGATTTAACTATGTGCTACATAAATCCAAATATAGTGATATTCGAGAAGATGCAGTAAGAACACTCTTCCTTAAGGGAATCTCAGAAGAATTCTTAGAAAACCTTAATCTCATGGTAGCAGGAGACATCTCTCATAAGTCCTTTGCACAGATTTGTGAGCTATGTAGGAATTACTCTAGGAGTAGAGGGAAAAGTGGAAGACACTTTTGACAATCTTATACTAGGAACCTAAAGGGAAATACATCCAGTCCTGGTGGAGTTACAAGGGTAGAATTGGGAAACCTATTAGAAAATTTCAAAACAGATATCTTAGGAGCCATGCGTTCTCAATTAGATGCATTATAAGCTAAATTGAGACAAGATGAAGAGCGTGCAATAATGAGTGTTTTCTGTCCTAGGTGTAGAACTAAACATCCCCAATGGGAATTTCCATTGAATAATGTTTCAGTTTGTCACCTTGTACAGAAGAACATCCAACTGATAATTGTCCATCGTCGCCTGGGTTGCAAGTTGTATATAAGAGTGGAAAATTTGGTGAAACATCTAGGAGGCCTTGGAAACCTAGAGGTCAACCATCATATCAAGATCCATCATCACAATTTCCACCCTATTACCATCCTTATCAACCTCCTCAACAGTGGAACACTTCAGGTTGGAAAAGTTGGCCACCGCAGTACCCTCCTCAGAATGCTCAATAACAGCAATGGCCACACGGATGGGGAGGACAAGATTATGCTCAACCACCTCCTCCTATGCCTAACTATCCTTACCCACCTAATATCCAACAACTCTTTTCCTGGATTTGTACCTCCTTCACTACCCCCTATCACAAATCAACCTCACCATTTCCAGAATATGAATCCTCCAGGACCCACAATATTACCTGCACAACCGATACCAAATCCTAACAACAAGCCAACTCAATCTATTAATAACATTGGGTTGCTACCTCTTCCATCATATGTCATTTCGACCGCACCAGTGCATGAGATTCAACTGCGGTCTGGAAGAGTTCTGCAAGATCAATCCAAATCATCAGTTGTTATCTGAGAAGAAAATGAAGAAGAAGACATATCTAATGAAATTGTGAATTATGCCATTCTTGAATATGTGGTTATTCATAAAATTTCAACACACAACAATTTTCATGAAGAAGTAATTCCAAGAGAAAAATCACCCCCATATCCAGAGCGTCTAGTAATAGAAAAACCTGTAACTTATCCAGAGTATGATATCATTAACGGATTGAAAAATATTTGTATCAAGATCCCTTTGTTACAAGACATTAAAGATATACCAATCTATAGTAAAGTGATAAAAGAACTCTGTATTAAAAGACCAGGTAAAAAGCAAAAAGACCCTTCGACGATTCATGTCATAGGTGAAATGTCAGATTACATAGAAAACCAACCTAGAATTCCAAAGTATAGAAATCCTGTGGTGACTGTTATCATCAATAACACTTCCATAGGTAATACACTTATTGATCTAGGAGCTTCTATTAACCTGATGACTACCACAGTTTTAGAAAGTCACCATTTAGGGCAGTTCCTCTGCCCTACCCCAACAATGCTAGAATTAGTAGATCGGACTATGGTGCAGCCTACTGGGATCTTAGATGATATAATTGTATTAGTGTCTTCATAAGAATATCCCATGGACTTTATGGTCATAGAATCAAAGGACCCTTCTAAAGGACACCCTATTATTCTGGGAAGACCTTGGTTGGCCACTGCCAATGCATTTATAGGATGTAGGGATGGAGAGATGATTATCTATGATGGGTTGTCTACAAGAAAAATAGCTTTATACCCACCACCACATCCAGTAACTGAAAATATGTTTTGGTTAGATTGTCCTTTTGGGGATGAGAACTTGGAATAACTTTCCCTTGTTAGTGATTTCTCCTGGGCACTTCAAGAACAAAATACCAAGAATGTGTTGAACCAAGTTGTCTCTTCCACAACATGTATAGAATTGCCTCAGTCTTTTTCCCAACTTAACCAAATTTTTGGAGAAAAATTCCAAGAAAACATGAGCCTCTCAACATTTACAAGCACACCCTGTGTCTTCGCAATCGAAGAACATCTAGGATCCTATACCATACCTTGTGAGGTTAGTTCTGAAAAATTTCTACATATAAATGCAGGTTTATATGAGAATCAGCTAAAACAATTACTAAAAGTTCTCAAGAGTCAAACTGGAGCATTTGCATAGGAATACACCCAGATACCTATATTCACCATGTTTACACAGATTCAAACATACCTCCTGTCAGGAAGCCCCAGAGAAGAATGAATCCATCCCTAAAGGATATAGTCAAAGATGAATTACAAAAACTCCTTAATGCTGGTTTCATCTACCTAATTTCTAACAATAAATGGGTGTCTCCTCTGGTGGTAGTTCCAAAGAAAGTTACATGGAAATGGAGTATCTGTGTTGACTTTAGAGAATTGAACAAGGCCACTCTTAAGGACTACTTCCCTTTAACTTTCATTGACGAGGTGTTAGATACCTTGTCAGGGAAACAATACTTTCTTTTCCTTGATGGGTATAGCGGATACAACCAAATATTAATAGCACCTGAGGACCAAGACAAGACAACCTTTACTTGTTTTTGGGGGACATGCCTATCGAGTGTTGCCATTTGGCCTATGTAATGCACCTGCCACTTTCCAGCGTGCAGTTTTAGGAATCTTTGTTGACCTTATACATGACTGTGTAGAAGTTTATATGGATGATTTTACAGTTTATGGTAATACCTTCCAAGAAGCCCTTTATAACCTCGAAACAGTTCTTATTCAGTGCCAAGAAATGAACTTAGCCCTTAGTCATGAAAAGTGTAAGATGTTACTAACCGAGGGCATAGTTCTGGGACATCATGTCTTTGTTCAAGGTATCAAGGTGGATCCTGCCAAGATAGACATAATTGTTAATCTTCCTCCAAAAATTCCGAAGGAGGTAAGAAGCTTTCTTGGCCATGCAGGCTATTATAGACGTTTTATTGAAAACTTCACTAAGATAGTCACACCTATGTTCAAGTTACTCATGAAAGATACAAAATTTCAATGGACTGAACCTTGTCAACATGCCTTTGAAACTTTGAAGGCAATGCTATCAGTGGCACCAATACTTAGGGGCCCCAATTGGTCCCTTCCCTTCCATATATCCACTGATGCTTCCAACATAGCTATAGGAGTAGTATTAGGTCAAAAAGAGGGATAAACATCACATGCCATCTAATTTGATAGTAAAAATTTGACTCCTACAGAATCAAAATACACTGTTACTGAAAAAGAGTTTCTAGCAGTAGTCTATGCCATCAACAAGTTTCGTCATTATATCATGGGATATGAATTTTTCGTACACACATACTACTCTGCCATTAGATTTTTAATGAAATAACCAATCACCAATGGAAGGGTGACTCGGTGGCTTCTTTTGTTACAAGAATTCAACATCATTGTTGTTGATCGTCCCGGTCGAGAGAATGTGGTAGCATATTTTCTCTCTCGAATTCAAATTGACGATAATTCCAGTCCCGTCGATGATAACTTTCCAAATGAACATCTGTTCGATGTGTCTGTTTGAACCCCTTGGCTTGCAGACATAGCCAATTATTTAGCAATTGGAAAGCTACCAAACCGTCTCTCCCTACCCGAGAAACGTAGGATTATAGTTCAAAGTTCTAATTATTCTTGGGTGGACAATGATCTTTTCCGTACTGGTCCTGATCTTATTATTAGACAATGTGTACGAGAGGATGAGATGGAAAAGATCCTCCATGCATGTCATGGTGGACCTTTTGGTGGGCATTTTTCTAATAAGAGAACAACATATAAAGTGTTGCACTCTCTATATTATTGGCCAAGCATTTTTAAAGATGCTGCCAAGTATGTCAAGGGATGTGACAGTTTTCAAAGAATGGGTAGACCTACGCCATCCGATGAGATGCCCTTACAACCTCAAGTGATGATTGAGCCTTTTGAAAAATGGGCTCTAGATTTCATTGGGCCAATTTCCCCTACGTCTTGTAAGAAGAAGTACATCATAGTCTGCATAGACTATGTCACCAAGTGGGTGGAAGATAAAGCCTTATTCCGAGCCATAGAAAAATGTGGTAGAGTTTATATATGAAGAAATATTTATCCGATTCGGTGTACCTAGGGAAATTGTGACCGATCAAGGATCTCAGTTTACCTCCAAAATGATGAAAGAGCTTACTAAAAAATATGGTATTAGACATTGTAAATCTTCACCATATCACCCACAAGCCAATAGTTAGGTAGAATCTACCAACAAAGTATTAGAAGCCATCCTGACTAAGACTATCCAGTTACACCACAAAGACTGGGCAGATAGGCTTCTAGAAGCATTGTGGGCTCATAGAATAACTTGGAGGAATACCGCTGGCCACACACCTTATGAACTTGTTTACGGTAAACAAGTTCTTCTACCCATTGAATTTCAAGTCAAAACCTTTCGTGTGGCTGCACAATTAGGGATGGATCTAGAAGAAGCACAGAGACAACGAATCCTGCAGATAAATGAATTAGACAAGATTATACAAGATGCTATCCAACGCACAATTCTAAAACAAAACCAACGCAAAAAGTGGCATGATAAATACATTAAACAAAAGCAATTCAAAACTGGAGACTGGGCATTACTTTTTGATTCAAGCTACAAAAAATTTAAAGGTAAATTAACTACTCATTGGATGGGTCCATATGAAATTGTTATAGCTTTTGATAATGGATCTATTGAGATTAAGACAATTGATGATTCACAAATTTCCTTTGTTGTAAATGGACATAGACTTAGACTTTATCATCAACCAATATCTAAACAAGATTTTGTGCAGAATGCCTTACAACAGAAGGAGATGGAGCTAGTTGAAGAGGAAGTCATTCCTCCTTCTCCTGGTTCTTAAATTATTTTGGGTTATCTTCATTTGTATCTATGTAAATATATTTTTGTTTTTTTTAATACATAAGGGTCATTTCTAACAATTGATTGCATTTATACAGAAAATTCATTCTTATGATCAGCTTGTGGAATTTTGTCATTTAAAACAGGAAGACTCTTTTCCTTTCCCTAATTCTGATAAATTTCATATGACTTTTCTTTGTACATATGTTTTTGTTGTGAATAAATTTGAATCATCTAACAAGTGGTTTTGCAGTTTGATTACAAGAAATCTATCTCTATAATCAACTCATGAAAAATTCTCTGAAAAGGGAAGTGCTCTAAAAAACTCATAATGCATCCTAACTCCTTCTCTTTCGATTATTGTTGAAAATTGAAATTTATAGTGAAAAGTTAAAATGTTCTTTATATCATTTCTAACCACTTTCTTCTATGATTCTTTTTTATTAATTTCATTTTTATGCTTTTATATATGGTATTTGATTCAGACATGCACATTTCGGATTTATCATTAGAACAGTTGCTTAATACCTACTTTAATCATCATGTTTTTAAAGTTCTATCTTACACCTATGGACTACTAGTTCATCCTAGACTCATTATCAAAACTTGTCTCTTAAGAATTCTTTAAAAAGGTAGCCCAAGAGTGAGTGATATTTCTACTTCTGGGGAACATTACTGAACTTTTATGAAGAAGATAGACTGAGAGGTCAAGGGACAACTTTAGGTTATTATCTTTTGACATGATCTATAATCCAGGACATTATAAATAAAGTTACTCATAAGGTTTGCTCTAAAAATTTGAATTATGTGTTTAGCAGGCTTAACACACTGTAGTGCCAACCGGCTTCCACATACTAAAATCATTATACGAAGAAAACCCGTTAGAGTACTGAACAGGCTTGCTGGAAGCGGGTCCATGCTAAGTAAAATCTTAAATAAGGAAGCTCGATAAATGCAAGTAAACCCGACGGGGTATTGAATAGGCTCCCTGGAAACGGATCTATGCTTGCATGGTACCAAGATAAACCCACCGGGGTACTGAACAGGCCTGCTGGCAGCGGGGCAATATTGGATAAAAGAGATATGGTTAATGCATCACTATGCACATGGCTCATCTAAAAAAAAAACCTGAGTATACAAATACATGTTTAGGCCAATTATTTATACTGTCATTAGAGAATGGCTGTAAGTTGGACTTGGACCCTGTCATCTAATTCAAACAATACCTAGGATATGATTATCCTATAAATGGGACCCATAACTATAGAAATATCACAAACTCCAGGGTGAACTTTATCTATATTCTTTGGATGACAAGAGATCTTTAAAATGAGTCATGGATGACTAGTTTTCCTGTGGCATTTTTCGCATCATTTGTACTATCATTATTCATATGGTCTTCCTAAGCACTGTTATTTTCTTTTATGAATGTACATATCTAAATCATCTCCATTTATTAGTTAGTATTTCTTTTTCTTATGAAAAATAATAACAACATTTTAGAGCTATTGGCCAAACTATTAATTGAAAATATTTGAATATTAAAACAATTTTTCTTTGATGGCTTGAGGACACACCATATTTTTGGTTTGGGGGAGGTTCAGAACTGTATTTACTTTCTGATTATTTATAAAAAGTTCATTTATCTTTGACAAAATGATAGGTGTTTTTAGGATAATGCATGTAGCAGAGATTGTTCTGATCCATGATAAATAAAGAGGAGCGCGACTAAAGTTTCAGAAAAGCAGGCTTACATCATCCTTTTGTGTGCTGACAGCCCCAGAAAAATTCTCTGCATAATCAGTAGCAGCCAGATCCAACAAAACACATTTTGTACATAAGGTCCATATGAAGGATTGAATGAAGGGTCGAATGATAATCCGAATGAAGTGACGAATGAGGCAAATGAACGACAATCTGAATGAAGTGCCAAATGGTGATCCGAATGAAATCATAGCATATAACAACATGATTTAGTATGCTAAGGGATCTAATTTTTTTTAATTCTACTGGTAAAATCTAATTGACTAACCATACCAGTGATCAATCAAATGTCATCTCTGCACTCGATCGCATTCCTTTGCTCATCTCGACTTCATCAAATAAATCAATTAACCATGCATTATTGCGATTTGCAGAATCATTTTATGGCTATCATATGGTTTTAACTCTTCATTAAGTTATTTGCATGTGATCTGTCATTGCATTAATCAAAAGTCATCATGATCTTTTATGTCACCTATGCTTATACTCTCATGATGAAAATTACATTCAACCTATCCAAAGTTTACTTTGGACATGGTTGAATATATCATAACCATACGAATTCACCAATGCACGTATTTTCATGATGGCACACGATTTAAGATTTTGTGCATGATAGCATGATCGTTCGAGCATGCTAAATCCCTGCTTCACGATCATTTAACTGTTCAAATGGATCACATTTTAAACCTACGCCTGCGTGAATTCTGCTTCATTCTGCTTTCCCTTATCCTTCCTAAGTCTATCAAGCCGCGTCTCTTGCAATTTCTTGCATCCCCTGTATCCATTTGCATCCCTCTACTTCTGCTTAACAATGTCGATCCGCTACGAGCCTGGAAGCTACCAGGATTTGCTCTGCATCCCCGAATTCAAAGCGTTCCATGAAGTGTTTCTTTGAGTGGGTTGGAGTCCGTTCCTTCATCTTCTCGACGGCCACGATGACGAGATTTCACTACTATTCGCCAAAGGATTCGATGGAAAAACGGCTAAGGTTGGCCATCTCACCTTTCCTGTAACAGAGGAGTCTATTGTGTTGGCCACGAAACTTCCCAGGGAGGGTGCCTGTTGGCACAAACACCTTTTCCTTCCATGGACGGTTCATGAATTTTCTCTCAAAGCCGAATACCAACACATTGCAGGCACAAAAGGGTTCCACCTGGAGTGGGTTAAGCCATAATATCTCAAGCCCTTGACTGTTATCATCTGGTTGATCACCTGTGAGGGCAGGTACACCATTTTCAAAGCCTGCCACTTCCGATTATTGACACATTTTGTTAATAACCAGGCCCTAAATTTCCCATTTTATTTTCTAAAGAGCCTAGAAAAAATGTCGAGTCGGGTTAGAAAAAATGTAGTTAACCCTACTGGCATTTTATACCACCATTGTCTCATAAAAATCCTGATCACCCATTAGTTGAAGGAATATGGGAAAACATGGGATAGCGTTGTGTTTGAAACACTAAACCCCCATTTGGTCAAGAAGCCCCTTGTCAAAGCCTCTGCCTCTCGCAAGCGTCACCGATTTCAAACTCGTGCTAATGAGCCCGTTCAAACCTTTACCCAAGCAAAATGGGACACCAAGTCTGTAAGATTTAGTGAGGGTGCCTCAGGAGAAATGAACCTTGTTCATTCATCCTTTCCCGAGCTTGTCCTCGAAGACACGACCACAAAACCCCCATTCTTCTCACCAATACCCACAAAGTCAAGAAAGGCCAATCGTGACCAGTCTGTTGACCAGACCGTCGTCCAAATATCGATCAGTCCATCATTTAGCCAATGCATTCAAACAGTCTTGATGACTAGACGGACGACCCTGTCCTTGAATCACCCCTTCTTGCATTAGCCAATATATGTGCCCGTTTTCTTGAATATCCCATCTTTGAACCTGCCCCTGCAAACATTGAAGATAAGTATCCTAAAGAACACACTACGTCTACAGATCCCAAACCATTTCTAAAGGGATCGAGCCCTCAAAAAGATCGTGAGTCTTTTGCAAAGCCATCTACTCCATTCCATTAGATTGTGGACAGATTGACCCAAGACATAGCACAGTTAAAAAGCCATAATGAGAAGTACATTGAGATAATCTCTGAGCTTCGTGAAGAGAACAAATAATTATGCTTACAAGTGAAGAGCGTTGAATATTTGAACAACGCAAAAATAGTTTCCCACACTTCTCTCTAGTTGAAGTATGATGCCTTGAAGGACCAATTTAAGAATATTAGGGCTAAATCCACTTCCTCTTCCAATTCGAAGGCAGCTACTACCGCAGCTCGACCTTCTTCCTGAATTCCTCTATGTTTTTCTCATTGGGACTTGACATATCTCCGGTTTGGGGGAGTGTTGATGTCCATTTTTGTCATCAATTTTTGCCATTAAACGTGCTCTATTGGCACTAATTTTGTCAATTTTGGCGTATTAATTCACACCTTTTGCCATTCAGACTGTTAATCAGACCTAGGTATGAACGTATTTACATATCACATGAATCTTGATTAAATCTCATCATTTTATGGTTTATTGACAATTATCTCACATTTCTAGACGTGCTTGGCATATAGTTTTTGTTCTATAGATTGTGGTCGTCATTCGGACCTTCATTCAGACACGCGTTCACGTTGAAGACGTCTAGCAGCATTCGAACCGTCGTTCAACCCTCCATTCACAGCTGCGGAATCGTTGGTTGGAATATTTCGGGGCATTAAAGACAAAAGCGATGATGTGGTTTCTGTTGGTGACATGTCCCTCATAGTTCATGAGCCTCCATTCTAGAATATCCATCCTCCTGTCCGCCTAGCTTGACATCCCATCATCTGCCCATTTCAAGGATAACCAATGCACAACTGCCCGCGTGAAGTGAACCAATGCCCGTGGAATCAGGAAGACTACCTGCGTGTAGTTCTGAGCCGTTTCTGTAGCAATTAAGACCTCTATTTTTAGAGAGGTCGACCACTTGACCTTCTCTCTTATTGTAAAAAATTATATAAAGATGTCTCTCATGGAGAAACGCCGCATCATAGCATGTAATAGAAGTTAGAAGTAATTTTTGCAGAGAAACATTGAGTTAGAGAACACTGTGTAATCTTTTTCAGTTATTGGAAGTTTTTGGTTCTTAGTTGTTGATGTTCTGTTGGTGATAATCTGAGTTAGCTTCAATCCCTGATTACTAAGAAGGGCCCCTCAACAACCAGAGGTTTTTGTGTATATTCTGTTTTTCTTTTCTGCAAGTAAATAGTTTATTTTTCAGTACATGTATTTAACTTTGTTTCGTGTAGATGTTGTTTTATTTCCTGTAATTTATTTCCTGTTGTTAATATAATTTATATTTTCAGAATCTAGAACGACCGGTCATGCATAGTTTTTCTTAGTTTGCTTTCAGTCTTTTCATTTGCAACTAGATAAAGTTAACTAGTTAATGTTTCAAGTTCAGTCTGTAGTTAGAATTAGTTTTGATTGTTTTCCTGTAGCTATAGATTAGTTTTATTTATGTCTCTGCCTTGTTTTATCATGCAATAGAAATAGTTTGTTTCCTTAGATAATGATTAGTGTAAGTTGCTTCTCGTTATTTCAGTTTTAAACAATCTATTTACTACTTTTCTTGCACTGTAGGTTCATATGCATCAACCAGTTGGCATTAAGATCATTTAGTCTACTTCTTTCCTTAGTTTATATCATTTTCTGCCATCCGGACTGTCATTTAGACTGTCTTTCAAAATGTCATCCAAATTGTCATACGGACTTTAATATTTTCTGCATTATTTTTATGCTTGTTTAGAATTCAATTTGTTAGGTTTTCGAATTGTAATATTTCCCGTGATTGATCAGCATTTATAAATGTAATTAGGACCTTATTGATGTATATGTAACTTCGGAATGTATTTAATTTATGCATATTGTACTCCTATAAAGATGTGTTATTCTTCTATAAGGATGTGTCGTCATTTGTATTGACAAGTGTCGCAAGTGTCATAACTTGCCGATGGGTTAATAGACCACTATGTGTGGGGTCGGCCCTGATTAAGTTAACATTGGGTTATTATGCTAATCTAGACAAGTCGGCCCCATAAGTTTATTGGGCAGTCAGGACAAGTGTAAATAGAGATTTCTTGATCTCTATTTTGATCACTTCATATCTCACTCTACATCACTCGGAAAGTGGCGCACATGTGAGGAGGAGGATCAACTGCTAGGAGGAGACTATCTCTATGTAATTGGGTTGTACTTTGGTTGTATCATTGCTCTATCTATCTCTGAGGAAGTTGTGGGGTTTTTCACCTTAGGGTTTTCCCCACGGAAACTCTGTGTGTCTATTGTCTCTTATGTTTGCATCTTATGATGATTGCTATGCTTGCTATGATTGATATATTGTACATGTTATTCTCTCAGTAAAGATCCTAGAGTATATTGAATTAATGCTCAAAAATTAACAGAGCTTGTTCTGCACCACATAGAGTTTCAATTAAGCTTCATATTCATTCTTAGTTTTCATTCTATTTCCTTAACTTTGCTTTAGTTGCTTTTCAAATTATGTTTCCTTTATCTCTGATTTCTTGATACTTTACTATTCTAGAACTTATCAATTCCATTCTTAGATTAGTCTATTTAATTCTTATTAAGATTGATTTTGGATTAAGCTTAGTAATTTCATTCTCCAAAGTACATTAGTTTTTATGGTTTCTTAGTTCAAGCATAGGATTTGCTTCTTCCATTTACATAGTTAATGAAGATGTTCATAGAATAGGATTTGATTTAGAAATAAAATATCTTTATCAGGTTTTCAACTTGCTTCTAGATCAAATTCATTTTCAAGTAAATATCTTTCTTAATTTTTCTACTTGCTTTTAGATTACATTTGTTCCATGTCATTTGCTTATGGATAAAGAATAGATTACAATGTTTAAAGTTAGTTGTAATTGGACACTCTTTAGTTTCCATCTCTTTGTAGAAGTTAAACTAGATTTGCTTCCGTGAAGTGCTCGGGGATAACGCACATTTGAAAGTCATTTTGATACATTCTCTCCCGTTCCTATTACATTTGATACATTTCCTGAGAATCCTCAAGGAGAATGGAATTAGGTAGTTTAGCTTAGTTTTGAGTATTTTTTGAATGCATGAATAGTTAACTATTGAATTGATAAGTAGTTTGTAATTTTGCTTCAAGATAATATAGTTTCTTGTTTCCATAGTTAGTTGTCAATTGAATCATTTCATAGATAGGTTCCTAAACTCATTTGTAGTTGTTACTTTCTAATTCCTAGGTTAGAATTTGAATCCTTAATCAGTAGTTTCCATTTTCATAAAAGTAGTTCTGTTTTTTATTAAGTCTTGTTTCCTAGAATAATATTTGTTGTTTTTATCTTCTCAGTTATTGTTCATAGAATAGAGTAGTATAGATTGATACTATTATGATATATTGGTTTAGTTAATTTTAATCATTTCAGTAGTTGTATTTTTAAAGTTTGACTCGGTTTTTCATTTAGAAAGGTCTTTCGATCTTTTCATTATTAAACATTTCTAAGGTCGGCTGAGCCGATGTCCTAGATACCATTCTACCTCAGCATATACTGTGCCACAACTCTAAGATTACCAACCTTGGTCGATAATTAAATATTTGGTGATTCCTTAAGACAATAAATACATCCAATAGTGATTCTACTTCTGATTCAAACTTGGTAGATTCCACGATGTACAAACAACTGATTGGGTCATTTATGTATCTAGTTAATACCATACCATATATTTTCTTTGCAGTGAACATCTTGAGCCAATTTATGGTTTTTTAAGATTATATGCTACTAAAGACTAAATTCTAACTTCATGATAATTTAATACATTTTCACAATAGCAGCATAACAAGGATCTCTGAAATATACACAATTACAAGGTACACAACAATATATCCCGGGAAACCCTCAAGGGGAATAAAACCCAGCAAGAACTTCCTCAATATAGATGACCAAAGTACAATGCCCAAAAATAAGTCTCACAAATAAGAGAGCCAAGCCAATCCTCCTCCTTCGCAAACTCTCTCTCTTTCCTCTAATGCAGAATGCATGAGTGAGTGAATGGTACAAATGAGGGAAAGACTCCTTCTATTTATACTTTACTTTTCACTTGACAATTAACCTAACTAGGTCGGCCCCAAGAACCTAACTAGGTCGACTTCTCTAGGAAGACTCAATATAATGTTTATATTATATTCTTTTGGGTACTAACGACCCGACTTAAAATGGTGGTTTTACCTCATGACTTTTACATGACCAAATATAATAATGACATCCCTGAATGGAGGTAAAACATCTCCGACGGAGTTACAATAATAAAGTACAAGTAGAATTTTATTTGAAGTTACATTAATTCAACACTCCCCCTTAACAAGAAGGGTATTCTACTGACAACAACAAAAACAGGTGTGGATCTACAAAACATCATCGAAAGGAGGGAGGAGGAGGAATCATCAACAACATCATCTAGAACATTGGTTGGTACATCTATAAATTATTTGAAGCTCTTCAACAACATCAATATCAGCAACTAGAACAGATTGTTGTCACATCATCAACATCTGTAGCACAAAGCTGAAACATCATCATCTGCAGCATGAAGATGGAACATCATCATCCATAGAACAAAGCTAGAACATCATCATCTATAGCACGAAGATGGAACATCATCATCTATAGCACGAATATGGAACATCATCATCCACAGCATGAAGATGAAACATCATCATCTACAACACGAAGCTGGAACATCATCTTTTGCATCATCATCTTTAGTACAGAGTTGAAGTATCATCATCATCATCTTCAGTACAAAGCTGAAGTAATCATCATCACCTTCAGTACATAGCTGAAGTAATCATCATCACCTTCAGTACATAGCTGAAGTATCATCATCATCATCATCTTCAGTACATAGCTGAAGTATCATAATCATCATCTTCAGTACAGAGTTGAAGTATCATCATCATCATCATCATCTTCAGTATATGAATACCGGAATAGCATCAATCATCAATAAATAAACACTGAGACAACAACATCAATCATCAGTAAGTAAATATTGAAACAACAACATCTATCATCATTAAGTAAATACTGAAACAACAACAAAAATGACAGCATGAGGCTGGCTCATCAGCGTAAAGACGGAATAACATCATCATCATCAACAGCTCAAGGATGGAGCAACATCATCTCTGGTAACAGGTGCATCAACAACCAATATAATCCTTCCTTTAGGAACTAGGGATTAATTCCAACAAGACTGGTGATCCTTCCTTTCGGAACTAGGGATCATGGACAATCCTTCCTTTCAGAACTAGGGATTCAGTCCAACAACACTGGTGATCCTTTCTTTCGAAACTAGGGATCATGATATGAACCGTTACACCAAAACCCCGAGTTGTTAGTGAAGGCCTCGCACTAGGGTCTTAACATCCCACCACGCTCTGCAATCCAGACTCTGGGTTGGATGTGTGCCCATATGGTGGTGTCCCCTTTGAGCCTTACGAGCCTTGGACAAACACTGCAATGCCGACATTTCCACCTGCTCTGTGACTGAACTTGGGTGGAGGCTCTGATACCAAATGATACGAACCGTTACACCAAAACCCCAAGGTGTTAGTGAAGGCCGCCCACTAGGATCTTAACAGATCATGGACAATCCTTCCTTTCAGAACTAGGGATTCAATACAACAACACTGGTGATCCTTCCTTTCAGAACTAGGGATCATGGACAATCCTTCCTTTTGGAACTAGGGGTTTAGTCCAACAAAAATGGTGATCCTTCCTTTCGTAACTAGGGATCATGGACAATCCTTCCTTTTGGAAATAGGGATTCAGTCCAACAACACTAGTGATCCGTCCTTTCGGAACTAGGGATCATGGACAATCTTTCGTTTCGGAACTAAGGATTCGACTAACAACTCTGGTGATCCTTCCTTTTGGAACTAGGGATTCAGTCTAACAACTCTGGTGATCCTTCCTTTGGGAACTAGGGATCACAGACAATCCTTCCTTTCGGAACTAGGTTTTCAGTCCAACAACACTGGTGATCCTTCCTTTCAGAACTAGGTATTCAGTCCAACAACATTGGTGATCCTTCCTTCCAGAACTAGGGATCATGGAAAATCCTTCCTTTCGGAACTAGGGATTCAGTCCAACGACACTAGTGATCCTTCCTTTCGAAACTAGGGATTCATTCCAACGACACTGGTGATCCTTCCTTTCGGAACTAGGGATCATGGATAATCATTCCTTTTGAAACTAGGGATTCAATACAAAAACAATGGTGATCCTTCCTTTCGGAACTAGGGATCATGTACAATCCTTCCTTTTGGAACAAGGGATTATGGACAATCCTTCCTTTCAGAACTAGGGATTCATTCCAACAACACTGGTGATCCTTCCTTTAGGAACTAGGGATCATGGACAATCCCTCCTTTCGGAACTACGGGATTCTATTCTAAAGATCAACATTTAAGACTATCCTTCCTTTTTGAATTACAGGATCACTGTCTAGGGATGATCAATCCCAACTACGCCACCATAGTATCATCAGCACTACTCCACCTTTCGAGGGAAGTCTTTATGGACTACACCAATCTTGTAACATAAGTGCTCAAAATTCATATGAGACAGAGGCTTAGTCAACACATTTGCAATTTGCTCATCGGTGCTCACATAATGGAGATTTATAGCTCCCTTTTGCACCATATCACAAATGTAGAAATACCATATTTCTATGTGCTTCGACTTATCATGGAACACAAGGTTCTCTGTCATCTTTATACAACTCTGGTTATCACATAGAATCACTGTGGTATTTAACTTCAGATCAAATAGATCGATAACAACTTTTGAAGCCATATGGCTTCACAACTGGCAGAACACGCTGCAATATATTCCGCTTCTGGAATGTTGAGAGAAATACTAGACCTTCTTTTTCCTGATGGATTTTTTTGGATGGTATTTAGATCCATGGGAGTGTCATACAAGCAATGGGATCCTAGCATTGTTTGTCTTTGGAGAGATGATTGTGATCAGAGTAGTGCAGTAAAAGCATGATGGACTCTTGGGATATTTTGCTTAAGGACAAGCAATTTTGGGAAGGGAGGACTGTCATGTCCCCAATTTTGGGCTAATTCAGTGACCATGGGTAAAAGGGGGCATTATTTCCCTAGGAAGATAAATGATAAATTAATAATGTAACTATATAATAAATTTTATCCTAAGTTATGTTGGAGGAATTAATTAATTTAATTTAATTTAATTCTCGTAATTATTAGCCTAAGTCCAAGGGAGGAACTAATTTTATTAATTTAAATTAATTCCTTTAATTAATATTCCTAAAATAATTGGGAAAGTGGGCCAAGAGGATGCCCTCATGAGGATAAGGTTGCCAAACTAGAACTGGAAGCAAGAAAATAACAACAGAGGAAAAGTAGAGAAGGTGTAAGGACATGCCAAAAACAAAAAAGTGGAAACAACCAGAAAAAGCTAAGGAGGGCGCAATTTCTAAAGGAGAGCTCATTTTTCAAATTGGAAACGACCCAAAAAGAGAAAGGAGGGTGCAGTTTCAAAAGGGAGGCCAGTTTAAAAATCAAAAAACTTTTACAAAGCAGGAAACATGTCGAGACAAAGGGGGGTGCAGTTTCTAAAGGAGAGAAAATCTTGTAAGGAAAAAGAAAGGAAGGTATGTCTACTCATGTGTGACCTATTATCACAGGTCACCAAGCTCTTCCAATTTCTCAGCAGGTCACCCTCAATTCTATAAAATAATGATTCCAACTCCATTTCACAACTTTTTTCATTATGAGTTTATGAGTGAAGCATTCTAGCTTCTCAAGGCAAGGTGATGCACCCTAGCCATCCAATGGGAGATGAGCCCCATTATTCCTTCTTATTCTTCTCTATTCTAATCTATTCCTCTCCATGGAAGATATGAGAGTTTTATGCATCCAGATCTATGGATTACTAATAGTCATATCCATATCATTCCATTGTTGAAGATTCATAAGCATCTAGAGAGTATTCTATAGTTCCAGTTCCATTGGAGCTAGTTTTGGAGATCACCCAGTAGGAGGAAGATAGCTCAGTGAATACGCCCATGAAACTATAGGAAGATCAGTGAATCATTCATATCATTTATCATACTCGTTTACAGTCAAATATCAGTTTCAGATCAGAGATATATTCACTTCTCTACTTCTTACACTCATTCAGTACCATTGGAGCTAGTTTTGGAGGAGATCACCCAGTAGAAAGAAGATAGCTCAGTGAATGCACCCAGGGAACTCCAGGAATATCAGTATAGACTTCATATCATTTATTAGACCTGTGGACAGTCAGATATCATCTTCATATCATAGTTAAATTCACTTCCCTACTTCTTACACTCGTTCTCTCTTAGTGTGTAATATTTTCCTAGCCTGTGAGGCTCTTTGTAATTATGAATGTAATAAGATATTAAATATGCATTTTGGATTTCATTTTTCAACCTTTTATTGTTAATGGAAATTTATCAAAATCATATAATTCTTTATAATAGAATTTATTAATCCTTCAAGGAAGTTAGAGAATCAGGAACGCAAGACTAGCTCAATGAGCAATTTTAAATAACTAGTTTTGCCATATTTATTGTAGTTCTTTATCTGAGCATCAATTTTCATATATGTAAGTTGTATGAGCATTTTAATAGAATATGCAAGCCACTCCATCCCACTCCTTGAGTTTTGGAAGCATTTAACAGTGTTTGGAGGAATCTGTAAACCTCCTAGTTGAGCAATCCCTAGTCGCGCCCTTGACTAGTTTGCCTCCAAATTTATCTGTAACCTCCCAAACTCATATGAAACCTGCACCAATATGTTTAAATGAGTATAATGACTGATATAACCCTTAATTCCATCCAGAGTCAACTCCCATTCTAGTATGCATATGCTGGAAGCCTAGGAAGCCTCGAAGTAGGAAACAGACCGTTTGTCTGTTGTTGAAAAGTGAAAGGCTCCAGTACCTTGTGAATAGGACCCAGTGTTTGTCCCTGAATTATCTTTCTGCTGCACATTTTCCATATAAAATAAAGAATCAAAATTCATCCCTACCATCCTTGGTCAGTGAACCAGTACTCCTCACTTACACCCTACACACCATGTAGAAATTGTTTAAAAATTACAAGTTAAAATCTTGATCAATTTGGCAGTTGGAGTTAGTATTCTGGACAATTCTTGGCTGGAATATTACTATGGTATCATATCAATTTCCTCCACCCCTGTGGAAAGAGATAAGCTCCTTGATTGAAGAATGTTTCCTATCTAATTCTTCAAAAGTTGCAGTATGAGGCTCCAACCAATAATTGAAGAATTTGATTTTGAGCCAGATGAAGAAGAGGAGACGTCCTCTGTGGGAGATTATTGTTTTCATAGGTTTGAAGATGATCACCTTGTTGATATTGTGTTGGAAGAGGACATAGGAACTGACCTACCTTTGTCTACATGGGATTATGGAAGAATACTCAGTGGAAGGAATCTAAAGAAATCCTATGAGTACTTCATGGAGTACTATGCTTTGAGGAAGGAGATTCAGAAGCTCCTAACCTTTAGAGAATATTGTGATTTGGAGATAAAGAGGTTGTTCAAATACCCCTACAAAAGAGATATCAAAAGAAGGATTGCACATATGGTTGATAGTGTGTGCAAAGAAGTGGAGGCAAGATTTTTTCCCCTAGGAGCTAAAATGGAAGGGAAGGACAAAGATGTGTCCTCAACGCCATGCAAAATCAATGAAGTAAACCAAGAGCCACTCAGTTATTCAGGTGGAGAAGGAGGAAAAAGTGAAGATGAATTTGCATCCCTGCATGTGGATCCATCCCAATCTCAGGGAGAAGTGAATCCTAAGGAAGACAAACTTACAGATGTGAGTTTTCATGGAGACTCCAACGAGAAAAATCATTCCTATGCAAATTTTCAAGTTGGAGAGGCCGAAAAGGAGCCACAAAAATGCAGTCAAAATTATGATTTTTAAAAGATTCACTCTTCATTGCAGCCCTTAGAAGGACCCTCCACCTTATATCACGAGGAAAAGTCTGGATTTTTGCATCCATCATAAGAACAATGCAGCACAGAAGACCGAGCAACATTCAGTGAATTTGTTGGAAGCAAGGAAGGTGAATGTACCTCCAATTTATTTGTGGTTGATTTCAAGATAAGTGCAGAAGAGATGGGGCATATTGATGATGGTGAGACATCTTTTGGATCTGATCCAAAAGAGGAACACAATTCATATTTACAGTCACCCCTTGATCCTCACAAGGAAACATAAATTGAGCACATCTCATTAGGGTGTGAAGCAGAGAAATGGGTGGATGAACAAGCCATGATAATTCCACCACTTAAGGAGGAGAACATGACACATGGTGAGTTAGTAATTTATTATTTTTATATTCCTATGTGTCCATCTGAATCAGCAGCCACGTCTGATGAAAATATTGGCATGGTTGAGCCCTCAAATGTTTGGGTTCGTGAGTTGGAGAAGGCTGAAACTTTGAGAGAAGATCTTTTTGGTGCACCAAAGATGAATGAGCACCTAAGTTTCAGCCCAAATTATGTTTTTGAGGACCTAAAATATGATTATATTGCAACAAAAACATATGGATCAGATTTCAAAAGCTTGAGTGCATTGCATGAAATTGATCCGGTGATGGAAAATGAAGAGGAGGAACATTTGCAAGAACCTCATCTTCTTGCAGGGTCGTTGAATATGGATGAACAGAAGATCCAAGAGGCCTTGAAAATTATCCATGACACTCATTATTCAGTGTCAAAGTTATGTCAGGAAGATGCTTTAATGGAAGACCAATCTTCCTTCGAATCAATGGAGAATATACAGAAAGCAATGTCCACAATCAAAGGTAATTTCTCACAATTGCTTTCAGATAAAAATGACATGTTTGAGCTTGTTGAGCATGCAGAAAAAAAATATTTTCATATATGAAGAAGATAACTACAAGCTCAAAGGTGATTTGTTGGCCACCCAAGATTCTTTGAGATACGCTCAAAGTGCCCTCTTAGAATCACAAATGAAGATAGAACAATTCCAACAAGAGTGGCAAGAATTGACTGAATCCTCAATTTTTCCTGAGAGTCATCCCTTTTGGGTAAATGACATAAAAATTCCATGGAGGAACCTCATGAGTGGGTGGACCATGAGGAGCAGTCTATTCGGTATGTGCTTGAAGAATGTGCAGAAAAAGTGGATGAAAAACAAGCACATGATTTTTTACAGAATGAACCTTAGAGGTTCATTGAAGAAAGTCCATCTTCCAAGAAAGAGGAAGATGAGTTCACCATAGATGGATCAGCCATCAATGGAGAGGATACATCCACAAATTCAGTGGATGAAATGTCCATATGCATGGATCACCATCCTTCATTCCCCACTTCACATTCGGCCACAAATTTTGGGAATGAAAATTGGGTAAAAGGATTCTTCCTCTTGGTGTCATATGATGAGAAGGAGGATCCTAAAATTGAGGCCATGTTACTTAACCCGCAGCAGTTGAGGAAGCCCATGCATATGTGTGCAGCCACTTTTGACAAGAAGGAATCAGAGCTACACTTACCTTCAATGTGTGGGTCAATTGATGGATTTTTGCACCCTTGGATCAATGACAAAGAGTTGATCCATTGGATGAAGAGGGGAGCACCTATTGAGTTCCATAGAGACCATGATACCTCTTTATTTGAGGGAAACATGAACATGATTGATTTTGATACAACTTACTCTCTTTTGGAGAAGCATTTTAGGACATGGGATCCTCACCCTTATCACTTGAGTTTCATGGATACCACACGTATTCCTTGTGTGCATTGGTCACATAAGAACTTTTCAGTTGGAATGGAAATACTGGTGGAGTTTTGGCCTCACTTTCTGGAAGCATATTTGGTGATGGATAGTCTTCCTTTGATTCAGCCCTACATTGGAGAGTTGCATATCTTGATTGAGGGGCCTTCAAAGTTTCATAGTTTCATTGGAAAATATGATTATCCAATGTGTTGGTATGATGTTTTCATCCCTCCTATCATTTCATATGATGATGATTTTCACTTGTTACTAACGTTTGGTGAGATGGAGTATGATCAGTGGGATCCTAGTATACCACGGGAGGACAGTTTTCCATACATGACACTGCTACCTGGAAACTTGCAGTTGAAGCAGTGGAATCTAGACCTTCTTTTGCCAGGTGGATTTTTTGGATGGTATTCAGATCCATGGGAGTGTCATACAAGCAATGGGATCGTGGCATTGTATTTCTTTCGAGAGATGATTGTGATCAGAGTAGTGCAGCAAAATCCTGATGGACTCTTGGGATATTTTTCCTCAGGACAAGCAATTTTGGGAAGGGGGGACTGTCATGTCCCCAATTTTGGGCTAATTCAGTGACCATGGGTAAAAGGGGACATTATTTCCCTAGGAAGACAAATGATAATTTAATCATGTAACTATATAATAAATTTTAGCCTATGTTATGTTGGAGGAATTAATTTATTTAATTCTGGTAATTATTAGCCTAAGTCCAAGGGAGGAATTAATTTTATTAATTTAAATTAATTCTTTTAATTAATATTCCTAAAATAATTGGGAAAGTGGGCCAAGAGGGCGCCCTCATGAGGATAAGGTTTCCAAACTAGAACTGGAAGCAAGAAAATAGCAACAGAGGAAAATTAGAGAAGGTGTAAGGACATGCCAAAAACAGAAAAGTGGAAACAACCAGAAAAAGCTAAGGGGGGCACGGTTTCTAAAGGAGAGCTCAGTTTTCAAATTGGAAACAACCAAAAAAAAAGGAGGGCATAGTTTCCAAAAGGGAGGCAAGTTTACAAATCAGGAAAATTTTACAAAGCATGAAACATTTGGAGACAAAGGGGGGTGCAGTTTCTAAAGGAGAGAAAAGCTTGTAAGGCAAAAGAAAGGAAGGTATGTCCACTCATGGTGACCTATTCTCACAGGTCACTAAGCTCTTCCACTTGCTTAGAAGGTCACCCTCAATTCTATAAAAGAAGGATTCCAACTCCATTTCACAAATTTTTTCATTGTGAGTTTATGAGTGAAGCATTCTAGCTTCTCAAGGCAAGGTGATGCACCATAGCCATCCAATGGGAGATGAGCCCCATTATTCTTTCTTCTTCTTCTCTTTTCTGATATATTCCTCTCCATGGAAGCTATGAGATTTTTATTTCAGATCCAGAGATATGGATTACTGATATTCAGATCCATATCAGTCCATTTTTTAATATTCATAAGAATCCAGAGAGTATTCTACAGTTTCAGTGCCATTGGAGCTAGTTTTGGAGGAGATCACCCAGTGGAGGAAGATAGCTCAATGAATGCACCCAGGACACTCCAGGAAGATCAGTGCATCCTTCATAGCAGTTATCAGACCTTTTTAGAGTCAGAGATTAGTTTCATATCAGATATATATTCACTTCTCTACTTCTTACACTCATTCAGTACCATTGGAGCTAGTTTTGGAGGAGCTCACCCAATAGAAAGAACATATCTCAGTGAATGCGCCAAGGGAACTCCAGGAAGATCACTCCATCCTTCATATAATTTATCATACCTATGGACAGTAAGATATCAGCTTCATATCAGAGTTACATTCACTTCCCTAGTTCTTACACTCATTCTCTCTCAGTGTGTAATATTTTTCTATCATGTGAGGCTCTTTGTAATTCTGAATGTAATAAGATATTAAATATGCATTATCGATTTCATTTTTAGACCTGCTACTGTTAATGGGAATTTATCATAATCATATAATTCTTCAGAACATAATTTATTAATCCTTCAAGACAGTTAGAGAATCAGGAATGCAAGACTAGCTCAATGAGCAATTTTAAATAACTAGTTTTGCCATATTTATTGTAGTTATTTATCTGAGCATCAGTTTTCATATATGTAAGTTGTATGAGTATTTTAATAAAATATAGAAGACAATCCATCCCAGTCCCTAATTTTTTGGAAGAATTTAACAGTGTTTGGAGGAATCTGTAAACCTCCTGGTTGAGCAATCCCTAGTAGCACCCTTGACTAGTTTGCATCCAAATTTATCTGTAACCTCCCAAACTCATATGAAACCTGCACCAATATGTTTTACTGAGTATAATGACTGATATAACCCTTACTTCCATCCATAATCAACTCCCAGTCTAGTATGCATATGTTGGAATCCCAGGAAGCCTCGAAGTAGGCAACAAACTTGTATGTTGTTGAAAAGTGAAAGGCTCCAGTACCTTGTGCATAGGACTCAGTGTTTGTCCTTGAATTATCTTGCTGTTGTACATTTTCCATATAAAATCCAGAATCAAAATTCATCCCCACCATCCTTGATCAGTGAACCAATACTCCTCACTTACACCCTGCACACCATAAAGAATTTTTTTGAAAATTACAAGTTAAAATCCTGATCAATTTGGTAGTTGGAGTTAGTATTCTGGCCAATTCTTGGCTGGAATATTACACAAGATCTTGAACTCTATTGCACGTTTTCTCTTGCACCTATCTATGAGATTCTCATTTTCAACCTTGTAGCGAAGGTTGATGTCTCATCACTTCTAGGTGATCCTTGATCTCATCATTCTATCCCATGGGTTTTTTATGAGCTCGTACAAAGTCTTCTTCAATCTGCACACATGTGGTTCTTTGAGTCCTGGAGGTTTCTCAATATCTTCTTCTACTTGGATTACACCATGAGTATGGCTACTAAATAAACATATCGTCATAGTCGACTTCCTCTACTTGATTTCATAAGTCTTGTTTATAGTTTAACCATTGTCACTTGTTCTACGGAACAAGTCTCATCATTCTTCATTTGTAGGTGATTGTTGTACGATACTTCCTACAAGTCAAATTCAATAGCATGGTTAGAAACATTTAATAGTTTCCAAAACATATGCATAAAAACATAAGTCACACTGTCATAATGCTATCTTAGCCAATGCCTCAACACAACATTCATCCATATCCCGTATTCATATGGTAACTTTATAGATGCCTTCCATCTCTACCAAAACATTATTAAGAGCGTGCACTACTCCAAATATGTCAGCAAAGAGGTTTCATTCTAGATAAGTAGCAATGGAATGTTGTATAGAACCATAGGCTACTTACCTATCACATGCATATCAATGAAAACATTCTAACATGCATAACAAACATCCTAAATAAATGTGTACACAACTGGACAATATCATTTAAACAATTAGGTAAAAATGACAATTCAAATACTTATCTTTGTTTATTTGGTAGGATCTCTTTTGATCCTAGTTTCCTTGCAGGGATTATGGGAATGTCTGATGGTTAGCTCTACTCCATCATCTGATTCTAAGGTCCCGTGCCTTTATTTCTCATGATCTATAATGTTGATCAAGACTTCTACCATAGATCAAAGTTGTTTCTAAGTGATATTATGTGAGCCACCTTCGTTTGATCCAATAACAACTACATCTTTTATAAAAGAAATTCTAAACTCTTTCTAGAGCTGAGATATAGTACATTCTTCTTTATCATCAGAGTTCTTGAATCAAGCTTGTATGTTGCTTCTCCTATTCTCCTAGTGAAACTTTCCGAGGGGATTCCTTTTCTTCAAGATTGGAGAGAGTGCTTTGAAGCACCACTATTATAAGACATATTCTTCGATTTATTCCTTTGGTAACTTCTTGGGAGGTTTTTATTCTTCTTGTTCTTCTTCTTGATCTTCTTCGAAAAAATGAGCATGATGTCTTTTGTTATTCTTATTTTTGTATTCTTCTTTTCTTACTGGACAATTTTTAGCAATATGTCCCATTTTATCACAATAATAACATTGATAAGAAGAGAAGTCTCTCTTCTTGTAGTTTCCTTTCTTGTACTTTTGAAACTTCTTAGGAGGATGAAAATCCTTATGAGTTTTCTTCAAGTAGTGAGGTTTTCCTTTTCCTCTTTCATTATGGGTAGCTAGAGCTTGATCATCCTCTCTGAGTAGTGCTTCTCGATTTTCCACTCTAACTTCCTCTTGAACACATTCTTCCCATACAACTTCAAATAGTAGTATTTCGTTTCTTACACACATTGTCTGGATAAAAGAGTCCCGGGGCCTAGTGAGACCATTGAGAGCGGTCATCACCAATTCATATTCATCAAGGTTGTCTCCAATTGCTTCTAGTTGTTATTTGAATTGAGAAGCCCTTGTAAAATATTCTTGGATGGATTCACCTTGACTCATATTTGTACTTTTGAGTTGTGTTCTCAAATTCATCTTTCGATTAATGTTTCCTTCATACATTCTTGATAGGGAATCAAACATATCCTTTGGATTTTTCTTGGAGGACACTTGAGGAATCAAGTGATCTTTAATGGATTCTGTTATGATCCTCATAGCTCTAACCATATCCTTCTTAAGCTTTTCCTTTGCTTCATCTTCTTCGGGTTCTAGCACAACTTCTTTAAAAAAAATTGTAAGATCATTCTCTTCTAGAATGAGTCCAATCCTGTATTTCCAAGCACGAAAGTTTTTTATGCCTTCCAACTTGTCATCAAGCATGGTGCTTAGAGCCATCTTATCCCAGAGAACAGAAGATGACCAAAATTTAAAATTTCTCAAAAATGAAAACTGAACTCACCAAGAGATGTGCTTGACTAAGGCAAGTATGCTGGTACAGTCTATTTCTAAAGAATCCAAAATTTCACCCCTGAAACTGGACTTGCGAAATTCTGAACTGCATTTTCTGGTTTTTCTGGTCCAAAGTCAAATTAGGGTTTGAATTTCTGGAAGATTTAGCCACTGAAAGACTACGATCTTGGTGCCAATAGATGTGCCTTGGAGAGGCACACTTCCCTATGTCACTTGCACTCAAAAATCCTTATTCTGTAGAAAGCCCTAATTTTCCTTGTCCGGAGATGGAGAGAGAGATTTACCTAGTGAGAGTTGTTATTTTCAGTCTAGCTTTGATACCATGTTAAGATTAAATGCTACTATAGACTAAATTCTAACTTCGAGAGCATTTAATACATTTTCACAATAGCAGCATAACAAGGATCTCTGAAAGATACACAATCACAAGGTACACAACAATATATCTGGGAAACCCTCAAGGGGAAGAAAACCTAGCAAGAACTTCCTCAATATAGATGACCAAAGTACAATTCCCAAAAATAGGTCTCACAAATAAGAGAGACAAAAACCCAAACTCTAGAGCCAAGCCAATCCTCCTCCTCCTTCGCAAACTCTCTCTCTCCTCTAATGCACAATGCATGAGTGAGTGAAGGGTACAAATGAGGGAAATACTCCTTCTATTTATACTTTACTTTTCACTTGACAATTAACCTAACTAGGTCAGCCCCAATAACCTAACTGGGTCGACTTATCTAGGACTCAATATAATATTTATATTATATTTTTTTGGGTACTAACGACCCTACTTACAATGGAGGTTTTACCTCGTGACTTTTACATGACCAAATATAATAATGGAATCCTCGAACAAAGGTAAAACATCTCCGACGGAGTTACAATAATAAAGGACAAGTAGAATATTCTTTGAAGTTACATTAATTCAACATGGTTGAGCCAAGGCATGCACATTGGGTGGCAGTAAATCATGTGCTAAGTTACCTGCATGGTACAATTGTATATGGCTTGAGATATGTCTCAGGCAGGAAAGTGAAGTTGTAGGGTTATGCATATTCTGATTGGGTAGGGAGTGTAGTAGACAAAAAGAGCACCTCAGGGTGTTGCTTCATCATGGGATCAGCCATGATATCTTGGTTTAGAAAGAAGCATACTTCCGTCACACTCAGTACAATGGAAGCATAGTATTATGCAACCAATGTTGCAAGTCACGAAGCAGTGTGGATTCAGAATCTTCTTGTGGGGTTATTTGATCAAGAGCTAGAGATGACAGTGATATACTGTGACAATCAAAGCTATGTCAAGATTTTGGAAAATCCAGTGTTCCATGACAGGTCAAAGCATATTGACATAAAATACCACTTAATCCAATACATGGTGCAGAAGAGAGAAGCAAAGCTCGAGTACATATCCATGAATGATTAGATAGTTGGCATTCTCACCGAGCCTCTGTCCAAGGAAAATTTTGTATACTTTAGGGACAAGCTTTGCATGATGGAGAATGCCTCCCTGAGTGAGAGGGAGAATTGATGGATGTGCAACATTGATGGATGATGAGCAACAGACATTCATGAGAAGTGAATTGTAACGCCCCATATTTTGACTAGGCATGTTTATTAGTCAGACACCTTGCACTTTATTTGCTTATTATCTGTAGGACTCAGCTAAACTAAGTGAAATATAATTCCAACATGTTAGATCTGATCATATGTTGCTATTATGTTTGTAAGGTTACTATGCTTATATAGATACTATGATTATGATGTTATAGCGTTACCATTCTCATGATGTTATTATGTTTATGCGGTTACTATGATTATGAGGTCTAGAAAGTGTTCTTTACCAATACAAGGGATGTGGCATATTTTTGGTGTCAATACTAAGCTTGAACTATCATAATTGCATGAGTCTTCCAAATCATATATGTTGAATAATTTGTGAGGATTGTAACCCCTTGTCCATGAATTGCAAAGAGGAATCCTATCGACCCATATTAGAATTTCCACTAGGTGGTTTTCACATGGGATTGTGAGTGCACCTGAGATAGATAGTGGGTGCCCCCTTGGATTTCATCTCCTTGGGAATAGTTTACTATAACGTCTCATTCATACCTTCACTTTCCTTACTAATGAGAATTTGGAATCAACCTTTGATGCATTTGAAATGCTTAGTTGCATATTGAAAATTACTTGTTCTTTCTTAATATGTCTCAAGGGTGTACTCTTTATTTCTTCTTTAATCAGGAAAACTTACCACCAAAACCATATTTTCTAACCATTGTAAGCACACTTAAAAACCACGTTTTACACCACCTGCACATTTGTTCCCACTAAATACATCACTTTGGAAACCTTCTCATATTGCACACAACTTCAAAAATGATTAATTGATTTCACCTAGATCTAGATGTTTCGATATAGGTGAACCTTCTAAGCCCTTCCCATCTTAGTTTCTATCTTTGTACCTATGGTATGTCACCTTAATCTATGTCATAATATAGGAGCATCAATTGTCGATACATTCAAGTTTTTCTATATCCATGTCAGGATCAGGAGGACCTAGAGCACTACCATAATTAACCACCCCTTCCTCCTCTATCCTCCTTTATACTTACTATGTCTTATCAATGACCCTATCCAACATGGATCCACTTGGGTGATCATGTCTACCACATTCCTATAATATATTCCCAAGTTCAAAAACCCTTATAACCTTCAAATTTGGGGATCAAAACTTGAGAATACATGCATTCGAAATACATTATTGTACATCGAGGATTGCCCCATTGAAATAGATGTGATGCAACTGGAAGGACTAAAACCCAATTTAGTTGCAATGGTTAGTAGTCTCGATGTCTATTTCAAGTCAACATTTCTAGAAGAGAGAAATGAAACTCATAATTATGTAATTCAAAGTAGTTTATTCTCAAATGATTTTGCACCAACTCATGATGTTGCATTGTTGGAACAACATTGATGGGGAAACCAAAAGGGACCTCAATTTCTTTTTTTAAATTAACATATGTGGCTTAACTGACTTATCAATCATCGCAAGTATAGAATAAATTTCGAATGCACTTCTCTTAGGTGATGTACTTTTAATTTTAAAAGTCTAAATATCATCGCTTAAGGGACATTTTTAAAGTCCAATGAATGTCTCTTAAGCGATGTTTGTAGTCCATGAAGCGTCTCTTAAGCGATGTGTGTTCGGAATTACAACATTGCAAAAGCAACGCAAGTACGATAAAATTGAATCGACATTTATCAGTTTTTCCTTTGACATTTAACAGACACAAAAATGCATTGAACTTGTGTCAAATTTGGACCCCAATTATAGTAGTTTCCTATATACACCTTATAGATTCACCATGAATCTCTACTCTTCTAGATACAATAATAGATTTGTCCAAATAATTGGTTGTCAACATTCTTACCTCACTAATTTGGATTTATGAACTCATATTTGAGATGTATACCTTTCACACTAGATATGTTATTGTGGTTTTATAAGGAAATATAATTTCCATAGGAATGAGTTTCCATTAATTCTATAAATATATAGCATAGAGAAGCTTGCCTCTTAGGAGAGAAACCAACTAGGATATTGAAGTATGGAGAAGTTGGCCACAAAATGAATCAACCCTCCCTTAGGTAGACTTGGCATTGGGATAAATGTAGAATTAATAATGTTTGAGTATTTTTATTTCATCCACTATGAGGATAATTAGGTATATAAACTACCATGTGAGTAAGTATTATGTTGGCATACATTATTCCCATAAATAAATTACCATGGGAAAATTATTTTTTTGGGGTTGCATAACAAACTTCCACAAGTTGAGTATCCTAAAAATACGCTAGTTGTTTTCCTAAATTTTAGTTTCCATAGCCTATTCCATTTTCCATATAGTATAATCCTTATGCACAATACTTATACGCTTTAGTAATATTATAATTGGTAAATATACTATTGATATCAATGAAGAGTACATTAGGGATCAAACTTTGGATGTTATTAAAAAAAATCTTATTAGTGTTGTATATAACAAATTGATTTAATTATAGACATGCATTTGAATACATTAACTAATTGTTGTATAGGTCCCTAGCTAAGCTATAACATTTCTTATAGAATTGGAGGGCCAAGAACCATTGAATCTGAACCAATACTTTTCATTGTTGCAATTGGAGAGGTGTCCATCAACTACAATGTCTATTAAACGAAATACCATATGCTAATATATAGTCTCTCGAAGACAACGATGGATTACTATCTTTCTTATCATTCCAAATTGTTTGGGCCTCAAAGATTCCTATAATCTTAAACATAGCAATGGAAATAACAAGAGATTGGAAATTGAAAGCTTTCTAGATATTTTTTCCGAGAAGGGATCCGAAACAAAAGTAATACCATAGAATAACCTTACATGCCTCCTTTCCTTCTAAATTCCAAATCTCCCACTTGACAAAAGGATTGGGGCTATGTCAAGGTTTTTAAGATTCCCATATTTCCCCAATATCTTAGGGTGAAACACATATCCTATTTGACTATGTGAAATACTTTTCCACAAAAGATATTGTCCAAAAGAAAACCCCATAGGGCCTTTACTAGTTCGTAATAACAATTTTGCAAAGAAATCCAATATGAAGAGTAATGTGCACCTGTACAAAATTTGGTATAAGATATAAAGCTTACTAAGGCTAAATGTTAGCAAGCCATTTTTCAATCTTATTTTTAACTCTCTTAAGAAACGCTCTTTACATGAGTTTTTGAATGCAAATGGTAGCCTAAGAAACTTAAATATTTATCCATGGTTAATGCAAGGCTATCCAATACCTTCAATCTATTTAGAATTTTCACACTAACTTTTCCAATATCATTTAAATATTTTTTTCCAACTAGATATTTAAGTCACTATAGTGAAAAACATATGAGGAAACTCCATTGTAGTATCCCACAATGTTTGTTTTTCTAGATTGATAAAAAATGAATCATGAAAAAATTCCCATTTACTATTTTACCAAAATTAGGCTTAGTTATTAGAAGTACAGTGATAAAACCATGGTTTATATTGTATATATAACATTGAATATCCCAAGGCTTCAGTAGCCATAACTTACAAGGTAATGGATAAAAGAAAATTGTGTTGAATGGGTCTAAATACGTTAAAATACTTCTCATTTACATATATTAATGAAGATACATGTAATAGTTTCAGGGAATGAAGTTTGAATAGTGATAAAACAAAATGAATCAAATAGTAAGCCTTTGAACATGTCCAAAATGAAATTTTTCTCCATGCCATCATGCATTTTGATAGGAATTACATATAAACCAAGAAGCAATCCAACTATTGCCAACACACCCAAAAATACCTACACACAAAATTCAAACCCTACTCATTGATTTAAATGAGGAAAATATTGAATAAGAAAATGATAATTCATCAAACCCTACTCATAGATTTAGGAGGCATTGTGCTTGCATGTTTCAGTGATCTCCTTCACTTGTGGTCCCCTGCTACATTGAGGCCCTTCATTGGATTTCTTCTTGTCTCCTTGTCCATGTCTCCTATGTTCCCATCTCCTTGCTCATGTATATATATGAATAGGGTCCCATATTTTTTCTTGCGATTGGTCTCCAAGAAAACATAATCCTTCCCAACAATTTTTTTTTTTTTAAGCAAAAGTAACCAACATTCTATTTCATCCAGATCAAAATTACAACCTTAGTTTTTACAATGCACTTGGCTCTTAAACAACAGCCTCTGAGATCCAAGTTCCCATATATAAAAACAACATAACCTCCCCAAAAAGTACCAGAGTACCATAACAAAACAGTTATGAGCAGTGCTTTCAGGCCTATCCATACTCTGCATAAAAACATAATACTAACAGTGCTACCCATATTACCCAAACAGACAATAGTTCTAAACCCCATTACATCACAATCACTATAAAGAGGCACCAGCGGTAAGAAAACCCCACATCAAAGAAACAGTAGCAAGCCAGACCCGCCAATCAGAAGGAATAGAGAATTTATCCCGCAGGCCCAACCTCATCCTCAATGTCCACGACCGGAGGGGCTTCCTTGCCCGCAACCTTACCTCTAAGATCAATCACTTTCAAGTTATCCACCTTCTTCAGACGATTAAAGAAGGAGATACCCATTTCTGCTGCCATGGCATCCAGTTTCATGTGTACCCAACTGGTTTCCTCCGCATGCTCCCTGCAATGTTCCTCCAGCTTTTGCATACTCAGATAACCCGCCAAAATGTCCACCCTTTCCTCCAGGGTTTGGGAGATGAGCATTTTGGTTACCTAAAACATTACCACCGCACGGTTGTACAAAGCCATCCTACCCCTGGTATTACCAGGGTCTTGAATCTGGTCTGCCATAGCCACCGCCTCCGATGGAAGCTCCTGCTCCCCCACCCGCCTCCACGGATGCTCCTCCATCTCTTCCAAATCACTCTGCAACTCCTGAGGAAAAAGGCGACAAAAGAAAATCGCAGTAGAAGCAACTCTCCACTGCTCCTGACTAGGCCCAGCCTGGGCTTCATTACCCCTGCTCATATTACTCGGATCACCCTGGACATGGCTGCTCCATCTAGCAGGTCTCCCTCTCGGAGGCATGTTCACAATTACAATACCACCACAGTCTAACCAGCAAGAAAACACAGTAAAACTTAGCAAGGCACAGGCTTTATCATAACCACGGTAGAGATGTCTAAGGCCAACCCTGGTGAAAGAATTTATAGGAATGAATCCACTCTCAACCATTAATTCCACCATAATGAGGCGAGCTCTATAGTAATTCCTCTCGTCCTTAGCCATTGTCACATTATCAGAAACCTTATCAACAACCTCCAATCTAAACGTGAGAGGCCAATCACCAATTTCCATCTCACACTCCAAATATCTGAACATAATTAACAGGCGCGATGAATACAGGCCCGAAGGACGAACAGTTAACCCTTTCAAATGATTATCGGAAATCCTCCCATCACCTCGGCACAAAGCAATACACCTCCTATTAAAAACCATTACTTGTCTTCGTCTGATGCAGGCTCGCTATAGGATCCATCGCACATCTGTCATTATCATCAATTTGCATACACTTATCATGACACGTGCCCACCGACATGTTAAGGGCCTCTCCATCCCATCCTACATCCTGATGACTGGCACCTTGATTAGTGAGCACATCCGCCAAAAAATTCGCACTTCTCCGCACATGATGGAAGGTGACGGAATTCATCAACATAATGATGTCTTCCAAACATGTCAGATGCCACACCAACCTCCATGAAGGTGCCAACTTGGCCGCACAAGTCCCATTGTAAATATTGGTGGCTAGCTGGATAAGAAATTTAGATTCACCCTCCTCGATAAGACAGTTGATGCCACGAAGATCCACCATGCAAATACCCTGCAACATAGCTTCACACTCATCCACGTTATGGGTCTCTTTGCCCAAATGGCCATAGTAGCTATACAAAATATTCCCCTTATCATCGCACAGGATGCCACCATAACCAGCAATGCCCGGGTTTCCTTTAGACGCCCCATCAAAATTTAACTTGATCCAACCCGATAATGGAGGAGACTAAACTACCAAACTGTCAGGAGATGTTCAATGCGGGCGAAGGCTTCCGATATGGCTAGGAGGTTCCCAAATGCCCCAGTTATGTAAAATACTCACTTCATTCGTCGGTATGTTCATATCTTGCTCCGTCCATGAATTTAATTGCAGAGTCTCTATGATGCCTCTCTATATTTGACTCCATATAACCTTGTAGGTCTGTTGTTTCCCTGTGAAAATACGTTTATTACGTTCTTTCCACACTTCCCATAAAAGAAACCCTGGAAAAAGCTCCCAAATCCGATTCAGAATGCTTCCCTGGAAGGGATCCTTTCTCCAATGTTTGATCATTTCCGCAGGGTCGGTTCTAACTCTATCAGACAAGCGAAAGATCATAGCTCCCTCATCCCATAAGACCGAGGAGAAACTACACTCATCCAAGAGATGAGGAATTGTTTCACCATGCATTCCACATAGGATACAGAATAAAGGTCCCTCAAAGCCCCACTTAGTGATATTATCCCACGTGAGAATTCTTCCTTTCAACACCAACCATAGGAAAAGAGTGATTTTAGGACATAATTTAGCTCCCCAGAGGCGTTTCCATTCACCTCCCTCAGCGTGATTAGCATGTCCATTCTGGATGGAGTAAGCTTCCTTCATAGTGAACATACCTTTAGGTCGATATCCCCAGCGCAGTAGATCCAATCCCATCTGAGATTTAACCTGTCGTTGTTGTAATATTTCATGGATTTGCTTCCCTATCACCTCCGCATAGTTGGTCGTCCACCAGTTAAGCGGTTTCCAAACACGAAAAGCCCTGTCAGTATGTTCCTGCTGCCAATAATACTCAATCGTCTGCCAATTGTGGTTGAAAGCAAGTGAGTCCATGGGCATATCATTCACCAGAGTTAGAACAGTCGGCTCTTGTTTCCAAGCATTCGACCACATATTGGCCGAAGATCCTTGGCAAATCTCCCAAAAGCTATGTTTCCTGATCAAATCACGCCCCTTCCTCACCATATTCCAAATATGCGAACCTTGCTCCGGTCCATCCACCCTGACCCAGTCTTGTTTTTCAGTCTTCGGAGCATACTTCTTTCCCCAGAAGCTAGCCCATTGCTCAGCTATATGAGTGAGTCAGCACCACCAAATTTTAGCTCCACAAACAATACTAATTTTCTTAGGATCGCGTAGACCTAAACCTCCTTCAGGATTAGATTTGCACAAAGTATCCCAATCAACCAGAGGCCATTTTCAGTGATCCACGGTGCCACCCCAAATAAAGGAGCGTTGGATATTTCTGATTTCCTTCAGAATAGACTTAGGTGCAGATAACACTGAAAACAGATACAGAGGCATCGCTTGCAGCACCGCTTTAACAAGGACAACTCTTCCTGGAAAGTTCAAAGCTCTCAGCGTCTAGTTTGAGAGTTTCTCCTTCATTTTACTTAAGAGTTATTCCCAAGAAACATTCTTTAAAACAACATCAGACAGGGGGGCACCCAAGTATTTGGTTGGAAGGGAACTCTTTTTTAAACCTAAAATCCTTACAATGTTCCTTTGACTAACAGGGGGAGTATTAAATAAGAAAACCAAGGATTTATCCATATTGATAGTAAGCCCAGAGGCTTTTAAGAAAATATTCAAAGCCTTCTTGATTTGTCTTGCTTCCTGAACAAAGGAGAGTGTCATCTACAAACTGCTTACGCGTTATAGCTTTCTCATAGGGTTGGAACCTAAGACCTTTAATGCTCCCTTATTCCACTAAATTTGAAATGAGCCTTCCTAGTCCTTCAGTAATAATCACAAAGAGGAAGGGAGAGAGAGGATCTCCCTGTCGGGTGTCCCAAGAGGGTTTAAATACAGCAGACGGATACCCATTGATCAGGATAGAAAAGAAAGCAGTGGATGTAAGGTTAGCTATCCATTTGATCTAGACCTCACTAAAACCAAAGGAGCTTATAATCTCTTTCATGTAGGTCCAGTTTAGTTTGTCATAAGCTTTGGATAAATCTAATTTAAATAACATCCCTGTTTTCTTACTGCTCTTTAAGGAGTGAAGGACCTCCTGAGCTAGGATAATACCATCGAGAATTTGTCTGCCTTCCACAAATCATGTTTGTTCCAAAGAGATCAAAGAGGGAAGAAGGGGTTTGAGCCGATTATACAGGACTTTCGTGATGAATTTATAGATAATGTTACACAGGGAAATCGTTCTAAACAGATCAGACCTCTCAACCACCATAGTTTTAGGTATCAAGGTGGGAAAGGTAGAATTTAAAGCAGGGAGAACCCCTCTCATTTTCCAGGATTCTTCCACCACCTACCAAACTTCACTTTTGATCAAGTCCCATAAATAATGAAAGAAATTATCAGTAAAACCATCAGGACCTAGGTATTTTCCATCCTCCATTTGGTTAATGGCGATCTCTACTTCATGGAATTCAATATGTGGAATAAGCATCTCATTCTGCTCATCCGTAATAAGCCTAGGAGTAACATCCTTGATTTCCCTGCATGCCTCAGTTCGGTCCACCTGTGGTTCCGTAATCACTTCCTTAAAATGATTAAATAGTTCCTGCTCAATATCTTAATGAGATTCAACTAACACACCATTAGAGGTACGGAGGTTAGAGATCTGGTTTTGGTGTCTATGTTGGATAGTGGCTCTGTGGAAGAACTTCGTATTCTTATCCCCATCCTTCAACCATTGATTCCTAGATTTTTGTTGCCACAAAATTTCTTCTTGAGTCTGTCTCTGGTATAGTTGGTTAGAAAGACTTTTTTCCTCCATAGCCATTTCAGAAGTCAAGCCTAACCGCATGATGCTTTCCTGGACATGTTCCATCTGTAATTCAATCTTTTATTTAGCAATCAAAATGTTCCCAAAGACATCTTTATTCCACCTTTTAATCTTATGTTTCAACAGTTTCAGTTTTTGTTGAAAATAGTACATCTTGGTACCAAGAGGAGGAATAATATTCTTCCACCATTCTTCCACTCCAGTTGGAAAATATTCATGGGTTAGCCAAAATTTCTCAAACCTAAATGGCCTTGTCATTCTAGTCCCAATATTACTCCATATAAGGGAAACAGGCCAATGGTCTGAACCCGCAGAGGCAATCGAGCAAGATGTCAGAGTCCCACCTAAAATCATAATGCTTTTAGAAAAAAGGAACCTATGCAGCCACAAAATGCTCCCCTCCTCTTCTATTATTCCAGGTGAACCCATTTCTCCCCATATCAACATCAATCAGGTTACTTGCCTCAATGAATTCATCAAACAGGGTATTTTCAGGGGTCAGGATCCTTCTGCCACCTTTTTTCTCAGAAAGTGACCTGATCAAATTAAAATCACCTCCAACAATCCAATGAGACCCTTCAAACATTCTCCTAAGTTTATTTAAACTGGTGATGAAATTACGCTTATTAGAATAACTACTCGGCCCATACACATTGGTAATAATACCCCGCGCATTAGAGCCTAAAAGATGAAATTCAGCAGAGAGACTGAAGTTGCTAGAGAGAAAGTCTGTGAGGGACACTTGCCGAGGGTCCCACAAGAAATCCACTCCTCCAGAATGGCCAACAACATCCAGCGCCATACATTTATACTTCTTCCATATATTATGATCATGTAGGTCTAGTTGTGCTCCAGAACACTTCGTTTCTTGTAACAAGACCACAACAGGTTTTTCCTTCATAATCTTACTTTTCAGAGTTTTTCTTTTGTGAGGAAATTAGTCCCTCGAATATTCCACGATACTATTTTCATTAAGCACTATATCTCACAGAGAGGAGAGCTTCCTGTATTGTAGGGTATTGGCCTAAGTCAACCAATCTAGCCCCAATTTCTCGATTCGCTCCCTGTTGGATCTACTCCCCCTCTTCGATCCTCCTTCTTTGAACTTCCTTTTGCTCTCCTTCAATTTTAGGGGTCCAATCCCCAGGATGGGGTAGTTTTTGTTTTCAGAATCGCATCCTTCAACAGTTTAAGTTGATTATCCGTGATAGAATGAACCTCAATGTTTTTGCAAGCCTCTTCAATGCTATCAAGATCCAGGTCTCCCAGTTCCATCTCCTCCAAGTCCTCTTCCATATGCTCTGTTTCGAGAGGGTTTTTCCTTACAGATTTATTCTTACTACTAGTCTCGGTTACCACTTCTAAATTTTCAGCATCTAGAAGAGGTGAATCCTGAGTCACTAGAGGTATTGGGGTTTCTATCAGGTCGGGATCCAAAGCAGCAAAACAATTCGTACAGGTTCCCTTTTTACTCAACTCAAAACCATTATGCCTCCTTCTCGTTCTTCTCCGATTAGGTATTTTAGTAAAACCTTTTGAATCTTGATGCGCCTGAGGTTTTCTCCCAAGTATTTCCATAGGGAAGTTAAGATGAAAATCTCGGGCCAGATGTCCATGGGTATGACACCGTCGGCAATGAAAAGGGACATGTTTATAATTAAGGGTTTGAAACCACTCAGATTCTTCCTAGGTTAAGGTGATCCCCTCTGGTAGGGTTTTATAAATATTCATATAAACATAAAGATGAGCATACGACACATACCTTCCTTGCTTAGTTTGATCTGAGATATTCACAAAGTGCCCTAGTGCGCCTCCTAGAGCCTTCAGAATGTCGGGATCCTTGTATTTAGTAGGTAACGAATAGAGTCTAATCCAAACTAGAGCTATTGATAGATATTCCTTATCAGGATTAAAATGATCCTTCCACATTCTTAAGATAACCCAACCGAGTAGTAGAAATAAGTTCCTCCCTCAAATACACGTTCCTTGTCCTCCACATTAAGGAAAACCACAGTAAAGAAACCCTTTTAACCAGTAGGAGATCGAAGTGACCTTTAGGTTTCCATGTAGAATTAATCCACCAGGTTAGAGCTTTCTCAGAGGGACAGATACCCATGAATTTACCGATCAATGCATGATCCGTCATGTGTTGGATTCGCTCCTTTACCCATGTAGGATTCACCGAGATGGCTGGAGTACTGAGCGATTTAGGGATGCAAGACCCCTGCCCCGCTTTTCCTGGATCTGCATCATGATTATCAGCCTAAGGAATGCAACCCTCTCCTCCGATTCCCTCCTCCTGAATTTGCATTGGCGTAATCTCTTTTTTCTTTGCATTATCTTGCAGTAGAGGAGGGGAAGGGCCCGTCCCCTGTGTTCGTACCATCCCGCTGACACTCACCCCGAACCACATCAAAACCTCCATCCTTTAAACTTCCAGCGAGCAGCTGTTGAAGTTTATCGTTTCTTGGAGCACCATCCCATCATGCATCCATAATCTACCAGCATAGCCTCCTTCCCAACAATTTTGTATCATTCCTAAAAAATGATTAAAAAATTTAAAGTCCTGAACTCATCCTCAAATAATACATTTAAAAAATGAAGGAAGGAGCTAATGTGTGAACACTAATTCAGAATATGGTGAATTGATTCATTGATTAAGGATTACATAATAGAATTATTATGTTTTAAAAATATTTCTTATGTTGTGATCGAATGATCAAAACACCAGTCATGTCCTACAAAAACCACTTATCAATCATAGTTTTCTTCTATCACAAGTTAAGATTCAATAAAAGAGGAAATAATTGATCAAGGGCTTCAACATATTATTGCAAATTTATTTTTGGTAACTTGCACTTGAGTAGCCCTTGATTTTCATACTAGTTATTTCCTTTTTTAACAATAACTTTTCAAGCATATAATTGATATCCTTATATCAACCACTCAATATTTCTAAGTGAAGACTTAATCAATTTAGTAATAATGGCAACTAACACAAGAAGGTGATTTTTCATCAATCTAATCTCGTAGAAAATTTTTCATTTATATGAAAATGAGATTAATGGAACCGTTATAAACTTACTAGGATTAAGTTGAGAGTGGAAAGTAACTCTCATACACTTTACATTCTCAAGATAGTTAAGTTCACATAGCAATACCCCTACTCATATTCAAATTAAGAAGATGCAAATCACATAGTGTGTAGCCAAAAGAAATTCACCATTAAGATCTAAATCAAGAAGGAGCTCATATCAACAAGGGTATACCATAAGAGTACTCAATTTGAATCAGCTGATCACTTTATTAAATAAGATTTATTACATATCCATATCAAATTGATATTGAACTTCATCCAATTCAAAATCCAACTCATCAATATCACAATTTGTATCCAACCCTTCAAAATCATTGAAAGGATTTCCCATATCAACATCTGGGATGTCTAGCACTAAGCCATCATCAATATAATCATCATCATCAAGATAAAGCATAGGACGATGTTAACAACCAAATTTTCTCACCTGGCATGTCATCAATTTCGTTATCCATATACATCATCATCCCACATCATTGACACCATTTTTCCATCTCATTCCATCCACGTGACCTTAGTGAAGTGATAAAAAACCAAAAAATGAAATTCAAACCCTGAAATAACCACCCTAGAAGGAGGTTGTCGGTTTTCCCTCGAAATCAGTGACCTAGGTCATAGATTTTCCCCCGGTAAGTGCGAACTAGTCCCAAAACTTGATTTTCATCAATATTTTTTCATTTCCCACCTTGCTTATAAAAAAAGGGCCAAAAGTGGACACAAACCTTGACGTTGTCCAATTTAGTACATAGATATAAAGCCCAAAAACCTAATTTATCCACTGAGCAATCAAGGAAATGGAGAATGTTCACATTGCTTCTATATCCATCTCTTGGCCATTCATGTGCCTATAAAAATTCCTTCAAGGTCCCCCATTCCATATACAATTTCCATCTCTCATTCATGTCATTATGCTGCCAAAATTATCCCAGAATCAGGAGTAGCCACATTTTACCTTCTACTTCATCTAAAGGAGATTACCATTGTTTCGGTTGGTTGGAAGTGGCAAGATCGTCAAGGATACAAATGGACCTTCTATTGGATAGCTACAAGGGCCTCTCTTCCTCTTCACTATAACAAGGTGCACATCTATGTTGTAATACTTCTTTGTGATAATACAAAAACGTTTTTTGATTCTTCATGCATTGTCTTGGCACTCTTTATGTATGGTGTTTGAAGGATGGGTAGATCTTGTTAGTTTAGTTTTGTTTTGTTTTGTTGTTTTATTTTCCTCTCATTTGAATGTATACCAAAGTTACACAACCCTTTGGTATGTGCCGTTGCATGTGTGGGTGATTATTTACACAAATTTTGGTGACCAAACTAGGGAGGATCCATAATCCCCCTTTTAGTTGTGTTAGATTTCATTTTACATCTATCTTTTCAGTGTTTTCTTGCTTGGATCTAGTTGTGTTTCTTATCTATTTTTTGTTGTTAGAGTCACAAGTAGGTTAATGGGATGAAACCCCATATTTTCAACCGCAACCAAAAGTAGATTCATCATTTTTGCGCTTTGGGTCTAAGTCACAACTTTTTGGCCAAATCCTGCAACCTAGGTCGCACCTTTTCCTTTGAAAGTTACGACCTATTTCAAACCCTATTTTTCAAATTTTCGCAATCCGTTCCACGTTTTCCTTTTCCCAGTTCGATTCGGTTCTCTTTTTCAAGTCAGTTTGCGGCTATAATGGTTGTTTACTTCTCCTTTTAGATGTTGTAGGCAAAGAAGATATCAATAGATATTAGTATTTTCCACGTTTAGGGTTCTTTTTCGAGGTTTATTTTTAGTTGCATTTTTCTTCATTTCAGCAAGATTGATTTCCAGATCTACTTGATAGTTGATTGTTGGGTTTGTTTATAGCACCTTGGTAGCTAGTTTGGAGCCTTTTCTCTCTTCTTTACATATCTACACCTTGATTAGCTATCTTGTTTACATGCTCTCTTGGACTTGTGAGTGGTTTGATTGTGATCATTTACATTGAGATATCATAGATTTATTTCAAGAAAAACATCATTTAGTTTAGTATTGATATTATCTTGTTTCTCTTTTCATCATTGTACAAGCATTTACAATTCCATGTCATTTACATTTTTTATTGTTGTACATACCACTTGTGCACACACTCTCACAACATCGCTTTTTTCATGACCCCAAGTGGAGCCTAAAAATAAACCCTAATATAAACACACTAAATTTCTCACTTGAGGGCCAAAAATAATTTTGTAGCTAGGTTAGGACTTTGGGGATAGGCATCCAAACAATTCTCGCTAGTCACTATACATATGAGACGTAGTGGTTGAATTTCTAGGCAGACAAAATCCTCTTGTAATATTGGACACGATTGAGTCCAATTTTGTGGGTAGGCCCACCCTTTTAGGATGGTATGTAGAAAAACTGGAACCAGGTGGTTGAGTGGTGCACCTTCCCCATTCAATTCTAAAGATCATCCAGATCATTTCCTTTGGGTTGAAGCTACAGGAAAATCATCTGATGTGTCCATGAAGGAGGTTTCTTAGTGGCCATTCTATTATTAATATTACCCATAGGTGATCCCCTTAGGTGGGGGTGTACCTAGAGAAGATAGCAGTCAGCATAGACCTCTCTATAACTATTCCATTCGATCTTCACTCATTGGACCGGTAGGACTCGGGACCCCTATCGTGTTTGGTGTTTGGAAGACCTGACTCATCCTTATACTTATTTCCTTTGGATGGGACTTGAGAACCCCATTGTGGAAAATATTTGAGAGATATTTCTTTTTATTTTTACTTTGCTTATTATAGATATCTTTTAAGGCTAGTGGGTCTTTTCTTTTTCTAGGGTGTTCTTTTCATTTTTTCTTCTCTTTGATAGATTAGATCACTTGTTGCACCCATGTTGCACTTTTTATTTGATTTTGTACCATTTAAAAATTTGATATTATATTATTGAAGCATTGTTTACATTACCCTTGGTTTAGATATGCATTGCTATATTGGGTGTCCTAGATCCTGTCACCATAGCTCCCTCGAGATACTCCAGTAAACTTCGAGGTCGAACCCCTTTGTACAGTTTCTTAGGACATACCATTGGCTCTATGAGTTGAATTCCAGTTTGACATTCATCACCCTCACTCAATTACTCTTATGAGTCATCAGATTCTAACTCCTCATAGTCTAGATCACCTTTGTATTCCCATCTTGTCAGCACCATGGCTAGTACTATTCCCACTTCCACTGGTATCATTCCTACTTCTAGTAGTGGAATCATCCCTCTTTTATGTGGATGAACCATTGGTGGTGGTCCCACCAGCATATCTATGACCAACACCACTATTGGCCCCTATACCTCGTATCCTACTATGAGTATTTCGTTTGTGGCTAGTCTCAACCTTTTATATTTGACGAGACTAACCAATGATTCGATACGTCATGATCTTGCATGGCCTCCCATGCCTACCAAAATCACCTCATACATCCCTAAGTTTGAAGGGAAAGCAATAGATAACCCTCGAAACCATATATTGTCCTTTCATTTGCGGTGTTGCTCCAATAGAATTGTAGATGATTCTATTTGGTTACATTTGTTTCAGAGGACCTTGACTGGCATTGATTCCAAGTCGTATATCAAGCAACCCCATGGGATGCATCCCAACTTTGTGTCCCTATCTTCCACTTTCTTGGTGTTTTTCTAGTTACATGTTTGTTATGATGATGGAGTTGATATCTTCTTGTCGTGCCATCAAACCGCATCCACTCATATCATGAATCACATTCATGAGTGGCATCAACGCATGAGTATTTGTAAGATTAAGCTCAATGACCATATCTTCTTATACCAGTTCCTTAAATAACTCCTCCCTTTTATAGCCAAGTATGTGGCCTCTGAGCACTCGTAAACCGAATAAGAAGCCATCCTTAAGGCTTAGTAATATGACCTTATTTACACACATTCTGGTTACCTATATACAATATTCCCAATTCTCTTGGAGGTGACTCCTCCCAGAAGGATCCTTCGGGGGAATCCCATGCCATAGATGGTGTTATTGATGTTGTTGCATCCCATCCAAATCCATACTCACCTTATCCTCCCCCTTTGAGTGGTTATTCATATGGTAATATGCTAAGTGGCAAGCATCATCACTAGGGCCCTGTTCCTACACTGTACCATCCCCTTGATCCTTCTTTCTCATCCTCACATGCACGAACGATTATCTCCTACTCGACTTCTCCTTCATCCCCCCATATTCATGGAACCTCGTATAGTGGCACCATGTGTGATGGTGATTCTACCGGATACATGGTTCCTCCAGCCATCAACCCATATTATCCTTTTCATGGTTGGCCACCAGCCCCTCTAATGCAGCCACACCCTGCAACTCCCCATTTTCCTCATGAGAAAGTGTACGCTCAACAGAATACGCCTACCCAACCTGCACCAATTAACCATTAAGCACAGTATAACAATTCCAATATGAATAACAAGGGGAAGAACAAAGGAAATAACCAATGATAGGAAGGTGGGGGACCCACAACCTAACCCTACTAAGAGTACAAAAGGAAATCTGAACCCCACAAACCAAGATCCTAATAAACCTCCCAAGCAAGGTAGGAACCCTCATTTACATACTAACTATCCATGTTCCTTTTGCGGTGTTTACGGACATTACACACACCATTTCCCCATCTAGATAAGGATTTCCAATTGTGGACTGAGTCTACCCAATTTGAAGCAGTTAATGCCCCACAAGGGAAACCCAATTTTCCTCCACCTCATCTAACCCAATCACAACTGATGGTCCTACAAAACCCTTCCTTTTGCAAGGGGTAGTCACAACACAACCTATGGCACCTTACCCATCTTTACCATTGTCTTTTGGTCATCCTCATGATCCTTCTATCCAACATCTCCTTATGATATCTATTTATATCAACCTCCAAACTAGACATAACCAATATGGTTCAGCTACTGATACCTCTCATATTAATAAATGGAAAGACTCCACACAAGTTGAAGAACCTTTGTACCTACCTTGCCTGGATCTAAACGGTGTTCCTAAGGTCCCAAAAAACCCTTTATGTTTTGTATTGAATAACCCCAATATCCGTGCAGCTCCTAACTATCGCATTGTGGATGACTTGGCACAATCCCCTACTATCATGTCTACATTAAAAGTTCTTCAGAAATTTCATACATAGAGCAAATCATTATTGTCCACTATATAGGTGCAACTAATCCATTCGACACTTGTCTAATGACATCTGATCTTGATCAAGCCAAGCCTTAGATTCCCTTTTCAGTATCATTTCATATTCCTATGACCATCGAGAACTTGATTATCCATCATTGCATCATTGATGAAGGTGCCTCCACCTGCATCATGTATACCCATGTCTAGTAGAAGCTTGGTTCCCCCAAACTCACGTCATCCCATATGACATTGAGCGCCTATGATGGTCGTGTTTCTCAACCATAAGGCCTTATCCAGAATTTATGTATCATGTTAGCAGGGAAAATAGTCTTAATTGACATTGAGGTTTTCAATGTTGAGTTAGATTATAACCTCCTCCTTGGGCATATAAACATTTATTCTATGCAAGAAGTTTCCTCTATGGTTTTCAACTTTATGATGTTCCCCCATGAATGGAAGATTGTAAATCTAGATCAACTGGCCTATTATGATCCTAAGGGGCCATCTTTTCCAGATTATTGTTATCGACGGTTGACAACAACTTTGGAATCTTGTCTATTTCTTCATTCGTGAGTGTTAGTCTAAGCATCTTTCAAGATTATTCCTTGGTTAGGTTTTTTCAGGCCTTACCTTCCCCACCAGTGAAGGTGTATATATCAAAGTTGTGCACTCTCTCCTATGAGAACTCTATCGCCCAACCTCAAACTACACCCTCACCCAACCAGTAGCGAGGGAACGTGTGGGGAGATACACCTATACAGCAAATCCTATTTCTATTTCCACCTTTTGGAATAGTGACCAATCCCATGATGGTTATTCTCAATCTCTCAGGATTGACATTACCCCTCCTTGTTTGGTACCTTACTCCACCAAACCCTCCCCCCACACTACAGGTCACCTTGACTACTATGCAACCGATTAGTACTTCCAAGTATCCACCTCCTGGAGTCATGAACGAAGCCCCATCCGCCACCCAACCTCCTCCCAAATAGAAGGTTGGGGGGATCCAAGAATGCAATGACAGAAGCTACTCTAATCCATGTCATGAATCCCCCTCCTCCTTCCATGGCTCAAGCACCACCACCATGTGTTGTGTGCAATGTCTTGGGTCACACCACCTAGTAGTGTTTGGAATTTCCCACCTTACATACTCACCTTGAAGCAACATAAGAGAAAACCGATGAGAACACTCTAGTTGTACATCTCCCTAGTGCTCCCAAGCAGTGCAATAAGTCCCCGTGCACCAACCATTCCTATGCATTGTGTGGCCTTTACGATCACTACTCACATCATTGTACTAATCTCCCCTAATTTATATCCATCTTGGCTGATTTGTCTTGAATCTCTCTAGAGTACCAATTCACCACCATTAAGGAAGTACCTCCTCCGGCATCATCTTTAGATGGGATGACCAACATCTATTACATGTCATCCTCCAATAAGGCTTCCACATCATCCCATACAACTACAAGTGTTTCAATGAGCACAAATCCCTTTCATCTATCTATTCGATCCTTTCAAAGCAATGAGGAGATTCTTGAATCCCTTGTAAAACTAGAATTCCCTTGGAATGACATGCACCATCACGCATAATTCATTCTAGAGGAACATACTTTTCCTTCTCCATCTTCAGATTAGTTCTACAATGATTTGAAATACTTTATTCCTCATGGTAACGTTGATTGGTTCAAAAATTCGATCCCAACCCTGAATTCCTTTAAAGAAGGTAATATGGCCAATATCTCTCCCACCATTTAGGTGGACATTTCGGCTAAACCAGGTGTGACCGAGAACTTCCTCTTATGTGCTTTTTGTACTCCTAAAGAGATTTTGTCTCTTATAAGGCATTATTTCAAAGGTTTCGTGATGTTTTTTCTTGGTCCTATGCTTAGATGCCTGGAATTGACCCCACCATTTTTTAACACTGTATTGATACATGGCCTAATGTCACACCAATGCACCAAAATCAAATACATATTCACCCTTTGAAAGTGCCGACCATTAAAGCTGAGATCGACAAGTTGTGCAAAGTTGTATTCATTTATCCTATTGAATACACCACTCAGATATCTAACCCCATTCCAGTAAAAAAAAAGGTGCCATACATGTTTGTATAGAATTCTAAGATCTAAATATGGCATGTACCAAAGACTATCATCCCACCCCCTTCATCGAGCAAGTCATTGATGATTTCACTAAGCATGAGGTTCTTTTCTTTATGGATGGATTCTCGGGGTATAACCAGATTCAAATCCACCAACATGATCAATATTAAACTGCCTTCACCACCCTGTGGGGAAATTTCACTTACAGAGTCATGAATTTCAGGATCAAGAACATTAGAGCCACATTCCAGCATTCCATGTCATATTTCTATGATGATCTGGTCCACATTATCCTCGCATACTTGGACAAACTCATGGCATTTTCCAAGAAATGCTTGCATCATCTCAAGGACCTTCATCACGTGTTCCTCTGATGTCGTAAATATAGCATTCACTTGAACCCTCTCAATTGTGTATTTTTCACTCCTATGGATCAATTGAGGGACTCATGATTTATCAAAAAGGGATCATTGTCGATCCTTTGAAGGTTCAATCCATCATTGACCTTCCCCCTCCAAGGACCTTGTGCCAATTCCAAAGTCTTCAATGCAAGGAAAAATTACACTGATTCATATCGTATTATGCCATGACAGTTCATGGATTCTTGCATTTTCTTCCCTCCAACATTCCTTTCATTTGGGACAAACAAGCACAAGCATATTTTGATGCATTGAAAGAGGCTCTTATTTCCACTCCCTTGGTTTACCCTCCATATTTTACAAAGGATTTCATTCTCTACATCTCAGCATTTGATTATTCTGTCACCAGAGTGCTCGTCAAAGAGGATACTGCTTGCTAGGAGCACGACATATACTACATAAGTAAGAACTTGTCCAGTCCACCTCTCTCATACCCCCATGAGGAAAATATAGCCTTAGCCATCATCATTTCTATTCAGAATCTTTTCCATTACATACTTATGAGTAGAACCAAATTTATTTCAAAGTCGAACCCAATGTTATATCTCTTGAATTGATGCCCTATCCAGGGTCAATTTGTCAAATGGATCGTTATCCTATAAGAGTATGACATCGATTTTGTAACCACCAAGGATTTGGATTTAGTGCAGCTCATCACATATTTACCATCTACTTTCCCATCGTCCCCTATCACTAGTCACCTTCTGGATGAAAATGTGTTGCCATATCTTCCAACAATCCTTGGTACAAGGACATCCTTGTGTATCTACACACCCAAAATTTTCTTCCTCATCTTAATCACAATGATATTGATCACCAATCCCCCCAATACCTTCTTATCGGTGATTTTTTATATCGATGAGGAATTGCGACAGTGTCTCAGACATGATGATGTCGAATGGATCTTAAATTACTTCCATAGTGGAGCCTATGGTGGCCATCTTTAGGGAATGTCTACTACCCAAAATATGATCTGCATTGGTTATTTTTGGCCAACCCTTTTTTTCAATTGTATTGTGGAATTCAAACACTGTTGTAATTTCCAACTTTGTGCTCCAAAGGAAAGAACCCCTCCTACACCTCTACATCCACCTATTATTGTTGGTCCCTTTATAATTGGGAGATTGAATTCATGGAATGCAACCCTACGTCGGTTGGTGGCCATAAATACATCATTGTGGCTATCAAATTTTTCACTAAATGGTTCAAAGATGTGCCAACCTTTAATTATACCGGGTTCACTGTGACGCATTTATTTTTCAACCACATTATCACTTGATTTGGATTCCCTTTCCAATTGGTGGTTTATCATGGTTCTCACTTCGAGGAGATCGTCTGGAAAGAACTTGTGCATCTTTTAAAATTTGAGCACCATTTTTCTTCTACCTAATATCCTTAGGGAAATGGATAAATTGAGGTCGTTAACAAGATCCTCAAAATCATGCTCCAACAAATAGTGGATAAGCACAAGTATAAGTGGCATCATATGTTATTTTCAACCCTATGGGTGTATCAAAAGACAACCAAAACTGTGACGGTTTTTACTCCCTTCCATCTCATTCATGGAGTGCAATGTGTTCTCCCTATTGAGTGTCACATCTCTTCACTGCACCTTGTCGTCGAACTTTTTCTAGAGACTAGCACTCTAGAACAATGATTGATTACTTTGGAACAAGCAAATTAGGATTGTCGTGTAGCGCTCCAAACAATTGAAGCTACAAAGCAGCGATCAAAATCACACTACGACACCCACGTCCACCAATGCACATTCCGGGAATGTGACCTTGTCCTTGTATATTACCAATCCCATGATAAACTTGGAAAAGGAAAGTTAGAGTCTATGGGGAAAGGACCCTACATTTTGAAACACACCCTCGGCAAGAGGGCATACCTCCTCTCCAATATAAATGGAAAACTCTTGAGGAACCCTCACAATGGGTTGTACCTCAAGAAATTCTATGCGTAAACCAAACAAACGCTTGTTTGTTGTATCATAGTTTTCTTTTCTTGTTTTTCCATTTTGAAATTAACCTCATGGCTTGTTTCCTTGGTATTATCATATGGATCATCATCTTTTCATCTACATCGGTTATGCTGACAACACAAGTAGATATTATTTTAATCTTGAGTCGGTTGCGTGGGTCCTTTATTCCTCGTCACATGACTTCATCCATATGAGTCGTGTATGTATTGGTGTTGCCACCAATAACCATGAGGAATATGATGTCATGATTGGCCTCCTAGAAGATTCCCTCCATATGCGCATTTTTCTCCTTTGTGTTTATCTAAATTCCCAGTTGCTTCTTGCACAGTTGAATAATTGTTATTGGGTACGTGATCCTTGTCTTTTTAGAAATTTCTTATGCACTAGACAATTGGTTACACTGTTTGAATCCATTACATTCATCCATGTTCCTAGGAGTCTCAATAGTGTACTAGACCAGATGGCTAATGACATTCTAAATTAGCACATTCATCATCAATATCAAGGAAATAAATCATTCATATCCATTCATAATCATTAAATCATTCATATCCATTCATAATCATTGTGCATTCACATGTACATAAATATTTGCATAACCATAACATCATCATCATAATAAAGGCTCATGTAAATAAAAAAATTCATTCACGTGCATATATATATATATAAGCATTTGTCCAAAATATAGGAATGTTTACATTAAGGAGCCCTAATAGCTCTATAAAACTGATATATCAATAAAAAAATCCCATTCCCATAGCATGGGGGGAATCTCTACAAGCTATTGACTAGTCGTCAAGTTAGTCTGAGGAGTCCTCAATCTCCTCATCATCATTGTCGGGTCCTATACGGGGTATGTCTCCTTGCATCAAGTCTTGAATCCCCTGGGCCGCCATAGATTTATGACACATGATCTGATGCCACTCAAGGGATTCCTGGTAGCACACTATGATCAACTCATCATCCAAATGCTTCCATCCATCGTTAGTTTCCCTCAATTAGTTGATCTTTGTCTCGGCAGAGTCCCTCTAGGATCACCTTGGTACTCCTCCTCCTATGTTGTGCTCAAGGTGCAGGTTCGAGTCCCTCAACCTTGCCACGTCATCTCTAAAAATTAGTTGGGGGCATCAAACCCACATCTGCACACACATATTACGAGTCATCAGTACCATAATCACATATAAATTTAGCTAACATTTATGCTAGTGTTGTAAACACATCAATGATCATAATGCATCAATCATACATATCTTTGGGCCCCCAGGCCTAGCCGGGAGGATATGATAGCTCTAGGCCTCCCCTGAAGTCCATCCCTACATAATGTTAGTCCTCGGTGACTACTGAGAGCTACCTCCAATATGTAAATAATCCTTGACTGAAGATACTACCTACAGCACTGTACCCCTCTCAAATCATCATCTCACCCCATCAGCGCATCCTGGGATTCATAGGCCCACTATCTCGTACTATGATGTGAGGTCGCAGTGTAGGCACTCTCTCAAAAAAGAATGCACAGATAAAAGTGGCGAACCCAAAGTCACCAGTGTGTTGATTGTAGTGGTTCAGCTGGAACTGAACCACTGTTAGGAAAACCTGGGCCCAGCCAAAGTAGTTCCTCGCCGGCACTTGCTCTACCATGAGAATCTAACTGCTAGAGATCTCATGGGTCCCACTTGATCCAAGTACTCAATACAACTCCTACCATAATTTCCCGTGTATCTGGGATCTCTATTTCCGCCATGATTATGGAGGATCCATGTAACTGCATGCCATCCACATAGTGACGAGCCATAATATCCTCCATGTCTAGATACAGTGGATGCGCAAGTTTAATATTGCATATGAGCCCCAGTCGTAGGAGGCCTATCATGAAGTACACGTCCTATAGAGTGAGCTCTATGCGCTCATCCTATATTATGAAATCTCTAGCATCGCAATCCTAGTACTCAGTAATCTTGTTCAACAGTAGTCTTGTCGATCTCATTAAATGGTTCTCAATGAACTTGAGCAACCCATATCGTGAAGGGCTATCTCTAACAAGTTGACCAATGCAGATATCCTGCCTGATGTTTGCAACATCCCTCTCCCTCCATTTCACCCTCACCTTTCATTCCATCATCAAAAGGATCAATCAATATTTAAAATCAACATTTTGACTAAGGTCAGTAGCTTTCTCAACAAAATTTGTGATCTAGGTTGCACCTGGTCAAGGGAAACTAGCAAGCTCATATCAAGAAGTGTAGACCATAAGTGTACTCAATTTGAATCAATTGATCACTTTATTAAATACTATTTATTACATTTGCATACCAAATTGATCTTGAACTTCATCCAATTCAAAATTTGACTCATCAATATCAAAATTTGTATCCAAACCTTCAAAATCATCAAAAGGATTTCCCATATCAACATATGGGATTTCTAACACTAAGACATCATCAATATAAATCATATGACCATGTGGGCTAATAGTTGGATTGTAATTTCATTCTTCTTTTCATCTAACATTGCGTCTTCTTGCTCTCTTACATCTTCTTCATAACGTCTTCTCCAGGAAAAATATATTTTATAGGGCTTCTTCTTGGATCAAATCTAACAACAAAATCTATCTAGCACATGTGAATAAAATATCTGCTCACATTGAATTGAAAGTACATAGGGATCTATATTCATCTCATACCTAGTAGTATTAATCATGGTAAACCCATTATCATTATCAGCAACAGTCCTTTCATCACCTTGTAACAACAATGTGTACCACCTAACCTTAAAGAGAACAATTTGAAGGATTTAAAGTCTATATCTAGTATATCTTCCAAATATCCATAATACCTCAAATCATATGTGGTCAGATGTTTGTCAGCCCACTAGGAAATATTAATAACTTGAAATTTTGCAATTATCCCACTATCACAGGTTTTATTTTTATCATCCAAATGTTCGGTGTGATATTTTATGCCATTACACCACATAGCTTTGTGATATTTCATTTGCATGCTTGACATGTTATAAATGCATTTTCATGAATTCATAACTATATATATAACATAATTTGAGGGACAAAAAAAGACAAAACAAAAATAAGAATTAAAATCTAAAAATAAACGGTAAATGCTTACATTTCTATCTTTTGCACCATATGCTAGATCAATTTCCTTCTACATCAAATTCATATCATTATCCATATAATCTCTTCTAATCAACTTGGCCACCCAATCCATGATAAGCTATGGTAAAATTTGTTGCATTGCTCTATCCATATCTTCATCTATTCAAGATTATTTGCAATGTATAAATGCATTGCATCTCACTCTCCATTACGTGTATGAAGAAAAAAATAGATTTAGTTATCAACCAAGCTTAAATAATTATGTTAGAAAATAGTATTAGTTACAATAAACTTTAAATATTCATTTCACCGTTATCCATCTACTTTTCCCCAATAACACATCCCCTTCAAATTTATTGGTCTAATTGACATCCCAAAGGAGGGGCACATCAATATCACCCACTACTTGGGGTAAATACTCACTACAATACATAACATATTGATATACTATATAGCCTTCAACCATTTAGCCCTTCGGACATGATCTTTGTCTATCAAAATCCTTCAATCCCTTCAAGTGCCTCTCCACTAATCATATTTCCCTAGTGTGCATGGGACCACATATTTCAATATGTTTGAATAGGTGTACGAGGTAATGTTCTTGTGAATTGAAAAATCATGGAGCAAAATACGTTTGTATTTCACACATTAAACAAGGAATCTCTCTCTTCCAAAACTTGATATCATCTATATGCATTTTTTTAAATGACAACCATCTAATAGTGTGCAAAGAAATCATGTGTCAACATATAATTATATAATTCAAGTAATTCCAATATCAATGAGTTCTACAAGTAACATTTCAATTATAATTTTTTACTTGCCTCATCTATTAGCCAAGATCATATATAACTTTCTTTATGTCATTTTCAATGTTGTTTGAGAGAACAAGAGGTAGAACATGTTCTAATAAGGAAAGAAACATTACCATCTAATTTTCATTAGAAACAAACATATATTACTAACAAATAATGTATATTATAAGATGATAAATATTAAAAAATCTCAAGCCTTAATAAAGGTATGTCAATTGTGAGTCTTTGCCCCACCAAAATCATATTTTTCATTAATATATTTTTAATTTTTTTTTGGAAGCTAGTTGATGAAACCTCTATTATTGGTAAAATTACATAAAATACAAAAGAAATCAATGGTTTACCTACCACCTACGAAACCAATTCAATCACTAAAGGAGTATCAAAAGGGTTCTAATACCATGAGCCAAACTTTCACAAAATTAAATCAAGGATGGGAATTCTACCCTTCATGGGGAAACCATAATTGTCCCATCCTGGGAAATTGTCTTAAGCAGAGAGTTGAAGACATAGAAAAGAAAACCAATTTTTTTTTTGGCCAAGCCATAGCTATCATTCCTAGTCAAAACTAAGACAACTAAAAGATAAATCCTGATTAAACCTATGAAACATCTCCCTTTTCTTTCTGAGGACAATCACACACTTGCAAGGGGTTAATCACAGCATTTGCTAATATATCCAGTTTGGAGTGGATATTATTGACAACATCATGAATGGTAGCAATATCCACATGAATGCTAGCTTGAGTCTGATAATTTTCCATAAGAAACCAACCAAGGAGAAGTTTCAGGATCCAATACATCTCCAAACTAGAAAAACCTTCCACATTGATATCCTTCCCCTTAGCCAAATTCGCTTGGAGACTAGCCGAGAGACTAGCTTCTACCTGATCAATTTTTTATTGAAATGACAAAGGTTTCTCCCCTTGATACCTTTTCTTCCAGCTGGTGATGCCACCGTCCTCCACCTCACTGACAGCGGGCTCTTTGATGGAGCATAACCCCACTCTACGAGCTATCGATCTTGTGGCTTATTCTATGAAGGAGTGAATGGTGACTAGGTTCTCCCAAAATCACATAATGCCCCTTCCTCATCTCGAGCCAGAACATAAATCACCACTAGATTGAAATTAATGAACCCACGCTTCATCAAGGATGTGAGGTACCCACCATATTATGCACACGAAACTACTTGGATCCATGAATGCTCTGCACATGCAATGACTCTATTCAATAACTATCCATAGATCATCACCATGTCATATTCATCCTCCCCTACTTGAGCCTTAATCATACCTCCACCCACATGTTGCACATCAACCTTGCGTTCACCACCTGTCATGTCTAGATTGCTACCTGCGCCTCCCATGCATCATGTGGAGGGGGAATTCCTTGGCTCACTTCCCACCCTATCTGAGGATTTGAGATCATTGTAGGAAATGGAAGTGCATTTGGTTTTGAGTGGAATCTAGAAAAGTCTCCCAATCATACTCCCTATGATGCTACTTTAGGTTGACCCCTGTTGTAGGTACAACAGATCCCATGTTTTCTAGAAAACATGGGAGCCCCAAATTTTTATATGTAAATAAAATGATTAAATTCCTTGGTCATTTTGGGGTTTTTCATCATGCTTTCATTTTATTAAGTTAGTAATTTTCCCTTTGGAAAATTACCTTGATTTTGTGTGTTTTTTTGAGTTGCGGAAAGCTTTGATTTTCCCAAAAGTCAAGTCTTTCTGCAACCTGCATCCGCAATCCACAATGCGGATTGCGGAAGCTCGGTTTTAAGTTTTGAAACTTTTTCATTCTGCAACCCGCAATGCGGATTGCGAATGCAGAATCATTTTTAATAATCACGGTTGTTTGCACCCGCAACCCGTAGTTGTGGATTGCGGGAAGAACTTTAATTTCAGTTTTGCGCTTTGCATTTCCTCAACCAGCAATTGCAGATTGTGGAAAGGGTTTGAATAATGAGTTCGTGTCTTGCATCCCCGCAACCCGCAATTGCGGATTGCGGAAAGGTCATTTTATTACATTGTGTGGTTTTTATTTCCACAACCCGCGACCTGCAATTGTGGATTGTGGAAAGAATGTATATAATTGTGAAATAAACCTTCTACATTTTTCTTCGGCAACCTGCATGTTTTAATCTTAACTGTTTATTTGCCTCGATCCTGCGGTTGATATTGGATTGTTTTGTTTTGAATAATCATTTTGGTTCTCCATTTTAGAAACTGTTTAATGAGGAATTTGGGTTCCCATTGAATTACTTTAACTAATACATTCCTCTTTTCTGAAATTTTGGAGGTTCGTACTGCAATTGGGAAGCCATTAGTGACCTCTACCCTTGGGGGTTTGAACCTCGAATTTACTAGTAAATTTCCCTATTTTCTCCTAAAGTTAAATGAATGTTGTAGAAGTCTTTTGAGAGTTTCCAAGGATCCATAAGATTAATTTTTATGTCTCAATACCTTTCCAACACTCTCCTTCCCAATTCGAAATCCTTAGGAGTCTTTTGGAGCCATCTACCCTTGGGGGTTTCAACATCGATTTTCCTAGTAATTTTTCCTTTCATTCTCTGATTGTAAATGAAAGTTTCTGAAGTATCTGGAAATTGTACAAGCATATAATAGTTTCTCTAATGTGTCCAAATACATCTCAATCCACTCCATACACCATTCTAAAATATTTGGGATCATTTGGGACAATTGGGGGCTTTACTAGTCCAATTTTCAAAAATTGACTAAATTGGGAAAATTTTCAAATTGGGGACATTACAAACATCCATTGATAATCACACCAAGATTCCCATAAATGGATCATACAAGCATTCTAAAAATGGTAGGAACTAGATAAGGAAATAAGAAGGGAACATATAATCCATAAGTAGGATTATCAACTAACTCTAAATCATTCGTTGTCCCTATCATACTTTCATCTTCTACATGATATAATTTACTTCGTTGCAATATGCTAGATTGTTGACTATATCGATCTAACTCCAAGTATAACCTGTAGGTTAAAGTGTCAACTATATCGACATAACTTTCCCAACAGACAACCAATAGTCACCAACGCACATCTAGGGGAGTGCGGCTTAACATAGCGCTCCCACAACCCCAGGTTTCGAAGGATACATGATGGGTAATACCTCCAACCCTATTGATAAAAATAAGGTCAATGCCCTATCATTGATCATATTTTGTTGATGTTGTTCTTAGAACTACATCTTTGAATAATCAGTTTGGGAAATGTTGCTTCCTCAAAAATCTACACTTTCCCACATATCATAGCAATGTTTTGAAACCAAAGTTAAATAATGAAATAATGCTTAATAGAATACCATTATTATTTTTATGTCCACAACATCAATGTTTCCTTAGTGCTATCATTATTTGACTATCTATCAGCCCATTAACCTATAGGTTAGCTTACCAAAACACACAAGCATGCATAATTATACAACTATGTCCAAGTTATTACAAATGTTACAAATTGGTAATTAATGTAAACATGTATCTTAATTTACCATCTGTATTGCACCATTTATTAATTTACCATGTGTATTGCACCATTTATCCATTCATAATATATGGTATCCATGTACCAAAACTTCCCTTAAATAAATCCTATAAATAGCATCCTTAATAACATAAAGAGTGAAACTCGTACATAAATGTATGCATATATATAGGTACACATGCCCTCGTGATCATAGTTCTATCATTCTAGTTGAGTCAATAGATAATAAGCAAATAAATAACAAGATAGGCCATAATGTAGTTTAGATGTCGAAAATCAAAATATAGGTGTTACATGATCTACTTTATTGGTGTTATCTATATACATGAGAAAAGGAAATATCATCAAATTTGTTTTTCATATTAAGGATCAAGTTCATAATTCTAGCTAAACACAAGTTCTCAGTTCAACATTTATTATTTACGCAATCCATCAACAATTTAGAGCCTTCGAATACCTACAATTGCTTTAATCCTTTATCCACTATTGTTTTCATAAGTATCCACAAGACATAAATTTAGCTTGATTATTTATCCCTTGTCTGACATATGTTAATGTCAAATAATCTAATGACTCAAACAAAATTATGGCCCCTACTCCACACATTCTTGGGGTTCCTAGACAAGCATAATAAATTACACATAAACACACACACACACACACATATATATAACCAATGCAAATCCATCTCAACATTGAATCTATCAGGCATCATTTAGAGATAAAATTATTTTAGATGGAAACCTTCCTCAATTTAGTGCAATACCGTTACACCAAAATATCGTCATCATCTTGGTAATGAGATATATGCCCTTGGATTTTCCCTAATCCCTAAAGAACTAGTGCCAAATTGCCTAGGAAGAGGTTCTACCTTTCCACTTCCTAGTTTGAGAGCAGTGATGCACTTCGCATGTTTACAACAAGTGTCAGATCCTTGTTGACGTACTCTACACACTGACAAGGTGCATCACTGACCCTTATTGCCTTAATTCAACATGCATCACCCTCCAATGACGCATGTTTCTCTTTGACAGGGTGCAGCAATGCTTGTTTAAAGGAAAAAAGAGAAGATTCGAGAGTCTTCTAGAAAGAAGCTCTCGTGGAGGCTTATCCCAACAAATCATTCTAGGTGGTAGTCGAACCCCTAACTTCTTGGGATGATCCCTTAACCTTCTCCATTGAATCCTCAACTCCCTCTATCCTCTTTGGCCTATCTATGCAAGCTTACCCTCATGGGATAGAGGAGGAAAGATAGAGCATCCAAATGTTGTTGAAATATCCTTGGAGCTAAGTTTCTCTTATCCATTAGGAACAAGGTTGGATCTTTGAGGCAAAGGCTAATTGGAAGGAATTGCGATGTCAAGGCGATGGTTGTAATCTCTCCCTTTGTATTTTCATTAATATAGTAATATATATGCTCTTTCCATAAAGATTAATTGTGTTATATATTTAGAATTTGTTTCCTTGACCACTAAGTTTAGATTGATCAATATTACATATTATTTTTACTTGTGCTTCCACTTGTTCGTCTTATGTTGTTTTGCAACTGGAGCTTGAAGACTACATCAAACAAGGAAAACATATCGTGGTTGCAAGGTAAGTAATTCCTTGTGCTCTTTGTAATTTGATTAATCTAGGAAGGTATATATATTATGTGGTGTTTTGTTCTAGATCTAAACCATTTAGACTAAAGAGATTTGTCCTTGTCCGCATAGACGAAGTGTCTTCAAACAAAATTGGCGACTCCACTAGGGAGAATCCATGTTCTTTGAGTTGTTTAGTTTGTGATTTTCATTTCCTTGTTTATACTCTTGGAACTATTTAATCTGCCTTATTTCTTTTGGATTTGTCCTTTTTGAGTTACTGGGTGATCCAGTCTCAGTCCAGGATCTTTAACTGTCCAGTTACCTAATTTTATTTTGGTATTTTTACCTTTTCTAATTTTTTATTGCGCCTTTCGCACCTGGGTTGTGATTTCCCTGCATTGTTGGTTAGTTTACGCATTTGTCTTTGGGTCAGCGAGCGTCATTGACGCACTCTGTTAGTGTTCAAGAAGCGTCACCAACGCACTTCCCTAGTGAACAGACTACATCACTGAGGGACTAACGCACTGGTACATACTAGCAGACTGCGTCACCATCCAAAATTTTGCATTAGGGTTAGGATCCCCTGATTAAAAATTGGACTAGGTGATTTTCTTAGATCTGTGATTTACTTGTCTCAGTCATAGTATTCTCTAGATTTGTTTTGCCTTTTTTCTTGGGTTTTCTTGAGATTTGAAGCCATGTTTGGCCCTTTGAGTCAAAACTAGTGCTTTGCTTTCATTTTTAAGCGAAATGAATTGCATTTTTGAATCGTGTATCCTACAGTCTCTTTGACCCATATTAAGGTTTCAAAATAATTTTTGGTTTGGTGTGGATTGGCTTGTTTTAAAGACTTGAAAAGTGTGGGATATCCATGTCTTTTTTAGCCTCATTTTCTTAGGTTGTACATTTTGTTTCCTTTACACGTTGAGCTATCTATTGATTGTTGGAAAAGATTGATTCTTTGTCTCCACTTTAGTTCAAAGAGAAGCTTAATTTCATCCCTCTTTTGCTAGATTCACAAATTTGGAAAACATAAATATTCTTCTTGCCTTAGTTTGATCATTTGAAATTCTTGGTCTTACACTCATAAGAAGAAGAAAGGCTTGTTTCAGATTTGTGTGCATTTGAGTTAGATAATATTATTGAGTGTTTTTCTTTGTCTTGAGTTTGATTGAAAATATTTTTGGAATCCTTCTTTCCATAGCTTAGATGCGTATTTTCAAGTGTCAAAAGATAGGAAACGAATTAGAGTTCTTGCATTTGGTGTTCATATAAAGACCTCTTTTGTCACTTTAAGATAGTTTTGGGTGCATGATTTTGAATTTTTTACTCCTTTCTATCATTTTGAAAAAGCTAAAATTGCATTTGCATAAGGTTGTGCATTTGGGAAGAAAAACTATCTCTCTCTCCTTCTTAAGTAGGACTTCATCGAAAATAAGATTTGCATCTCATACTTGCATGGTTTTGAGTCAAGTTCAAATTTCATATGCCCACTTAACCACATAAGATAAAATCAAGCACTAGTTAAATTAAAATCTTTTAGCAACTTGGTGTGATAGGCTAGAGACGTGTTCTGGCGTCATAAAATGTAGGATCTGTCATTATTTTTCCTACACTGCATCTCGGGGACTATGTGGTTCTTCCACGCACTAGTCGGTTGTATAGAAAGGCCTTTCACGTACTTGACAGTATATAGAAAGGTTCTTTCACATACTTAACAGTATATAGGAAGGCCCCTTTCGAACGGTGTGCATAAGACAACACTACTACGGTTTTGAACTCCCACGTACCTTGTGTATATTGAGAGGCCCATATAGAATCCTGGAACCATCCAAGTAAACCGTTTGGTTGTCTTGTTGTCGTAATACACCAAGAAAAACACTCCGGGAGATTACTACGCATGTACTATTAGGTAATCGAGTTATACGACCAAGGGTACGGTCCCAATTCTCCTTGGTTAGTGCTCTAAAAAATTGGGCTGAGTATAACTGTGTTTCTTCCACGCACTAGTCGGTTATATAGAAAGGAATTTCACGTACTTGACAGTATATAGAAAGGTTCTTTCATGTACTTAAAGTATATAGGAAGGCCCCTTTCGAACGATGTGCATAAGAAAACACTACCACAGTTTTGAGCTCCCACGTACCTTGTGTATATTGAGAGACCCATATAGAATCTTGGAACCATCCGAGTAAACCTTTTGGTCATCTTGTTGTCGTAATACACCAAGAACAACACTCAGGGAGATTACTACACACATACTATTAGGTAATCGGGTTATATGGCCAAGGGTACGGTCCCAATCCTCCTTGGTTAGTGATCTAAAAAATTGGGCGGAGTATAATTGTTGGAACCTATAGTATATTGCGAGTTGTGATAGCTTGACACACCGGTGAGAATCCAGCTTTTACATCCCTCCTATTCACAAGTTTGCATGTTGCTTTTAATGTGAGTAGCGTTTTTGGTGCAAGATATTTAGAAGGCCTTAGAGAGTTTAGATATGGAAAACTCTTCTGGGACTACCAATCAAGAAACCCCTTTTCAAGGGGTACCTTTTGTTTTTCCTCCAGTTAGAGATATAGGTCCTCCCTTTATTGCCACTTTAAATCTTCCTGGATTACCCATAGAATTACCAGTATTTTTATTCAATCTAGTTATTTTGGTTGTACCTAATGTTTCAAATGTTAACTCTCCACCACGAGAGTATCAACCCAAAATTGATCCTTCCCCTTCTTCATCGAATGTATCTTCTTATGTTTCTTCTTCCTCACCTAATAAAATCAGTTTTGCTAGTAATCATGAGGATAAGAAGAAGAAGAAAAGGAAGGTTAAGAAGAAGAAGGATAAGAAAGAGACCAAGCATCAACCAGTTGCCTCTGGTGGAACTTATTCTATTCAAACACCTCGTAGACCCAAGTTCCCTTGCAAGCTTTGCATGGGTGATCACTTTCTTAAGGATTATCCTGGTCTTTCCAAAGTGTTAGAAGAGTGGTCTAAATCCTCCAAACAACCCATATCATCATCCTTTGGACATCATATTGATGATACCACATTGACTAGTGACTCTATGGTTAAGGGTCGTAAAGGTAAAGTCAAGAATCCTTGTTTGTTATGCAAGGGAATGCACCTTACTTACCTTTGTCCTCGCATGGATGAAGCTTCACAATTGTTGGAAGACATTACTGTATCTCAAAAACACCTTCCAACAGGATATTGTAAGTTGTCTCTTGACCCCTCATTGATTGATGAAGCATTCGATCCAGCTCCATCCTCGGTCGATCCCACTCTTTCCTCAAAGAGTGAAGAACAAGTAGTTCATCCCACTCTTCCTTTTAAAAGTGAAGTTGAAATGGTAGATTCGATGTCATCTCCACTCGATCCCACTCTTTCGTTGGAGAATTCCAAGACTAAAGTAGTCACCATGACACAATATTTGTCTCATTCTACTCTTCCAGTTGAGAGTGAATTGAAAACCAATAATATTTTCCTTGTCAGTTTAGATTGTTCTAGGAAAGGGAAAATCCTATCCATTTCAATGGGACCCCCTCTATGTACTAAGGTCATTTCCTTTGATTGGAATAGTCTAGCAGAATTTTATCTTCCTTTGGGTGTCCCTTTCCATATATCTATAGGATTTTTTGATAAGGAAATATTTCGCACAATAGTTGATGAAGGAGCTTATGTTAGTATTTATCCTCAACTTATTGGCAAGCTATAGGTTCTCCTCAGCTTGTGCCAGTCACTGACTAGATATTGTCTTTTAATAGAAGACCTATTGGACCTTTAGGGATCCTTCCTCAGTTACCTATTACCTTAGGAAGGAAAATTGTCTACATTGATTTTATAGTAGTCCAAGGTCCCTTAGATTTTAATCTACTCCTTGGATGAGATTATGTCTATGCCATGAAATATGTAGTGTCCACACTCTTTTGAGTGATGTATTTTCCTCATCATGGAAATATGGTGACCATTGATCAACTTTCTTTTGTTACACTGAACCATTGCATGGCTCCCAGTCATCAAACTTCCCTGAATGTTCCTCGTGTTTTAGTCGTTTCTTCCCCTTAGGGATGGGGGGCATGTCTCCAGCCTCTGAAAATCGTGTCGGAGTTATCCCCCTAGATTCTTACACTAGGGAGCGCACTACCAACCTCTAGACATCATGTTGGGTAGGAAATGATTCCAAGCATAGATTCTTATGATGGGGGGCATGTCTCCAGCCTCTGAAAATCGTGTCGGAGTTATCCCCCTAGATTCTTACGCTGGGGGACGCACTACCAACCTCTAGACATCATGTTGGGTAGGAAATGATTCCAAGCATAGTTTACCTTTGGTTTCAAGATTGTGTAAAAATGAAACCAGTCCTAAGTATAGTTTACTTTCGGTTTCGAGCTTGTGTAAAAATGAAACCGCTCACGAGTAGAGTTCTCTTTCTGTGTCAAGCTCTTTAAAAAATGAAACAGGTCATCATGAGCAGAGTTCCACTTCTGTTTCAAGCTCGTTAAAAAATGAAACGGATTCTTCTCCCATTAAGTCGAGTCTTTCACTGAAATTGGTACCTAAACCTTCTTTTCGTCTACCTATGCCATTTGATCCTTTTTCCTCCTTCGTCTCTGGTGAACATATTCCTATTAGTAGCCAGGATTTTAATCAGATGAAAAAGAAGACTAGGTGAACGAATAGAAGCTTAGGGGGGATGTCTTCAACCTATGGAAATCATGTTGAAGCCAACTCGACCGCCTCTCCACATAATAGTCCATTTTCTCTTCATCTGGTGTGTGTTTCCATTCTCTAGCATTCTTGGCTTTTCAATAATCACTAGATACAACTTCATCACGCGCAACATTGTCAAATGGCTCAACTATTTTTTGTGATGACTTCATCAACAATCTTGCTCCATAGATGTTTACAAATAGCTTTCTTGATGTCATTTTCCCTATAGTCATAAACAAAACAAAACAAAAATTAGTATATGTTTAAAAAAAATGTTAATATATAGTTATACAAAGCATAACAATTTTTTAAATGTAGAAGGGGCTCAAGAATTTTTTTTTTAATGCATAGCGCTTGGGCTATGCTACGGGCGCCCGTAGCATCCGTAGCATAGCCCAAGAAATCTGCATTTGTGGGCTTAGCATAGCCCGAGGGCTATGCATTGGCACCCCACGCCCAATGTATATCCCTTGGGATATGCTACGGGCACCCACATAGCATAGCCTGAGAGCTATGCATTTGCGGGATGCGCCCAATGCATAGCCCAAGGTTTATTTATTGGGCATGCCCCCGCGCCCAATGCATAACCCGAGGGATATGCAATGGGCCGCCCATAAGGTGCCCAATGCCCATTCAAAGGAGCTTGAGGGTAGGATATTAGCTCCTCACTCATGCACCCAAAGGAGCATTCCCCAGGGCCATCCTTTGGGTGCATGATCCCTCGGGCCCAAATAAATAAATAAATAATTACCCAGGTTTTTACAGAGGGCACGCCGAAGCCCAAAGGAAAAAAAATTACATTAAAACATTAAAAATGTAAAGTATTTAAAAGCAACATTTACATTCCAAAAATAATTTAACTAACCTTGACAATGTTCGAAGCTCTTCGATGGTCTTCAAAGCCTTATGGATCATTGTTTGCAAAGGGTGACTGTAGAAAACCAAATTGTGTTAATATAGCATAAAATAAGTTTTTTTTACCGCTTTACGAAAGCGGGATTAAAAAAAATGGCAAAAGCACAGAGAAAACATTGCCAAAGGAAATATAAAATAGAAAGATTTATTTTATAAAAAATAGAACAAACCTTCAAAGAACTATTAAATTACCCGAAATTTCAAATGTGAAGAATAGAAAACCAAAATAGTTTTTATGGCTAATATTAAGTTTAACATTATTTGTTTTACGAATGCGGGATTAAAAAATGTGTAATTAGCTAATGCATTATTTCTAAATTTAGAGAAGAAGACATTAAATGAAATTTGCCTAGTGTTATGACTTTTGGTTTAAAAAATTAATGTAAATAACTAATATTGTATTAAAAAGTTTGGATAGCATTGTTTACATGTCATTTTATCAGTATTATTACAATTTTTATACGATAAATTAAATTATTTTTAATAGTGTTACGATTGTGTTTGAAATGTGTGATTTATTTTGCAGGGAAATTTTGAAGGGAATGCTTGGGAGGGAAAATTTCGTTCTTTTACCTATAAGATTGTTGGGGGTTGACAGTTGCACCATTGTACTTTTTGGTGAGTGTGAGAAAATTTCATTCTCTTATACTTTTAAGTGAAAAGTCATGGACTCGTCAGAATCAATCTCAATGTCTAAAGATGTACATGAAGATGGTGGAAATTTTCATTTAAGTGGGGATTTCAAAGGCACCGATGGTTATTTACCTCCAAGTGAGGATTTTAAAGGCATTGATGATGATGATGAAGAGCTTCCTCCATGTGGATATTTTAAATACACTGAGGAAGATGGTGACAATTTTCCTCCAAGTCACGATTTTCAAGGCACCAATGATGATTTTGCTCAAGGAAATGATTCTCAAGGAATCAACGATGATTTTCCTCCAAGCGATGATTTTCAAGGCACTAAAAATGATTTTCCTTCAAGCCAAGATTTTCCTCCAAGCGAGGATTTTCAAGGCACAAACAATGATTTCCCTCCAAGCCAATATTTTCCTCCAGGCAAGGATTTACAAGACAACAAAATTAATTTTCCTCCAAGCAAGGATTTTGATGGGATAGATAATAATTTTGGTGAAGATGAAGGCAACAATGATGATGTAGATGATTTTCCTCCAAGCGAGGATTTTAATGGCAACGATGATGATTTTCCTCCAAGCGGGGATTTTAATGGCATTGATGATGATTTTCCTCCAAGCGAGGATTTTAATGGGATTGATAATGTTCCTCCCCCAAGGAAGGATTTTGATGGCACTTATGGTGATTTTCCTCCAAGCAAGGATTTTAATGGGATTGATAATGTTTCTCCTTCAAGCAAGGATTTTGATGGCACTGATGATGATTTTCCTTCAAGTGGGGATTTTAATGGGACTAATAATGTTTCCCCTCCAAGCAAGGATTTTGATGGCACAGATGATGACTTTCCTCCAAGCAAGGATTTTAATGGGACAGATGATGATTTTGGTGAGGATAAAGGCAACAACAATGTTGAAAATGGTTTTCCTCCCAGCTAGGATTTTGATGGCTCTAATGATGATTTTCCTCCAAGTGAGGATTTTAATGGGACAAATGATTATTTTGGTGAGAATGAAGGCACCAATAATGGTGAAGATTATTTTCCTCCAAGCGAGGATTATGATGGTAATGATGACGATTTTCCTCCAAGCGAGGATTTTAATGGCAACAATGATGATATTCCTCCAAGCGAGTATTTTAATGGGACGGATGATGATTTTGGTGAGGATGAGGGCACCAATAATGGTAAAGATGATTTTCCTCCGAGCGAGGATTTTGATGGCACCGATGATGATTTTCCTCCAAGTGATGATTTTGATGGCACTGATGATGAATTTCCTCCAAGCGAGGATTTTAAAGGGACGGATAATGATTCTGGTGAGGATGAAGGCACCAATAATGATGAAGGTTATTTTTGTCCAAGCAATAATTTTGATGGAATTGATGATGATTTTCCTCCAAGCAATTATTTTAATGGGACAGATGATGATTTTCCTCCAAGCAATTATTTTAATGGGACAGATGATGATTTTGGTGATTATGAACCCACCAATGATGTTAATATAACCTCAAGTGATAAACTTGATACTAATGAGGATAATCATTCTCCTACTAATTTTGGTGATGATAATCTCAATGAGAGGGATGATGTTCCTCACATTCATGAGGATATTCATTCTAATGAGGATTATTTAATGGTTCATGAAACGCAAAGGCAAATTGTACCAATGAGAAAGATTAAGTGTAGGACTAGGCCATTTTATATCAATCCAAAGCATTCTAGTTATACAAGGTCTAGGAAAGATTTGCTCATAAGTCCCAAATCTATTACTTGTTTGATTTCAAGTGGGTGTTGCCAAAAACATTGTCTGAAACAAATGCACTACAATTATGCCTTAGAGAAAAGGCAAGCATATCTATCAATGAACAAAAATATGCAAAATTCATATTTGGTAGGGTGCATCATTTCTATAAAGGCAGGTTATGATTATCGCATTGGAAGTATTTTGCTTTACAGAAGGGCATTCAAAAGAATCCACACAATAGATAATCTTAGACTATCAAGAATCTAGACAAGGCTAGAAAAGGATCCTACATTTTATTCTAAAGAATATCATGCAGGAGCTAGTGGGACGATAACAAACATTGCAATGTCATGGATGCGTGACTTCTTTTCTAAGCATGGAGAGAGTATGCTAGATAGAGAAACCATACACATTCCAGATAATTTCTCAAGGCAGGAAATCTACAACTTGTACAAGGCATTTGTTCAAGATGCTGAAGGAAATAACAATTTCATTAGATATGCATATTTTACAAGACTATGGAAAACAGAGTTCAACAATGTATGTATTCCTAATAGGTCAAAGATGGGGGTTTGAAGTATATGTGCTTCTCTTAAACAAAGAAGGGATAAATCGGAATGGATAGAGAGAGATATGTCTCTAACAACTTTTTTTTTGGGAATAAATATCTATTGCGAAAGCTCATCAATGTTTTGTTTTTATTTTATTTGTAGATTCTGTCATTAAATAAATTCAAGCACGTCGCAATCAACAATCAGTTGAATAAAAAAAGTTATACAAACATCGTAATAAGTGTTATGATGAACCACATAAGTATATGGGTTTAATAATTGATGGCATGGATAATAAAAAAACACTTTTGCCACATTTTGTTCGTGTACCAAAGAATTTAAAGGAGGAAAATTTTATTCAGTTTCACTTGGTTGGTTGTATGGTTTTTAATGGTCAAATGTCTCCAAGGGTTTACTTTATAGCTCCCAATATTCATAATGATGCAAATCTGACCATTACCATAATTCACCATGTGCTGACTCATTGTTTTGGTAATCTTCCTCGAGTTCTATATCTACAATTGGACAACACCACCGAGAAAACAAAAATCAGATCGTGTTTGGTTATCTAAACATGCTTGTTTTCAGAAGGTTAAAGTTGGTTTCCTTCTTGTTGGGCATACACATGACCATATTGATCAAATGTTTAGTCATTTTGCAGTGACATTAGGGAGGAAGAATGTTGGGATCCTGCAGTCATTAATTGAAATTATTAGAAAAACATATAGTCCAGAGCATGTTGTACTAACATTGGAGGAAACTATTGACATGCGAAGATTTATTTTGGGATCGCATGGTGAAGAAAGGTGCATTGAGAAACTTAATGGCATTATATTTCAGCACCAATTTCATATAAAAAATATTGATGGGAAAACACTACTATGGGGTAAGAAGTACTCAACAAGTGCATAATGGGGGCCTACATCAGGTTTATCATTTCTGAAATTCATCCCAAGTCGTCAAATGTATGCTTCAAAGTTATCATTGTTGCAATCAGTTGTTGAGATTCAAAATGCACACCGACACAATAGAGATGTTACTTCTCAATGCTTGGAAGAAATCAAAAATTCTATCAAATATACATATGACTATTTTGATGTTGTTGATTCTGTTTGGTGGGAGTCATTTTTTATGGAGCAAAATGACATAATTTCAAACTCTACAAATGGAGATATTTTTTTGAAGACTCCATTTAGTTGGCCACAAAGTATGTCAAATGAAAATGAGGAGAGAAATTTTGAGCCTGAAGGTGTTGATCCTTCTCAACCAAAAGAAAGGGAAATGTACATAGGGTCTAGAATATCATTTGCACGGCGTGAGTGTCGTGTCCCCATTTTGACCCTTGTAATATTTTGGGCTGTAATGTAAATATTGTATGCATATTATATATGATTCCTAGCATGGAGCTTAAGGCCAAGGCCCCGCTAGTGAACGCTCGACCTTGGAGAGGCAAGTATTGGATATTATGCTACCCATGTGCTAGTGCACCATGGGGATTGTAAATATGCATTTTAATATAAATGCCCACAACTAGCTATGCAATGCAACAAGAGATGAGGGCATGATTTTACAAGGAATTGGGAGGGAAAACATTCAAACCCTTGAGCCAATCAAGTCAAGCCAAGTGTCAATGAGATAACCCATCAAACCCTCAACTACCCATGTTGACTTTTGTAGCCAATCATTCATTTCTCCCAAGAGTTGGTTGAGGTAGTTAATGCCTCGGGGAATGGGAAGTATGGTTGTCCAAATTCGAGTATGGGCAAGCCACCCTGCATGAAAAATCGTGTTTGGATTCCTTGGCAAGAAAAGAGCCATGAATTTCTCCTCAAGCCATTACTCCAACCAGTTTCTCTCCTTCGTGAGTTTGGAGCTATCTGGGCATTTTCCAACCACGTTTTTTCTGGTTTTTCTTTGTTTCTCAGCTGGGAGAATGGCGTTTTTGTGCTATATACCAGTGGGGAAGAAGATGAGTCGATTTGGGGGTTCCATTGAGACCGTTTTGGTTTTCGAATGCTTATATATCTGTGGGAGAAATCGTTTTCTTCCCTGTGGTCGAATTTCCCTTTCCACAGTCCATTTTGGGTGTGCCCACGATTTGGGAAAGTCCATGGCCATCTTGTTTCTAAATCCCATTGTTGAAAATGTGTATCCATGTCCAGTTTGAGTTGCTATGTGTAAGAGAATGTTGGGGTTGAGATGGATATCCATTGCTTTGGCTTGATCTTGAGTGCAAGCACCCATAAATGAAGAGGGTTCAGATTTAGCCTAAGAAACCCAGTTGTGGACTGGCTTGGCTTAGATGAAATTATTATTTGGTTGTGTATGAGCTTGAATGTTCCTTTTCCTTGTAGAAATCATGCCCAGCTCGGGGGTGGTCTCTGAGTGATGAAATAATACGGGTTGGGTAGAGACCTATGGTTGGGTGGAATGTTGCAGCGACATAGCTAGTTGCTTGGGACAATTGCATAATGAAGATAAGTAATCTCTATGTGTATTTACTTTTGCAATGATTATTTTGATATGCTATATGAGTATGAAATGTGTGTGGATGATGTTTTAATTCCGCTGTGCATATTTGCTTAATTTGCATCTGCACACCTTTGAATTTATTTGTATGAATCTAATGAATGGGATGAGTTTGTGTAAAATCCCACAGTTTGGTATCACGTTCCCTTCCAGGAATTGGGTCTACGGGAGGGGACGTGATAGTGAGGCGATGGAATACCTTTATAGAGGCTCAGTACAATATATTAAGGAGGGTTGCATGATTGCAGTTTTGGCCACAGAAGATCCACGTGGTTATCCATTGTAGATTGAAAAATTTTTAAAGGTAAATAAAGAAAATGAAGAAGTTATATCTATTGAAGTACATCGGGTATGCAACAGACACACACCCATTTGATGGTGTGTACAAGCCGGAGATGGTGATCGAGAAAAAGGATTGCAAAAAGAGAAAAAGAAGGGTCAAAATGTAAATCATCGCTTGATAGACATTTTGAAATTAGAGGATGTTGACATACTATTTTATGACTTATAGTTGACAAGGAAAGGCACTCTTCGTTCCAAGACTATAGAGATTATCAAAATATTGTTGGCACCGGAAATAGTTTCAACATGGGAGTCTAATAAACCAAGGTGTATATCTAGAAGGAATATGGAATATGAATTGTTGGGCATACATGAAGATTCAGATGGTGCACTCATTGATAGTAGAGAAGAATCCGGGTCATCTACATCTTCATCTAGTCATTCATCTGAAGAAAATGTAGCTTCTGATGGTGTGTCAGAATCCATGTGTTGATTTGAATATTTGCACATGAAACATTTTGTCTTTTTTATTAATATGTCATTGTTTGTATGGAAAATCTAAAGTAGTGCTTGAATTTTGATATGAATTACTTCTACGTCTTATGGTTTAATATATGATTTTATGATGAATATCATAAATTTTTTATTTTATATGAAAAGAGTGGTCAAATTATTTCTTTAATAATTTGTGTTTAACTCAATGCAAGTTTTATATAGTGTTACTAAGAGACTAAATAAGCACAATTTTCAATTATGATAAAATCATATAAAAATGCCATTTTTTGAAAAAGTGTGCTACCGGTAGCATTATTTTTCAATTTAGAGCTTGATTTTAAGGCTTTTGCAAATAGAAATAACAAATGTTTTGGTTCATTTCTATATTTTTGAACCCAAATCAAAAAGTGGTGCTACCGGTAGCACCACTTTTTTATTCGGGATTGTTTTTTGGTGATTTTTTATGCAAAAATATGGGGTTTTATGGCTAGAGTTCTCATTTTGAGTATAAAGTTTTTGTCAAGTTGTATAACATATTATTGGACAAGTGGCCTACAAGCTCTATTTTCCATATCACTCCAAAATTCACCTAGTATTTCATAGCTCTTTCCTCAAAATAGTGGTGGGTTCTAATTGTAAAGTGCATACCAACTTACCTAAATTAGATGAGCAAGGTTCCATTTGGATCCAATTGTCAGTAGTCTCACCTTCCAGGGAATGACAATTGCACAAGTGCATAATCAAATAAGTTTTGAGCCAGAGGAAAGATATGATGCAAGAAAATGCCATATGGGAACCAACAAATATTTTACAACAATTTCCACACCTTCAACATTAAGGACATTGTTGCTTTTATAGGGCATATTAGGGTCCTACAATAACTCACCTTACTTTAGAAGTTAGTCATGTAATGTATACGACCATCTCTTTGGAATAAGGTTGAATAGTTAGTAGTCAAAAATAAATGTAAAAAGGGTCTCTCTATTAATTAAGACCTACTAGGTAGTTGGTACTTATTAATTATTTGACCGTGTCAAGTAGTTAGGGTTTTGGATTTGGGAAGCTTCAGTTTAAAGAGTTATAAGGTTATGAATAGTTTTTTCAAGAATTATTATATCAGATCTCTGCTCAAGTGAAAGGTCTCCCAACCTTAAGAGGCGTCATAGAGGCGTGTGAACATTTCTTGCAAAAATTGCTCTCATAATATAAGATTTATGTCCTGCAGTATTTATATTTCTACTGCATAAAGTTTCTTGTTATGCACTATAAATTATGGTGTATTGCATCTTAAATCTCTGTATATCCGGTGTTTTTTTAATTTTTAGGGTCAAAGGGCACCAAAATTCTATAGTCCCTAACATAGAAGGACTTGTCCTACGGTCAATATGGAACAAGAGATCCTATCGTAAAGGCATTGGAGGTATAGCTTGTTACATTAGGAAGAACATTCCCCCCATGTTAGGATTTACCAGAAAGACCGTTTCAACCAATACATTTGGATGGAGATTACAGAAATTAATGATTAAAAAAACTACATTGAAATTTGTTATTTTTCCCCAATTAATTCTAACTTTTATAAGAAAAAATTAGATAAAAATTGTCCTTATAATGGTTTAGAGCATGATATTTATAGCCTAAGAAATGAAGGTAACATCTCTTAATGGGTGACTTTAATGCTCGAACTACAAGTAACCAAGCTATTCTCTTAAGCAATTACTCCAATCCAAATCCTCTTTGGTTAGACGAAGACCTTACTCTAGCTAGCAAGTCCAAAGAAGTTCTAAAGATCTAGGTGAAAATTTGTTTGGTTCTGGGCTACTCAAGCTTTGTAGTGCTCGAGATCTAATAATTTGCAATCGTTTAACAAAGTGGTCAAATTCTAGCCAGATGACTTGTATTCATGGGCTTGGCAGTATTGTCGTAGATTATGTAATATTTGATATCCCTTTACATAACGAAATAATAAATTTTGACATCTTAAATGACCATGATAATGACTCAGATCATAGACCTTTAATTGTAACTCTTAATTTTTCCATGCATAGTGATCCCATAGAAGAAAATTCCCATGGTCAAAAGCACTTGATCTTCAATAGAAATAGAAACGATATTTTTCTAAATGATTTTAAAAATTAACTATTTCCTCGATCGAGTAAGGACAATATAGAATATTTCTATCATAATTTTACTACAGCCCTCTCATCTTCCATTAACAAATTCTCTATCCAGGTATTCAATAAAAAGGGAAATAACAGAACCAATCCTTGGTATGATAAAGATTGTAAAGATGAACGAAAAAAATAAAAAATTAAGGAAGCTATTGACGAGTTCCTAAAAGATGACAAGATAAAGAGGTACAAAGCCCTAATTAAAAATAATAATAAAATGTACTATATAAATAAAAAGCATGATAATATTTTACACTTCTCTAAGATGGCTCCTAAAAAATTCTGGAGGCACATTCTAACTCAGAAAACTAAAGAAATTAATAGGATTGTTTTGAAGGACTAGAATTCCTATCTTAAAAATCTTTATGAGTCCCTTGATGTCATGGATAACATTCAAACCCTCCTTACAATGGAAGAAGTTGTTTCTTTAGAAGACATAGATTTTTGGGTTAAGCATCGAGCAAATGGAAAATCTAAGGACATTGAAGGCTACCAAGCAAAAATCCTAAAAATTGGAGGGTCTGTCCTCATCCCTCACATCCACAAGCCCTTCAATCGAGCGGTCAAGCAAGGTTTCCCTAAACCATGGAATCAGAGCCTCATTGTTCCTATTTTTAAAAGCAGTGATAAAATAACCCCTCTAATTATCATATCATTATGATTATCCCTCTCTTAGCCAAGTTATACGGTATTTTTTTGGAAAAGAAGATCAACATATGGCTAGAAACTGAAGGTAAACAAGATAAAGGACAGGCGGGTTTCAGAAGGCATCATTCAACCACAGACCACCTCGTTACACTCAGGATCATTGCATAGGAGTTTCGTAATAATAAATCCAATATATTTTGTTTCTTTGTGGACTTTAGAAAAGCTATTGATATATTTCCTATAAATAATCTATGGAATAGATTAGAGGAGCTAAAGGTTCCTTTTGAGTTGAGATTTGTTGCAATTAGGTTATACAAGAGTGTCATTATCAAGTTTTAGAACACAGAGGGTTGGTCGAAATATATTAATTGTAATATTAGATAACATTAAGCAAGGTTTCCCTCTCTCCCCTGCCCTTTTTGGCATATATATTGATAAGCTAGAAGGTTGTTTAGAAGAAGTAGGTTGCACTGGAATGACAATAGCAGGAATAGTCATCATCCTTCTTCTTTATGTTGATGATATTGTTCTTATGTCAAGGTGTCCCTTTGATTTTGAAGCAATTAAGAATTCGCAAGGATTTTTTCTCTAATATGGGTATGATTGTTAAAATCGACAAAGCAAAAGTTATGATTATCAAATATAAGAGGGCCACTTACGCTAATTTCATATATGACAATAGCAAATTGGAGGATGTGACTTCATACAAATATATCGGTATTGATATCCATCTCAAACTCAACTAGAACTATAGAATTAAGAAAAGGATTAATGGAGGGCGGAAAGATTATTTTTTTCTTGAAAACAATTGTAAATCAACAAACCTTATGATGTGGGCTAAAAATAAGTTCCTCTTTGAAACACTCGTCACCCACAGTATCTTGTTGGGGTGTGAAGTTTGGGGTTGCAGTATCTCTATAAAATCTTGGAGAAAAATTGAGCAAATCCAAAAGTGTTTTATAACTTATAACCTCAAAATTGAAAGTAGTACTCCCCATCCTATTCTCCTCATAGAAGTGGGGCTTTCCCCCATCGAGAGCATGGCTATGACTAGGTACCTGATGTACAAGCACAAGATAAATAACATGGGAGATCAAAGGCTTCCTAAAATTGATTTAAATCTTGTCAAAATCACCTACGACTCAAATGGGATTGGCATAAAGATTCCCATGCTTGGTTAAACCATTGGAGAATTGAAAAAAAAATCATTTTGCAACAATATCGATAATTTTAAAAATATTACTACATCTAAGTTTAAAGAGAATTTGTGGTGCGATAAAAATTTAGAGGTTAATTTAAAATTAAGATATTATAAGGAGGTCATTTACCCTAATCTATAAGATCAAAAGTATCTCTCTATTTTAACTAGTATAAAGAAGAAAATCAATATATCCAAGATAAGAACGAGCTCTCGTAAGATCCATAGTGAAATAGGGCATTGAACAATTCCTAAAACTCTGCGGGCTGAAAGGATTTGTCATATCTATGATACTACGAGAGTTGAGGATGAAAATCACTTTATTTTAGAGTGCCATGCATACACCCACATTAGGTCTTAGTTTCAAAACCTTTGTTACAATATAAACCTTCTTAGCCTTCCAACCTATCAAAACTACAGTGAGTTAGGAATGATCATCTTCAAGCTTTTTTAGCATAGAAATAAAATTCTAAAGCAAACCACATAATTCCTTAGTAGGGTTTGATAGACCAAAGTTGGTCTTAGTGGATGTTAACCAGGATCATCGGCATCATCATCATCATCAATGAAACACGGTGTTGGACAATTCCTAAAACATCGTGGATCGAAAGAATTTGTCATCTTTGTAACACTAAGAGGGTTGAAGATGAAAATAACTTTCTCTTATAATGTCTTTCTACACCCATGGTATATTGCAATTTCAAAATATTTGTTACGACATCGACCTACCTAACCTTTTAACTTATCAAACCTATGGTGATTTAGAAATGTTTATCTTAAAACTTTTCAAACACAAAAAAAGTAAACTAAGTAGTTCCTTACCTTTTGAAATCTCATTAAACCAAAGTTAATCTCAAATAAAAGAATTATAACCACAACTATCATCCAAAATAAACTCATATAAAAATTAATTATAGTGTTATTATGACATGTCACACCCTAAAACAAAGCTATATGAAAGTTTATGACATGCAATTTATTAAAGAAAAAAATAATTCAAAACATGTGTAATTACATCGAATGCGTTTTCTCAATGAGATATTGTCTCGTATCACTATTGCAGTTCTTCATCTTTCGTACCAATTAAAAAACATTGTGTGTCTACTTCTTCATTTACCGTGCACCAATAAAAAATTCCATGCATACCATGTCCCTGTACATTCGCATTGCATGCTGCATCCTTGTACATTTGTGCTGCAACCTGCCCAAAGCTGTCAATGTTTTCGCCTTGTGGATGGAAAGAAATAGTGTGTGAGCGAGTCTCATTTTTCATATCCTGGCAAGCATTGATTCGCATCTCAATAGAGGTTCTCTAGGATATTTTCCTTTCATGAGTAAGCAAATCTTGTTTCATTCGGGGTTCTTTTGGTGGTTTTGTTTTAATCTGTTAGAAGTTCTAGTCTCTATAGAATTTCTTGAATCATTAATCATGTCGATTTCGAAAATACACCTATACATACCCTACTCCAGGTTTTTGCTTTCTTTAAACTCCCTGAAACTTGAGTTCTTTAAGTCTTTGTTTTTTCCTAGAGAATTACTAAGTAAAATGAGGTTTCAGAGTTTGACAATGAAACATAAATAAGACATAATTGGTTGTTGCAGGATATCCACAAAAAATTGTGGAAGCTCGAAAGGAGAATCAAGTGCATCATACAACCCAAGTTATTGTAGTTGTCTCTGTTGCAAAAACCGTCTCAAGGGAGGAAATGATCTGGATTTGTGTGGGAACGAAACAAAAGATAGCATATACAGAATCATATACAGAGATATATATTCACATACACAGATATATGGCAAGAAACACAGCGATACAGTAAACACATATTCTATTAAATATCGTAAATAGAACAGACTGTAAGTACAACAGCTAGAATGGTAGTAGCTATCTCTGAAAAGAGATGTGGCCGTTGTGCTCATTCGTGCCAAGATGAATAAAAAGAGAGGCAGAAAGGGCCTATTTATCATAAGCATGAGGGAAAGAATCCCAAACATCCAAAAACCTAACCCTAGAAGACGAACCGTCATAAAGTTTGCGGCCCCAAGGTGGTTAGTTGAACAGTCAACTTCCTGGGGTCATAAATTTTGCATACGATCTCCGTTTTGGGCACTCGGTAGCCTATTGAAATATATACCCAAGGACTACATCGATAAGCCCAAAATGGATCAGCTCCGTCAAACCACGATTTCCCAAAAAACATCATTTAGGACCTCAAAATGGCCCCGGAAGTTTGGGACTCGAAAAACTGTAGAACAATTACTAGAAAATTGGCAAAATGGGAAACTGTTTTGAGCCAGTGGAATAGGTGGGTGGCCACCGATATCCATCTGGATCAATCCTCCCCCCTTAGGAAGCAATGGTCTCCATTGCGTCAAATCCCTTATCATATGTCGAACTGTGTGTTGAGTTGAGCTCCTGGTGCGGCATTTGCTGAAGCGAAAAGGTTGCCTTTCTTTGAAATCTTCAGAGGGTTGTAATTGTTGTTGTTGGATGCGTTGGAGCTGTTCAACAGTTTTGGTTGTTGTGGTATCCTTGGTCTGCACTGGTGTGGATGGTTTCTTTTTGGAGGAGCACCTTGAATGTGTGGTCTTGCACTGCATAGGTACTCGAATAGGCGATGCTGCACTGGATTTCCATTTTTATTGTTTCTGCTGAGTAGAGGGATAATGGGCAGAGGTTTTGGATGTCTCTGTGATCTGATGTTCTTCTTTAGCGAAAATTGCGAATAGGGAAAATTTCCCAGTGTGGGAGATTATCTTCCTGCCGTGCTGGTTCGAGGTAGGTGAAACTGTCTCTGGTATCCAATAGAGTTGTCCCCCCACAGTGACAATGACACTATGAGGTCGTGATTCATATACAGCATGACGCTTCCACATATATGGTTGTCCTAAAAGAACATCGCATACTTCAAGTGGGGCCACATCACACAATACCTCATCTTTGAAGGGCTCGATGCCGTATGGTAGGAGACATTGATGACTGACGCTGATCCCTCATCCTTGGCTTAACCAACTGATGGTGTATGGTTGCGGGTGTGGTGTTATTGGCAACTCCAATTTCTTGACGACTTCTGTTGAGATCAGGTTCTTTTGGTTGCCGCTATCCACAACAAAGTGTAGGGGAATTCCCTTCACCCACATTTGTGAGTGGAAAAGGCGCTCCTCTGCCTCTGACTCTTCAATTTCCTCTGGTTGAATCTGTGTGGTGGAAACAACAGCACTGGGTTCTGCATCGATGATCTGCTTCCCTTTTTGCGCGGTTGTGAAATTAGGTTCTAAGTCAGAATCGAAACTAGGATCTGATTCTGAAGCTTTGATCTCAGCCACCAATGACTGTTTTGAGCGACATTCATCAGTCTTGTGCCAGGGGATTTTGTGGAACTCGCACCACTTCCCGGTGTCCTTCTTTGTCTTTTCGTTACCCTTCTTCACTTGTAGTTGGGACTGGTTGTCCTTTCCCTGCCCTGTGTTCTTCGAGCCAGAGTTTCCCTTGCCCTGCTTCTGCGCAGGTCCGAAGTCACTCTTGTTCTTTTGCTTAAATTTTTGCTCAATTTTGATAGCATATCGATAGGTGGATCCGAGTGAAGAGATTTCCAGGAAATCCATCTCTGTTCGTATGTACCAGTGTAGGCCACTGCGATATTTCAGTACTAAGTGTCGCTCGGAGTCCTTGATACCTAGATTTGTGCACAAGGTATGAAATTTGTTGGTGTACTCTAACATCGTTTGGTCCCTCTCTTGGTGCATAATGGCCCATTTTGTGTACTGGTCATCATAGTTTCCCACAGGGTAATATTGTTCCTTGACGACATCTATAAAAGAGACCCAAGTGAGATTGGAATATTCAAACAATCCAGACTCGTCTGATGAGTTTTGCTCACAATAAGTTTCCCACCAATTTTTCACATGGGGGACGGCCTTGAGGAGCGTAAAGGCGATCTTTTCCCTGTCGGAAAAATTATGGATAGAGAAATACCCTTCTAGTAGATTCAACCATTTATCTACGGCATTGGCATAGATCTGTCCTTCAAACAAAGGGATATCAGAGTTAACTTGTACCTTGAAGGGAGTCGCATATCCGAAACGGCTGCTCGATGAAGGGGTATCTATCGTCGTCGGCATGTGGCGAAGGATTTGGGAAAAATTATCCATCATCTCGTTCCTCTGTCGCGTGAGGGCTTCCTCAAGCAACAACTTGATAGGATCTCCTGCTCCGTCGTCTCTCTTTTCGTCCGCCATGGGAGGCCATTTGGGGCGGCGAGAGTGATCTTCCCCAAGTGAAACTAGTTCGAGACCCAACTCTCTGTATCCTGACCTCATCGGGGACATGCACCGAGAAACAATCAAAGAGCAGACTACTCTGATACCACTAATCTGAATTTGTGTGGGAACGAAACAAAAGATAGCATATACAGAATCATATATAGAGATACATATTCACATACACAGATATATGGCAAGAAACACAGCGATACAGTAAACACATATTCTATTAAATATCGGAAATAGAACAGACTGTAAGTACAACAGCCAGAATGGTAGTAGCTATCTCTGAGAAGATATGTGGCCGTTGTGCTCATTCGTGCCAAGATGAATACAAAGAGAGGCCGAAAGGGATTATTTATCATAAGCATGAGGGAAAGAATCCCAAATATCCAAAAACCTAACCCTAGAAGATGAACCGTCATAAAGTTTGCGGCCCCAAGGTGGTTAGTTGAACAGACAACTTCCCTGGTCATAAATTTTGCATACGATCTCCATTTGGGGCGCTCGGTAGCCCGTTGGAAAGATCTACCCGAGGACTACGCCAAGAATCCTAGAACAAGTGGGCTTTGTTGAACCACGATTTCCCAAAAAACGTCGTTTAGGGCCTCAAAATGGCCCCGGAAGTTTGGGACTCGAAAAACTATAGAACAATTACTAGAAAATTGGCAAAATGGGAAACTGTTTTGAGCCAGTGGAATAGGTGGGTGGCCACTGATATCCATTCGGATCAGGAAATAGCAGCTCTTGAAACCGAACCTAGTTTTAAAAATCATAAGGAGGCATTTGCTTCAAAATTTAATGGCATCAAGGAGGGATCATTTCTAGAGGTTAGTGATAGCAAGGATCACTTTTGTGATCTTTGATTTAGCGTGCATTATCTTTAAGCATTTCCTCTACCATTGCTAAGTGAAAATATTGATTGGAAATTCAAGCTTTGTTAACAAAAACTGCTTTGTTTGGTTCTCAAAATCAAATTGAGTCATTGAAATATTTCCAGGTTGTCTCTGATGAAGAGGGTCTTCAAGTCTTTGGGGAGTTTGGTTTTCAGCCAAAGTATTGAACTTGAAGGATGGGAAAGATTTTTTCCATTATGACAAACTCCTTCTAGATGAAGGTTGTCTAAATCATCAAACTTAGTATATTGCATCTTTCTTTCTTTTACAAGATTGTTTGTGAACTCTTTATTAAGTGGAAGCCATTGATTTAACAAAGCATGAACGATTTGATTTATGGCACATACTTCAAATTATGTAGGCCTAGGTCATCTTCAAGAGTGGATACCTTTGAAGGGAGATAATGGAAAAGCACCTAGGATTTGTATGGCTCATCCTATGACTATGGTCAAATTTGAAGGCAAACGGAAGTGTCGTAGAGCAGCAATGGGTAATTATATTTGGTCTATGGGAGATCCTGTGGATGCATGGATTCGATTCGTGATGGGTAAGCTTTTGTTATTTTCTCACATTAAGTTTAGATCATAGCACTAGACAACTATTGCACAATATCTCAAGTGTTATACTTGTATGTGTCTTTTTGTCTATATTGCATGATTTAAAGGGAACTGGCCCTAAAAAATTTCTTTCTTGATACACTTTTTAACCTACAATTTAATAGTTTTTATTTCTTTTTATAGTATGTTTTCACCATTTCAATCTAGTGTTAATAAGCAGTGTGGTATTTTGGGTACGTTCTTGCAATGGCACCTACAAAAATGGCTCAACATATGTTCACTTGAGTTGCTTTTTGTGTGGTTGTCAAACATTTGGGTTGCGGGTGGTCGCTTTCCATCTGCGTTGGTCGTGTCCCAAGTGTCATCCTCAATTTGACTCTTTTCTTCTCAATCCCATCCAATCCACATTGTAATCATTGTGGTTACATCAGTTGGAGAAACCACTTGGTTTTGAATCATTGGTATCATTTCATAATGGTTGCTCCTAATATTAGCAATCAACCATTTGGAATTGTGGCAAGATTGGTTGGGGTGAGGGTTTTACCAAATTCCAACAGTTAAGTATAATCAAACCAATACAATTGTCTGAATAAGTTGTTTACTCCAGCTAGTTGGTTGTCACTTTCCTTCACACATGAACAACATCTGTAAACATATTTAAGTTTTGCAAAGTGTCATAACACTTAATTTTTTACTTGATTAAAATTCTCCCCCATAACTTGAAAGCATCCAAGTTTCATATGTTTTTTATGTCTATATACACATTATGTTGGACAATTGTTCATCACACAATATTTTGAACAACACTCTCCCTTAGGATCTTATCATAGTTGCATGTGCTATTGCATTAGTACCATGCAGGTTTTAGAGTACAAACACCACTGTGGCAGTGGTGAGAGAAAGATAAATGTCTAATATTAATGCAAATATATCACAATGCTCAAGGCTAGCCAGAGGTCACATGTTTTAGTGCTAACAATACATTGCAAGCGTTTATATCATAGAAGTGCTCAGTAAAACTGTTGGATCTTGCTATATAATCCTCTAATGACCTCCATCTTCAAGAGGGAGTAAATGAAGAAGAGTCGGGGAGGTAACTGTTTAAATTTTTTTAAATCTACAAATTTGACAAAGAACAATACACATTAATGTATCCTTCCAAGGCTTTTAATTTACTTGCCATTTATAATCAAGAGCAAATATCGTTCTCTTTACTAAAAATAATAGCTCTTCTAGGAAAATGCAGTCCCTCATTCAAAGATTCATGATGGCTTGTACATTCCTAAGGTTGGGATGTCATCAATGTAGGGTCCATGGGTGAGGGAGATTGTTTGTGTTAAAATATATTTTTATTAAAAAAGGCCAAATTGTTATGCCCCATTATTGGAACACTACTACATGGATTTTTTGAGTGTCCAAATAATTTTTTATTGAAGAAGGCCAAAATATTGTGACCCAATTTTTGAATGATATTGGATGGATTGTTAAGTGGTAAGAGTTTTTTTCTTGGAAAAGGCCAAATTACTATGTTCCAGTTTTGAAACATATTTTGTAGAAGGGAAACACGTGAAACATGGGCCTGATATGATTTTTGAGTCCATTCCCTTATCGTGAAACAACTTAGGAAATTATACAAATTATAATGAATATGCAACAACATTAATACAGCAATACTAGATAGCAGCAATTTTCTCTTTGGACAATTTTAATGAAAATTTAGGAAAAGATCAAAAAGGCTTATATTTTCCATTTCCACTAGCAAGGGAAGATTTCTATGATAAAAAATTCTTATGGCAGATTGAAGCTACCTAATAAAAATGGAATGTATATCATGGTACTGCAAACTGAGGCAAGAGTTTGTAAGTTTGCAAACATATATTTGCACAAACAGTTAGGTTAAAACTTAAAAAATAGTAGAAGTGGGAGAAAGTTTTAGCTCTAATTCAAACTATATGAAAAGTAAGAATGAGGCTCATAGAACGTAAATAAGGCTGGCATGTTCACCATTCTAGTGAAGAAACGTTGAGGATCATAGAAGCATAACTAAGAAAAAAATATTAGTGTTTGTTTTTTAGAAGGTAATGTCTCAGTTACATGTTTTTAGTGGATAAATGAATTTTGTATTGTTGTCAAAAGTAATTAACTTTTACATTAATTCCTTCAATGGTTTAACTTAATCTACAAATAGTGTTTCCTTTGAAATTATTTTGAGGTGTTTACTACTACTCTTTTGCCAGAGAATTATGCAAATGGAGTCTCTTATGAGTATTAGTAAATATTGAACACTCATTTTAGTTGTAGTTCTTAGAATGTTATCTACAAAACAAAATTGTTGCTGACAAGTTGTATTTTTTGCTTTGCCTACTTTTAATTTTTTTCATTGGTTTTGTTGATTTTCGTTTATGTGATTCTTGATTATGAGATTTTGATATTGTGCCTCAATGATAGCCCGATTTCCACAAATTTGCAACATATATAATATGATAATTGTTTTACTTGGAATGGAGGATATTTTGGATTGTACTTGTGATTATTTTTACTTCTTTAAACTTTTTCCTACATGTGGATGACAATGGTGACGAAATTGGTGATGACAGTGGTAAAGAATGTAGCGAGGATAGTCACAAATTAGGAATTTTTATAATGGAACCGCAGATAGTCAATTACACAACTACAAAACTTAATCTTAATCTTCAACTTGTGACATGTTCATTAATAAGATGTATTTGATAGATGGTTAATCTAATGAACCATTAGCTAAAAGGTTATGTTCATCGAGCATTCTTCCTTTTTTTGGAATTTTTTAATAGATGCCAACCTTGCTTGGTAATATTTTGGGTTATCGACTAGAAAGTTATGTTAGAGTACTCTCATTTTCGGGGAGGATTTCTAGATATATGCCAACCTTGATGTTGGTAATCTCTTGAGTTATCAACCTCATAGGACTCTCCCTTTTTCTTTTAATTTTATGGATGGATATCAAATTTGTGATCAATCTTCAACTTTGCAATTGACAGTTTTGAGTAATTTAATGGAATTGAAACTTCTAAACTATCCATTAACAACATGCATTTGATAAATGGTCCAGAAAATTGAGTTAACTTGAAATTAGAAATATGTTGTTGTATTTTTCCTCTAGGATCCCTTTCCCCGTAGTCCCATTGGGATCCCTTTGGAAATATGTTTCTCATGGTTGTTTCCTTTCACTGGTTTACCATCCTATCCAACTAAAAATCTCCAGAATTCCAAAATATAGCAGTAATATTATAAGGAAGGGAGCGATGGGTAGAGCTTAGGAAAATTTATCCATTCCCTCAATCGGTTGGAGCTCGAAGTTAAGTGAGCAATGGTTTGGCTTAACAGGCTACTTTCGATTCATATACTCACAAAAGTTTACAACATACTTGAATTGGTATGAACTTGAACCATACACACTGAATTCAACAAGAACTAGCGATACTCAGATCCCACTGAAGTCTATTGCATTTCGTGTCTCTCAAGAAATACCAAATTTTCACTCTAATTTTGGATTTTCAGGGTGTGCATGTCCTTCTTCTCTCTAATTAATTGTTTCTATCCATGACTTCTTCTCATAATGACATTGGCAAGGCTAATGAAATCAATCCCAAAACCAATTACATTTGTGTGGGTATTAGGCATAGTGATCATGACAGAATTGATATCTCAGCCAACGAATGGGGGAATCAGACTACTCCTTCCATGGTTGCCTTCAAAGAAAATGAACACCTCGTTTGGGCATCATGCCAAGAATCAAGTCACATCCAACCCTCAAACACAATTTTTGATGACAAGAGTTTGATCAAGAGGTGTGTCTCATATTCATGTGTGCAAAGTGATAAGTGTGTCTCATCATTTTCGATTGCGTGTGGATCTAATGAAAATCCTCTTATCCAAGTTCCCTTCAATGGAAAAAATAAAAATTTTGTAGCTGAGGAAATATCATCAATGGTGTTGCATAAGATGAAATAAATTTCCCAACAATACCTAGTTGTCAGGTAAATAAAGCTGTGATTACCATTCCTGCATACTATAACTATTCTCAAAGGTGGGCCACTCAAATTGTTAGGATGATAGCCAGTTTTGATGTGTTACAAATGTTGAACGAGCTAATTGTTGCTACAATTGCATATGGGTTTGATGGGAAAGCGTATTCATCAAGCAATGGTGAGAACATACTCATCTTCAATTTGAGTGGAGGGACTTTCGATGTTGTTGTGCTTAAATATTAAAAAACACAAAATCAAGGTCAAGGCAGTCGGAGGAGACACCCATCTAAGAGGTGAGGATTTTGACAATAGATTGGTCAGCCAAATTGTGCAGGAATTTAAAAAAAAAAATCAATACATCCTCAAATGTAAGAGCGCTTAGGATACTTCACAATGCCTACAAGAGGGCCAAGAGAGAGTTGTCACTCCTGTGTGGAGGCCATCGTTGAAGTAGATTATCTTCAAGAAAACGAAGACCTTCATTTAAAAATCATGATAGTTAAGTTTGAGCACATGAATATTGATTTGTTTGAAAAATGCATTGAACTTGTTGAGAAGTGCATGGAGGATGATAGAATGAGTAAAACCTAGATTGACAAAATTGTCTTGGTGGGAGGTTCCACGCGAATGCCCAAAGTGCATGAGCTGCTTAAAGATTTCTTTGACGGTCGTAAGGAGTTGTGTAAGGCCATCCATCCTAAAGAAGTTGTATTTTATGGGGTTTGTTGCTCAATCTACAATGTTGAATGGGGATCACACAACAAACCTCGTACTTTGATATGTCACTCCCATTAGTCTAGGAGTTCATGCTAGAATGAATAAAACCCAGATTGACAAATTATCTTAATGGGAGGTTCTACACGAATACCCAAAGTCCATGAGCTGCTTAAAGATTTCTTCGATGACCATAAGGATTTGTGATAAGTCCATCCATCCTAATTAATTTGTAGTTTATGGGGTTGTTTTGCAGGTTGTGGTGTTGAATGGGGATCACACAACAACCTCATACTTCAAGATGCCACTCCCCTTAGTCTAGGAGTCGGAATTGATGGGGATGTTAATGAGCCTATTGATCCCTAGAAATACGTAAATTATGGTTATAGAAGGGAGAAGGGTGATCATGTTTACATCGATAGGTGTTTTTATTTTAGAATTTGGTGTGGACTAGCACCTATGCTTTTCCTAGATTACACGAGGATAAGACAAGTGTGTTGTCTAGATTGATTATATGGTAGTTGTTCCAAATTCAAAATAAACAATTATAAAAAAAAATATAAAAAATAATTGGTAGTTGATGCATGGATAACTTTTAGTTGATTCATGGATAACAATCAGTTAGTGATGCATGGATAATGGGTAGTTCATGGCGGATTTTAACTAGAAAAAAGGAGATAACAAATAACATATAACTTATTCATGGCACTTAATTTGTGACCTATCGGTGTTCACCAGCCACAAGTTAAGTGGCTATGCTAGTACTATAATTGACAATCAGGAAAACGTCGAAGTAGACGTTTATGAAGGGAAAGGTGCCAATATCAAACATTTTAATCTTCTAAGTGAAATTGGTTTGAAGGGACTTACATGTGCACCTAGAGGTGATATTGAAATTATCATGACTATGGAGATCGATGCAAACGGAATTATGAAGGTGTCAGCAAAGCATTGGGCAATGATCATGACGAATGAGAGTGGTAGGTCGAGCAATGATCAAATTTCCAAAATGATTGTGGAGGTAGAGAAACTCAAAATTGAAGATCAACTATGGAAGGAAATAGTGGAATTGAGGAATGAATGAGAGCGGCAGGAAGAGCGATGATGAGATTGCTTTCCAAAATGATTGTGGAGGCAGAGAAATTCAAAATTGAAGATCGACTGTGGAAGGAAATGGTGGAATTGAGGAATTCATTGTACCAATATATCTATAACATGAATAAAAGATTGAATAAGGTAAAAGTAAAGGAAAAGATGAAGAATAAAGATCTCAAAAACATTAAAGTATGTCATGAAGAGGTAGGTGAATGGTTCAGTGAAAATGAGAATGCAAATAAGAATGACTTAGTAAAGCAAATGAAGAACATGAAAAGATTATGTAGAAAACTATACAAGGGCCAAAAGGAGGCAGCACCTTGGTTGAAATTCGAAATCCTCTCCTACATCGTCCATCTTACATTTTTGAGTTTGCTAAATCATTCATTTTGCTATGTTTTCTTTGTTAAATAACAATATTAATAATGCTTATACATATTTGCATCTATGATATGATAGCATCTTACATGATGTTGTAACACCGATATAATATGGTAACCATCATTTATCTCCAAGCTTCTCTCCAACTTTTTTATTTTGCTAAAAGATTATTCTATCTCTACTTTGTTGAAGACCAATATTACCAATGCTAATATCATATTGCAACCAATACATACGGGACTCACCTTGTTGACCAATATCACATTCACTCATAAATGGGGGTTTTGAAATTATTAAAAATAAGGTCAATATATTGTAGGTATTGAGGGGGTGGGGAGTACGGTATGGGGAGTTTATAGGTATTGAGGGGTATAAAAATAGGAATCTAGTAAAAATAAGGAATATCTCATAGAAATAGGGTTTTTTATTGGAAATATGTATTGGGAAGGGGACTGAACAAAATTATTTTTGTAGATATTTATCAATATCTAGTGAAATTAGGGGTATTCTTTAATATCCCATGAACAAAGGGGCTATTGTGTGGTTTCACTGAGTGAAGACCTTGTGAACCAATATTACCAATGCTATTATCATATTGCATATTATGTTAATAATGATGTAAGATGGATACACGATAACCATCATTATCTCCAAAGAATTAAGAGACTACCTCTGATCTTGTGATGTGATTTTAAAGTAGACCACTTGAATCTTTTAATTGAAATCACTACGCTTTAAGATGATATAACAAAATATTAAGCTAGTCAATCAAATATTTGGAGTTGTGCATTATTAATGCAGCACTCTAAAACTTGAAGACACATTTACAATTAGACCATGACAAACAAACAAAAAAACTAAAAGATAGCATGGTTAGTGAATGAAAGCTTAACCATGTGTATTGTATTTTTATGTGCATGTTCCTATGTTTGCATTGAGATTGGCTTACATGACAAATAGGTGTGTATTATATTTTTATGTGTATATTTTGTTATATTGGCGGCATGATAAGTTTATAATTTTGTATTTTGTTTTATTAGTGATATGATAAACTGATATAAATTTATTTTAATTTTATATTTATTAAGTGTTAAGAAAGAGAAAAACAATCCATTTATATCTAGAGGTTTTCATTTCTTATAATATTTAACAACTTTGAAAGGGGTTATCAATGGAAGGCACAACTTTGAAAGGGGTTATCAATGGAAGGCATCTTTACCCGGAGGAAATTAATAAATAACTTTCCACAAGGAAGGGGTTATCAATGCAAGGCATCTTTACCCTTGGAGGAAATTAAGAAATAACTTTGCATCTTTACCCTTGGAGGAAATTAAGAAATAACTTCCACTTGTAGATTAGAAATGACATCAAACAAGACCATCACAATTTAGATCACAATTTAGTGGATAAACATAGATTGAATGAAATCAAGCAAATAAATCATAACTACGTCTGTTTATGCCTTTGCGTTATGTAGGAGTATATTGGGACACTCCATGGAGAATACCATCTAATGTGGCATCTTGTTGAAGAAGTATGTAGATGAAAGGGGGCAATAAATCTCAAAAGTCAATGCCATTTATATCTTGGTTGTCCCTTGGGACCATTATGAAGTAAATATGATTTCTGTGAACACACTAAAAGGGTGGAAAATCATCACGGGGTTGAATCCCAACCTATACTAGTGGTTATTCACAAAATCAATACTACTCTCTTTTCCACTTCATCACATATACTTTAATTCCCATTTTTTTCCTTAGGCGTTCTTTTGCACCTTCTGGGGCAATTGCTAGTTTTTATCACTATTAGATGGCTAGCGATAAGCACCCAGCCGTACTAATTGATCTAACATTCCAATAGTCCATATCCCCTCAACAACAACAATAAATACACTAATGCGTTGCAAGTTACTTATTATCCATAGGAGTAGTCTATTTATTCTACGTTTTTAGGGTGGGTTTGACCAGTAAAATCAAATTGGTAAAATCCAAATTTTACATGATTAAATTGTGTTTTTGAATCCATAAATCACTGAAATACTCCCTTAAAACCCAAATTATACAATTTCCATAGCTAATATTTTTTATTTTAAGATTTTTTTAAAATTTCCACTAAAAATAAAACAAAATAAGATGAAAAATATGCTATTAGAAAACTAAAATATTTAAACTATGTACACTATTATCTATATCCTCGACAACAATAGTAAAATACACTATTGCAAATTACATTAGGGTCCATATCCCCTCAACAACAACCATAAATACACTATGCTCCCTCTCAACTTTCCTCACCTAATAAATCCAAAATAACAACATCGAGAATCAAAAGACTAACAAAATATTAACTATAAAATAATTTTATTTTAAATAAGCTCTGAATTCTTACATGTGCCTTTTTTTCAAAAAAGTCTACCCAATACCAGCCAAGAATTAGAATCTACCTCTGTTCGATTCCTACCCACAAAAAAAACGTTTTTTAGGGTGCTGGGATGCGATTTTTGTCACTATTCGAAAGTCAAACGCGAAATATACGTTAAGCACTTTGAAAATTTCGACCGTGCGCAGAGCACAGCACCTCCAGTGCTCACTCTGCTTCTGTCAATCAATCCATTCGCATTATTGACACCTCCGCTGCTCCAAGAGCTTCGAATCGACACGTAAATCTCTAAATGTGTTTCAAAAAACCCCAATTGCCTAGGGCCTTATCGCCTTTATAAGTGTTAAATCGATCGAATTCTGTTCCTCGATCCATTTTGAGCTAAATTTGCAGCAATTCCGCCATTAGCAGATCTCGAATTAGATAATGGCGGTGCAGCTGTTGCAAAACCCGTTTTCAGTCCACAAATCCCCGCTCCAGGTTCGAATCCCGGCGTTTTCCTCCGCCAAAACCCTTCAATGGTGGCCAAAAAATCTGAGGCAAAAGCTACAGAATACAAAGATCTTCGCGGTACTGGAAATCGGTAAATCTCCAGTGATTTCAGAGTCGGAGCTCGCAATTAATGACAATAATAATGGTTCATCTAAGGGTATTATTGTCAAGAAACGCCCAGCAATGGCGTCGTCTGTTATAGAAGTGGACAGCCTAACAGAGGCCGATTTGAAGAAAAACGGGCTCCGAAATACGAGAAGGACGAAGCTGGTGTGCACAATCGGACCTGCTTCCTGTGGATTCGAGCAGCTTGAAGCCCTGGCCGTGGGAGGGATGAATGTGGCGAGAATAAATATGTGCCACGGTACCAGGGATTGGCACCGCAGTGTTATCAAGAACGTGAGAAAGTTGAACGAAGTGAAGGGCTATGCTGTGATTATTGTGATGGACACCGAGGGGAGCGAGACTTATATGGGGGATCATGGAGGCGCCGCCTCAGTTAGAGCCGAGGTATTTTACTCATCGTTCATGGTGGATACTCTCATTTCTATTTATTTTTTAAATGGTTTCAAGCACTTTTAGTTGATATAAAATATTTTTTTGATTCGCGGAAAAAAAAAAAAATTGATATTTTTTTTTTCGTAAAACAGGTAGATATCTAGATTTTTTATGTTTTTTTGGTTCACTTTTGATATTTTTATTTTAAAAAACCTCATATTACTTGCTGCTAGATTCAGAATTAAAATGAATTTATCTCATAATTAAATTTATATCTTCTAGGTTCAATTTGGTTGAGGTATCTTCTAGGTTCAATTTGGTTGAGATATCTTCTGGCTTGGATACGTGATTGAGGGTTTGTTTGACCTACCAAAAATTACATATATTGATTATAGTGACATTTATAGTATTTTTAACAATATTTTTTAATTTTACCCCAAATCTAATCATTGATCATTGAGATGTCTTTAAATATATGTCAATTATGCTCCTTCCAAGTTTCCTAAAGTAAAAAGCCAAAGAAGAGCTGCTAGACTCTCTTGAGAATGAAATTGTGGAAAACTATTTTCCTTCAGTATTGAGTGGTGCCTTTAATGCCTTCTCTCTTTCTATCTATTCTGTAGAAAGTGGACACTCCTTCATCCCATAGAAGAGGGACAAAGGTACATGTATTGAGAAAATGCTATGTTGTTTCTTCAACTTCTTCCTAAAGGTAGCATCGAGAGGGGCCTTCAAAGTCCCAACGAGTGATTTGAACCCAAGTTCGGGCCACTAGCCAAAGAAACATTGAGATCTCAAGAAAGATATTTTGTCTCCATATTTGTTCCCTAATCTTCTTCTCCCTTGTTTCATTATTACCTCCAACTCTTCTTCTCCCTTCTCCCTTGTTTCACTATTACCTATGAGCATATAGTGAGATTCCACTATTACCTATGAGCATAGAGTGAGATTCTTTCAATCCCTCGATCTCATTGTTGCATCACTCAATGCCAACGACATAATAATAAATATACTAAGATCTATGTCATCATCATGTGTGCACCACTTAATAAGTGGAGGATGCTAACGAAGATGTGTAGTGAAACTACCTCCATAGGACCATCATTTGAAACCTTGATAGTAGGAGAATTCACATGTTCGAATTAAGGTTTTCATTTTATTTTTTTCACATAATGCCCATATGATAAAAAGGTTAAATGTTGGGATTAATATATGTCCAATTTGTATAAGGGTCTTGTGTTAGGATTTAGTCTCATCCCCTAAGTAAGCATAGAAGGTCGAGATTATATCTTAAAGGAGGAAATTGTCTTTAGGGTGGGATACCAACTATTATGGGGTGGTTTTTGGATATGATATGGTTAATTTATATGCCTCTAATTTTGGGTGACCAATTATTCTTGGGTTGTTTGGGATACCAACTATTATAGGGTGGTATTATAGGGTGGTTTTGGATGTGGTATAGCTAATCTACATGTTTCTAACTTTGGGTAATCAATTATTCTTGAATGGTATGGGGCACCAATTATTATGGGGTGGTTTTGGATATGGTATGGTTAACCTATATGCCTCTAACTTTGAGTAACCAATTATTCTTGAGTGGTTTGGGACACCAACTATTATGGGGTGGTTTTTGATATGATATAGTTAACCTATATGTCTCCAACTTTGGGACACAAACTATTATAGGGTAGTTTGGGACACCAACTATTATAGGATGGTTTGGGATATAATATGGTTAACCTATATGTCTCCAACTTTGGGTAACCAATTATTTTTAGGTGGTTTGGATCTTTCAATTTTAATTATTAATCCTTGTTGGAATAAAAAATATTCCATTTAAAGGATATTAATTATGAAACAATTACATGAGCTTATGATTAAGGCCGAAATCATATTGTCTCCTTTCTCCAACAACCTAATTGACTTTATGTTGTTGCCAATTCTAAAATGAGTTGAAAAATGAGTTGAATATACGTAAATGGTTACCAACTCCGTAGTTGAGTTAGTTTGAATATACTATAATCAAGTCGATCATGTCACATGTTCAATTACTATAATCAATTGTCCTTTGTGGTTGCGTTGTGAAAGATTAAGTGTGACTTTATATTTATATTACCACTTAATATCGACTATTTTTTATGTGGGTGTGGGACCTTTATATAGGACATATTGTCCATGGAGATTGCTTCTTAAATTATTAGTTAAAATAGATTTAACTCATAATTAAGTTTGATAATATATTTAACATATAATTTTTTTTATAATAAGTGTTTATTATATATTTGCCTATGTTAATTATATTGATACTCTTTTTACTCTCATTATGTTTCTCATATTTTAATTTGCATATTTTTTCATGTTATTTAATATTGTAATTCATTTAACCTATTACATATTAATATTGATGCTTTCATTGAATACTTATTTAAACATATGTCTTTGTTGGTGTTTTTCTCTATGTGTTGGGTTTGATGGCCGGTTGGAGTACTACTACACTTTGAGTTTGTGCTTGTATATTTCTCTTTACTATTACCAGCATTAATAGTAAGTACTTTTCCGTGTGAAAAAAAAAGTGTATCATCACCAAAATCAATGCACTATATCAATAAAAATTAATGAGTCAAATTGTCTTCAATATATAGTTAAAATCGATGTACCAAATCATTTTATAATGATAAGTTGGTATTTTAATAAAGTTTATATTGAAATATTTTACTTAAGGCCTGGATATTTAAATATTTTATTTATGGTCAACATTGAAATTATTTTTGCTATTAATATTTTTTAATGGCATGGGTCAACTACACGTTGAGCCTGGAAGGAATTACACATCTCCCTCACACTGTGTTATAGAAAGCACCTCTCATTACGATAAGAACTCTTTTACTTTAAACTAATATATATATATATATATATATATAGAGAGAGAGAGAGAGAGAGAGAGAGAGAGAGAGAGAGAGATTGATTTGATTAATGAATGAGGTTTAGGGTTAAGTGATGTAAACCCTAACTAGTGATGAGCCTAATATCTAGCTCATAGATTATTCGAATGACCCAACAATTGAAATCGATGTCTTAGAATATTTGGGCTCGACATCATTCAAAGGTTGCTCGGAAATTGTAGTATCGTCCCTATCAAGAAGATCCATTGGTTCTTTTCAACGACAACTTCTCTATATTTAGAAAGTGATGTTAAGACGGTAGTTAATGCAAATGTGGCACAGTGTCAGAAATCCCATATGAAGGTAAAATGCTCCATATGGGATGGTGGATCTTCGATACCAGGATGACCTCGGGGAGATTAAATCATATGCCAAGGTGGCAAAGGCTCATGACCCTTCGAGGGACTTCGACATTAATGATGTTGGGTTTCGATCCCTGGTTCGCATGGATCCTTCGGTGTGTTCCATGTCTCAGGATTGTTCTCAAAGTCAAGAGAAGGGCTTCTACAATTATAGGGTTTGGAAACAAGAAAGCAAGGGTTATGGTTGTGTGGGATGTGAATCAAAGAATGTGTGGGGTTTCAGTGGAAGTGGTTTTGTGGGAGGGCAGCTAGACCTAGATTGTTTAATCAAAGGTGTTGGGGACGAATCAAAGGAAGCAGAGAGAAGGGGTCTATCTCCATGAAGGAAATCTAGGAGTATCCTTAAGGAAAGAAAAGATTGTATCAGGATGGTTGTGGGGGAGGACATTAGGGTTGAGGATATCTTTGAGTTCTCAAGGAAAGCACTGGTCAATATATTTATGGGGTGCCAAAAGGTGCAAGAAACCCTGAATGGGTGCGTTTAGATCAAATGGTGTCCCCTACTCGAATATGAGCCAACCTTTCAAGTCCCTACCAAGGGATGGAATGGATTTATTGTTCACTTTGAAAAGGATGAAAAGGAGATTCTAAAATGAAGCTAGTTCTAGGGAAGGGGATACCTAATTTTGAAACCATGGCACCTATGCTTTGATGCAAACGCAAAAGTTGTTATAGTCTTACCTATCTGGGTAAGTTCTCATATCTTCCCATGGAATTCTGGTTCGAGGAAGGTATATCTACTCTTCGCAATATGCTAAGGAAAGTTATTTTGGTGGACTAGTCCTTTCAAGTGGATTACAGATGAATGATTGCTAGTGCACTAGTCAAGACTAACATTAGGAAGGGGATTTATGAGAAGGTGGAAACTATTAATGGAGACAAGGTCTATACTCAAGTTATATATTATTTTAATGTACCATTCCAGTGCATTATATGCCACCAATATGGACACTTGGATGAGGATTGTTCCACATCATTTTGGATATTTGTTTGGATCAAAAAGCACTTGTCGGATTCGAAGGAGGCTCATAACAATAATTACTCATATAAACTTCCTTCTTTAGATTGTGATCTCAAAAAGGAGATTCTAGTGGGGGTTCAATTTGCTCCTTTGGAAGGTGAGGTCTAAAATCCTACAAATGTTTCACATTTTTTAGTGGACGATCAATCCCCATAAGAATTGTGTTCAACTTAATAAGATGCATTTGAGTGGCATTAACCTGGTGGATGAATCTATGGTGGAGAGATCGAAAGGGTTTGAAGGCCCATGGACTTCAATGGTTGAGGATTATTCAAGAAGTAAGATCACTCTGTCTTTAGAGATTGTTATTCATGTTTTAATCGATAAGGTTGGTGAGGGTTGGGCAACACAAGCTAAACGATCCAAAGTTCTATTGGGCACACATAAGGGAAAAGTGGATTCCCATAGAGTAGTGGGGGAAGTGACATGTTCAATTTTATCAAAGGGTTTACTTTTTGGGACTCATTCGGGTAGCTCATCCCCTAATAGGAATTCACTTGGTGATTTGTTTGAGGAAAGATCCTCCATGGGGGAGGACCATGGTGAATTCCATTATGACCTATGTCCAAAAATCCCTTTAAATGATGATGACGTGATCGAGGGTTTAGGGATGGATTCATTAAAAGAGTTAAGGGGTTCTTAGGATGGCGTAAAATCATTCCTTTCACTTGCACAAGCTAAGGCTTTGAAGGAAATTAAACAGGGTAAACAAAGACCTATCACCATCGTTCTTAGAGTGAATGATTCCTTGATTTCTACCAATATAAGGGTTTTAGGGAGTAAGCCCAAAATAATTTCCTTAGCTTGTATATTAGAGGTTGATAAAAGCAACATACTTCTCATGCAAGAAACTATGTGTAAGGGTGATACCACATTTCATCAACTAAAGAAAACATTCAAGGGCTGGGATTTTTCTTTTAATGGTAAGTGTATGTCTGGTGGGATTATTACAGGTTGGTCCTTTGGTTTTATTTTAACATGTTCATACTCTATAATTTCAAGGCTAGGCACAAAGCTACATAGTAAAAGTCTAGAGTAGGACTTTACTATACTCAGTGTGTACGGTCCCTATGGGGACAAATATATATTTTGGGAGAAATTATTCAAGCTTGAAGTTAAAAGAAAGTAGAATACTATCATTAGGGGTGATTGAAATTTAGTCTGATCAATTTATAGGTTTGGGGGGACAAGGCTCGGGTGGACAGACAAGTATCCTTCACAACTCATCATATTGAGTTAGTAGGCTTAGTTGATGTCAAGCCTATATCCCTAAGTCCCACTTGGTGGAACAATAGAATGAGTGGGAGGTTGTTTCAAAATACTTGGATCGATTCTTAGTGCCAGCCACTTTACTGCAATAAGTGGACAAGTATAGAAATTGGGTCGAAGGGGTTACACTATCAGACTATTGGTAGATTATTTTCCAAATAGACTCAAGTGACAACAAGCCAAGTAGTCTCTTTAAATTCAATTCTAGTTGGTTACATGAGGAAGGATTTCTAGAGTTGGTTAAGGATAACGGGAGGAAAAATAATTATGATCTTAATGAATTAGTGAGTGAGCAATTTGTTGGGTCTTTGAAAGTAGTTAAACATAAGGTGATAGCCTAGGCAAGAAAGAGATTCTAAAATAGGGATACAAATCATAATGAGATTGAACAAGAAATCAGTTAACTACTCAACAGACATGGGATGTTGGATCTTGAAGAAGATGACCTAATAAAACTTAAATTATTGGAATAGAAAAAGACTAAGTTCCTAAGGGATAGAAAAGCAGAATGGCGATTGAAGAGCACAACAACATAACTGGAGTTAGGTGATGAGAACACTTAACTATGCAAAACACATAAAGGGTGTAAATACTATTTGGGAAATGGAGAGTGAGAATGGCTCAATGGAAATAAGTTTCAATGATTTGATCGATCTTGGTCTAAGTCATTTTGGGTGTATTTACCAGGGGCCAATGAGTGTCAATATTGTAGAGATCATAAAGGTGGTCTCTTTCTTTCTTAGGCTGGTGACAGAGGAGAACAATAGGGACATGTTAGAGGAGATTAGTTCTAATGAACTATTCTTTGTGTTGTCATCCTATAAGAAGGATAAGAGTCCAAGCCCAGACGGGTGGACTATGGAATTTTTTCTAGGCTTCTTTGATGTATTAGGGGAAGATTTTCTTAGGGTGGTGGAAAAGGTTAGAAAAACCGGTAAGGTATTGGGATCGTTTAATACTACCTTCATTGTATTGATCCCAACGGTGGGTAAGCCCACTTATTTTAAAGAATTTCATCCCATATCTCTTTGTAATTGCATATACAAGATCATTTCTAAGGTGGTGGTGGATAGATTGAAGAAAGTGCTCCCTGTCATCATTTTCTGTAAGCAAGTTGGCTTTCTTGGGGGAGGCAAATTCACAAAGCCATAGGCTTGGCTCATGAAGGTTTACATTCAAGCACATCTAAAAATCTACCCCTTAAGTTGGTGAAATTGGACTTATCAAAAGCTTATGATAGGGGAAAATGGTTGTATTTAAGGTTGTTGATTATTCACATCAATTTCAATATGTGTGTAGTGAATTGGATTATTGGTCGTATCCCCTCTGTTATGTCTCTTATGCCCATAAATGGTTCAACTTCAACATGCGTTCATCCTTCTCAAGGGATAAGGCAAGGCTATCCTTGATCACCCTACTTGTTTTTGTTAGTAGCTGAAGGACTTAACCGTACCATATAGGTTGTTAATTAAATTTCTAGAGTTGTTAAAGGGATAAACATCGAGGGAAATAAATATCTTACACATTTATTATTGGTTGAAGGTGTTCTAATTTTCATTAATGGTTCTTTGTTAGAAGGTCACAAATTTAAAGAAACTTTACAATTATATTGCAAAGCCATAAGCATGAAAGTAAATTACAATAAGTCTATGATCTATTATAATGGGTTGGACAAGGGTTTACAACAAAATTAGAGGGTGGTGTTTCCTTTTATTATTCAATTTTTTGGATATATGTGTGAAATATATAGGGTTCAATCTAAACCCAAATGGGTATACCAAGAAAGGCTAGTCTTGGCTGATTGATAAAATTGAAAAGAACGTCGAGTTCTAGAGCAACATGTGGTTGTCTCGTTGCGTTCATTTGACCCTTGTTAAATTGGTTATGGAGACCATACTAATGTATGGACACTCCATAACATACATTCCCAAAGGGGTTTTAGAATGAATCGGGAAAATTTGTTTTCGTTTTCTATGGAAAAGGGGTACGGAGTAGGGGAAATATTACCTCATTAATGGAAAACCCTCACTCAACCCAAAGGGGAGAGGGGTTGGGGTCTTAAACATATCCACCAATGTGGGGTATCACTAGCTACCAAGATTGTGTGGAATATCATTCATAAAGAAAGCCTCTAAAAACATATAATTGTAAATAAGTACTTAGATTCGACATAAACCCTTTTGGACTGGATAATGTCTAAGAGGAAAAGTACAAAATATTTTCCAAACCATTGGAAATGTTGGTGACTACTTTCCCTATCATTGGAAGATAACTTGCATGGAAATTCGGAAATGGAAGATCAATTAGGATTGGCTTGTATGCAATTCTTGATTGTGGTGTAACTTTAATTCTCTCGGCTAACACGATTCAAGCATTACATTACAAAGGTTATTTTCATCTTGCTCATGTGGCCAATAGGATTTCTACAGATGTTTGGCATCAAGGTTGATTGTCGGAAAACTCAGTTGGTCTATTGGAAAAATATGCTCTGTAGTGGAACCAATATATAAATGAGTTAAAGATAGGACACATCCACATTAAAGAGGAAGATGATGTCTTAGTTGGGTTTATGAACAAATAAGGGGTCTATTACAACGCAAAGTTGGGATATTAGGCTCTACATACTGGGAAGGTTCAAAATTAAAGGTGGTGGTGGTATTAGGTGTGTAGGATTAATGCCCTATATAAGTAAAAAATCCATATGTGGTTGGCTCTTCACAATAGTTCCCTTAGTAACTTGGGATATCATGCAGAAGAGGCAAATCCAAGGTCCAAGTATGTGTGTACTTTGCAAATAGTCGGAAGAATCCAACCCTCACGTGTTCATCCATTATGCTTATACCTCCCTAGTGTGGCAACTAATTAGTCAATCCTTTAAACATAATAGCACAAGGATATGGGAGGATAGTGTTGAGCAGTGTTTCCTTTTGTGATTTCAAAGGTATAATTTAAAATCTTTCAAAGCTATTCATGTTCTTGTTCTGTGTGGCATTTGGATAGCACACATGCTTCTTCATTTGAGCATAAGAATCCCAACCCAAGTCATCGCTCAAATCATTGCTATACTTCAATCTTTAAAGAAAGACCCATCTCCAAAAGTTCCCTCACATGTGGAATAGTTACAAGTGGATAAGTCTATTCATGATCATATTTTGGCGAAACATGTCAAGGGAAAGAGCATACTTATAGGATCGGTTGCTTATTGTTTATATTTGATACTTTGGTTAACAAGTTTAAAGCGTGCTTGGAGTAAACCACAAACAATTACGCAAAGTTGGTGGTTCTTGGTTCTTTGATGATGATTGAAATTAATAAAGGTATTAAAAGACTATAAGTTTTTAGTATTTTGCATTACTAATAAAGTGGATGCAAAATGGACAGCTCATCAAAAATACAAATCTTCAGGTATTGGCTACACATATTAAGGACAGTTCAAGATATTTTGAGCATATTGCCTTCAAACACTTCTTCATGGTGTTGAATGATAATGCAGACATGCTTTCAAAATAGGCTCTTCTCTTGGATCCTTTTTATCTCTTCTAGGCTATTCACTTGGATCCTTTTTATCTCTTCTTGGAAGAAACATCTGAGGGTGTCTCCACTAAGACAAGAATGCCACTATAATATTTATGTATGGGACAACATACTTGGTTGTTTTCTTTGTGTTTTGATGAGTATGTATAGGAATTTATGGGGTATGTACTGAAGGACATAGGTATTTTTTGAGAAGTGCATGTTTTTGTTTTGAGGTTGTAGCTGGGTACCATAACTAGTCTCACTTTTGAGTTTTGAGAATTAGCTTTGAAGAGATTACTTCTACTATTCAGACATTATGTATATTGTGCATGAAGAATGCATTTAGTATTTCTCCTTGAATATAAAACATGTTTTTGAATATATATATATAAAAGGTGGACATTAAAATATTTTATCTATGGTTAAGATAGATATATTTTTTGAAATATCACATGTGAACCCCCATGTTGAGCATGAAAGAAATTATACATCTCCCTCACAATGTGTTGTAAAAAGTGTATTTTAATGCAATAAGATTTTTTTAAGTTCCAATTAGTATATATATATATATATATGAATGTATCTGTTATAAAGTTGATATTCAAATATTTTACTTAAAGTGTACAATGAAATATTTTATTTATAGCCGTCGTTGAAACTTGTTTTGTTATTAATATTTTTTTAATTGTCGCATATCAATGGAGAAGTCTAAAAATTCGACAACTTTGTTCATTTGGTGAGTTTTTTACTAGAATCTGATGATTTTTTTTAATAAATCTGAATTTTGGTGTTGTTCAAATCTGGCTTTTGATTCATAAATGGATTCAGTGCCCTAAAATAACTCGCAAGGCACCCAGATTATGCAAGTTTAAACATTGTTCTTTGAGATTTTGAAAATTTCTTCAAACGTTTTACTAGATTTTGTCGAAATTGTACCGAAAAATGTTGTCGGCAAATGGCGAAATCATCGAACGTTTATGCTACACCCATATCAATTCCATGTTAAGCATGGAAATAATTACCCATCTCCCTCATACTAAGTTATAGAAGTGCCTCTTAACATAATGATGTGACCACATGACGATTATATACTACACAACAAGGTACAGTGAACAAATATGATCTAAGTGTCAAGTCACATCTTCCTAAATATTTACATGTGTCGAATGCATCATGTATAGTCAAAAGTGTCAAGTCACATCTTCCTATCTTTACAAATGTCAAATGCATCATGGATAGTCAATTTCACGGTAGACATGGGACCATCACATTGACATGCACCTTGTTTACAATGTGCACCATGTAAATGGGAACAACTTGCCATGGGCACAATTGGTGCAACCAATGGTTATGGTTATAGTTGCATTCCACAATGTGCAAAGTTATTACACCTACACAAACCAAACACGTTTTTATTTTTTTCTTATGTCTTTTCTTATATGTTGAAGTTCCTCATACACACCGTTGCAAAGTGCATTATGCAAACATACACACCATTTGTACACGTGCTTATCACAAAAGTTGTGCACCATAGAAAATGCAATAGAAAACCAACAAAATATAATATATTATATAAACGAAATGACTTAGACCAATGCTTATTTGTGAGGTTTCAAAGCATTAAATCTCAAGAATTAAGAATCTAGATCTAGGATTCTTGAGGAGTGATTTCAAAAAAGTTACCTACGCCATTGTCAATAAAATAAAATAAGAGGACGAGAATGAGAAGTGATGGGAAGACTAAATCTCTAATGGAGCACAAATGCGTTGGAGTGAATGGAGCACTAAATAATTGAAAAATGAAGCAATGAAAGGATTGAAAATAAAATAATGAAACATGGCGAGTGAGTGAATAGAGCACTAAAGAATTGAAAAAGAAACAATGAAAGGATTGAAAATAAATAATGGAATATATAGTTTTTTTTTACATTATTTTGAATGTGCTCTTATCTTTAATGCACTATTGCATCGTTATGATTAGTCATATGCATCATTGGCATGGAACCTTAGGGTCCTCTGCAAGTTTTTTAGGCATTGGAATCTCACATTTTCTTCTAATTATGTTCTCTGTGCACTGGATATGCTCATCACCAGGTAGTTTAACCATTCCACTGAAGGTTGCCTTTTCTTTCCTTTATTCAGCCAAAACTCTGGGCATGTGCGATTGTTTGGGCCCGCTCTGAGTTCTACAAGCCATTTGCTTCATGCACCATTTGAAACTGGAGAATAGAGCACAACGTATGATAGATAACACAGTTCAATGACATAGGAGAGAGCCAACCAAGCATATGCTAGAGTTAGACCAATTTCACCTCCATATTATGCCTTCCTTTCTTGACCTATCAAACGAAGGTGAGAGTGCCAAACCTTGTCATGATGATGCCCCAAACATGGGCTCTGAACCAGAGTACCTCCGAGGTAGTGGAGAGTCGAGCTCTCATGATTGAAATTGAAACCATCGAGGAGAAATCCCAACTTCTACACGTCCTCATTACAACTACCAAAATCTGAAATTTTGGGTGTCCCAAAGGTTTTTGATGATGTTGAATTTGTTTCTACCATCACAATCACCATTAAATCACTGTTAAATTCAAATTTTGCAAATTAAAAAACGTCGAATTCTGGTGAAAAGCCCCATCCAGACCAAATCATCGAATATTTAAACGACTTCTAAATTTGTTTAACTCTTATGGGCATCCAGAAGTGCGGGCATCAAGAAGTGCGCCACAAAGGAGGGACACCCGTAATGGGTATTGATGTTAATAAAATTAAATGATAGCAAAACTACCCCATCATTCGCTACACATTTTTGCCAAAGCGCAAATCTTTAGCAATCACCTTCATAAAACCTTACTTCTTAATAATAAAAAATTCGATGTTAAAATTTTTAAAAGCTAGAACTACCCGATAATGAGTCCATCAAAAGCGTCAATAATGCATATAAAATAACAATTATCAAAGTCCACATGACATAACACATAAAAACATAACAACTATAATTTTAAAAATAATACTAAAACTCCATAAATAATGAAAAAATAAACTATGCCTTTCAACTCTTATAATCAAATTCCTTGTGTGCGTAGAAGTATTAAGTTTGGGTTTTAATCACATGCTTAACACTTACAATCAACTTTCTCATGTGGATCCATCTGTACATACACTTCAATAGTATACGTTTTTTTTTTTAAAAAAAAAAAAATCTCATGTGGATGTAAGGGCTGGGAGTGGGATCATAATTTTTTTAGTAACAATTAAGGATTAAGGGCAAACAAATCACATTGTAATGTGTTTTTATGGAGTTTATGTGCTTTGATTTGAATGTTTGTTAACGATTGTCGAAGTAATAAAGTTAATAATTATTGATGGAACATTATTTTTTTGTTAATTGAGAGTGTAGATTAGATAGTTGGAAGGATTGTTTCTTGTACTATTCACTCAGGTTCAAATCTCACTATGTGACATGTTATGAATCCGTATATTCTAGGCGGTGGAAAAATACATTGTTTTGCTATACAAAGCATAAAACTCGATTGTTAGATGATAAATCGAGATGCACTAGTTTAAACAAATAGAATTACATACATAAGTTGTTAGAATTACATCATTTGATTGTCTTAAAAATATTTAAAAGTGTTGAATCTATTTTTACAATAAAAAATAAAATTTAAATAATTGAAACGATAATTTAACCAAACATTTTATCATCCACAAATATAATATAATATAATATAATATATATATATATATATATATATATAAGTTGTTTATGTATATATATAAACAACTCCAATTAAGAGACTATTTAATCAAAAGAGAATACGTAATTCTCAAACATTGAACACATCTTCCTCGACAACAAAATTGTGGGAAGATTCAACATCAAGAAATGGAACTAACGAAGTTAGTTACCCATGATATTCATTATTCCTCGAGACAATACCCAAAATGACTAGTTGGAATTGAAATAGTGCTCATCGATCTCTTTGAGAAAGAAACCCTAAAGGCGTGTCTATAGTTGTGGCATATGAATGTTATGGCATATGAATGTTATGATGTTCAAACCTTCAACGAAATATGTTAGGGTAGAAAGTATAAGAGGTTGTATGTATAGGAAGAATCCTAGATATTCAGCCAATGTTGGAAAATTTGGTTTAACATTTAAGTCTAAGTTACTTTCTCTTTATGAGATACTAGATAAATTAATTATTTAAAAATTCAAAAGTTATAAAAGTAAAAACTCAAATTCAAAGCTTTGGAAAACTATCACAATAGAAGAAAAAGTAGACATTATAAATTAATATGAAAAGGATTATAAAGTGCCAAATGCTAAATATAAAAATATCTTTGAACTTTGTCCAAATAATAATTAAAGAGGGTTAAATAATAATTAAAGATGGCGAAGTGTGATTATATGGGAAGAAAAAAATAAGTCAGTTTTTTTTTTAAGAGAAAGTAAAAGTTACAAACAAAATGTGCAACTATAAGAATTCATATTACAAGTTAAAAATTAGTAGATGAAGTAGAGCAATATCAAGAAAGTAATAAAATAATATAATTTGTACTTAACGTTGAAAAATATTTTAATGGTTTACTTAGGAAGATAATTCTTACTTAAAAAAATGTAATAAAACAATCGATTATACAAGTAGAAAAAAAGAAGCTAAAATATGCATTCAACAGAAGTTCAAGATTTCAAAACAAAATCAACAAGAACTTATTAGAAAAAACGAAGAAATTTTACACCTAAAATATCATAGTCAAAAACTACTTGCACAAATCAAAAAGTAAAAAGATACAAAGTACTAAAATCATAAATTAGAACAAGAAAATCAAGATCTCGAAAAGAAATTATCAATTAAAAAAATGAAGAAAGTTCCCACTAAAGAACCTTATTTAAAGATTGCTTGAACAAATCAAAAGGTTAAAAAAGGAGAAGCTAGAGAATCTTTAACCTAAAAACAAAAGTGACAAGACAAAAATTGAAACCCTAGCAATGAAATTTAAAATCTTGAAGATACTAAAAGATACCTTAAACATGAAGTACATATCCTACAATGTAAATTGAAAGAGCAGTTTGACAAAGACAAAATAGCTTAAAAAAATTATGAGCAATAGAGAAAAGGATCGTGACTTATAAGTATAGACCAATCGTCGTTTCAATAAGATGTTGCAATTCAATGTGATAAAAAATCACAAAAAAACAGGATGTCAAGAAAAAAATTGATAATGCCTTGTCAAATAAGGACAAAGAAATTAATCGTTTGAAGAATCATCGTCAAACCCTACTTATGGAGGTAAAAATATTATCCTATAAGGATATATCAATCCTAAAAGTAAACAGACAGACATCAATGGATGTGAATGAATCAAGGATGTTTCTTGTTATATACCTAGGGGGAATAATATGGGGTACCTAGGAAGGTACCTAATGGGAATAAATGATGTAATGGATGCCCAAAAGGGAATAAACTACGTAATGTGTACCCAATGGGGGCAATTAATGTGATGTGGCCATTAATAATGGAATATGGTCCACTTGGTGGTTAGTTAGAAGAAATAATATAATAATCAGGCATAGACCCCTAAGTATACTCATGAGAAAGTATAAATAGAGATGAGTATCATTGCATTAGTCATGTTGAAGATTGTTATGGTACAAGCATGGATTGTGGAGTGATTCCTTCCTTATCCCCCCTAGGTACATAACATTTTTTGTAAATGGACATTGCGCTACTAGGGTTTTCCTGATTATAAATCCTAATTATCACTTCAAATTCAAGCTAAATTGCGGACAGGCACAAATTCAAAAGCTGAATTCCTCTCATTATGGTGTCTCTTGAAAATTGTTGTTACCTTTGGTATTGACAAATTGAGGATTTTTGGTGACTCTAAGATGGTCATAGATTGGGTAAAAATATCCTTAGAATCTGTAATGTCCCCAATTTGGCCAATTTTCAAACATTGGACTAGTGAAGCTCCTAACTATCCCAAATGGTTTTGAATTATGTCCAGAGTGGATTGAGGTGTATTAGGACACACAAATGCAGCTATTATATGCTTGGAAACCTTCTAAGTACTTCAACAACTTGCATTTACAATTAGAGAATGAAAGGAAAAATTGCTAGGAAAATCGATGTTGAAACCCCCAAGGGTAGATGGCTCCAAAAGACTCCTAAGGATTTCGAACTGGGTATGAAAGTGTTTTAAGGGTATTAGGACATAAAAATGAACCTAATGGGTACTTATACAATATCAAAATACTTCTGCAACATTCATTCAAGTTCAAGAGAAAATAGGGAAATTTGCTAGTAAATTTGAGGTTCAAATCCCCAAGGGTAGAGGTCACTAATGGCTTCCCAAATGCAGTACGAACCTCCAAAATTTCAAAACAGAGACATGGATTAGTTATATGACTTCAATGGGCACCCAAATGCATCATTAATTAGTTCCTAAAGGCTGTTGCAACTCACATAAATCAGATATTGGTAAACATGTCTTAACATAGGGGGGAATGAGAGAAAACGCTATAAATTGCTATGAAATTTGTGAGAAATGTTACAAGGACTTGCATAAGGTGTATGAAAATTCTTCAGTATATTAATGGCTCTCCAAACAACAATAAAACCACAGATATCTACTGATACAAGTCGATACCAAAAAACTTCAAGCTCTCTCAACAAGATATATGGGAAAATGGCTCGAATCTCTTCCTTGAATGTAAAAATCATTTGAAATACATAATGTTTCGAGTTGTGGCTCTCGTGATATGATTATTACAGATATATAGAGCATCTAGCATGTCCATGAAGTCGAAATAGCAGTCCTTCACTAACTATGTGAAACAACAAGTGCGTTATGCAAAAGCTATGGGGGGAAATGGCACCATTCATACATAGTTTGGCATGTTTACATGGTTTTACTTGGATAATCAACCTGAGGTTCATATGAGCATAAAATATAGAGTTCAGACATCATATTACAAATAATGTGGCCCTTTGGACTTCCACAGAGAGATCAACATCTCACCATGTGTGCCCTTCCTCCAAGAGAAAGAATATAGAGAGAAAAGTGAGAGAGATGTGAGAAAAAGTTGAAGGAGAAATGGTCACGAGCAACAATGTAGCTTCAACCTGCAACAAATGATTCCATTGTATCTCCAAATGAAACGTCTGAATGGCCTCTCCGATTGCCAATTAGGATGGGAATATTTCACCCTCGAAATTGGTACTAAGGCAAGTAGAGTAAACACTCCACTAGCATGGACAAGCTATGCTCTCCAATTTGCAACATGAGAAATGATAAAAATCTCTTCTCTTTTTTCTTGTCTTTTATAAACTTCCCAATTCCTCCATGGTTCGAATTCCTTCCAAAATCCTCATGCCAACTCAAGTTGGGAAGAGATTCCAATGTATGCCACGTGTCCAACAATTCCTACTCTCCATCTTCCCTCAATTTGAATGGGGAAGCTTCTTGGATGCCATAAATTCCTTGTGTGCCCTCTTGGAGGCTATTTTTAGCCCTGACGTGTCATATATGTCATATGTCAGCAATCAGGTCTGAAATTTGTCATAAGTGTCATAGAATCTTCATCATTGTTGTCATAGGAGTTAGGGAATCTAGCTCCAAGTGTCACCATTCTTCTAAGATGCCTCTTCCTCTTCCATGGGAGTTTCTCTTCCACTCCAATTCAACCTCCACTCCAATTCAACCTTACATGATTCATGCCATGAATAATACCTCTTCAACTCCCCCAAGTATGTTACCCTTCATCTTGAACTCGAATTGGTGAGAGAATAATGCCAAGTGTAGTGTGGAATCTTTCCACATGTGGGTCGCACAACCTCTTATGTTCCCTCATGATCCAATGCCACCTTATTTTCTTTTTATTATTACTTGTTTGACCCATTTAATGTGAATTTGTATGTCTAAGGTCATTTTGGGTCTTGTAGCTCCCTTATTCCAACTTTTAATGCTTCCACCCCCAACCTAGGGAACTAATAATTTTCCTCCATGATAGTTCATTTGGATGGGTATATTACAAACTTTGAATTGGGAATTTCTCTTAATGTGACCCACCTTGTCCATTTGGATCTAATTTTACATTATTACTAACTTGGACATCATTCTTGGCAATTATTTGACCCTTAGCGATTTGACAAACTATCATGAGTATGGCCAAGGGGCTTAGGCCATTGTGACCCAATGAAAAATTTGGGGACATGACAGAATCAACAATATCACTCTTCAACAGTGATGCAGGAGAATTTCTTCTCTTGTGAATTTGGATCATGATTGGAAAATTGATCATATATATCAGGAGCTAAACGATGCAGACGATGCTCTTTCTAAGGAGGCTCTAAAGATTGATGATGGCCTATTAGTTTGGGAAGAATGGATAGATGATAACTTAGATTTTCATAGCTCGACTCTTTTTTTATGATTAGGTTTGCTCTTTATGAACTGGAGCAGTTTCAATGCTCAACTCTTTTTTTTATGTTTAGGTTTGCTCAATTTGAACTGAAGCAGTTTTTGTTTTTTCGATACTTTGTTTTTGGGGACATCTGGTATATTATGTCTTAAGAGGTGTCTTTTTTATTGATAATCCAGATTTTTCTGGAAGCAGGTTGATGTAAGAGATGTACTTTTTGATTTTTATAATAGCAAAAGTACTGTTTTTTTCTTCTTGAAAAAAAGGTACATAACATTTCCAAAAGTTGAGACCGCAAATAAAGAGACCGTGATCAATGTGATTGAATCAAGAAAGTTATTAGAAGTTGAAACTGTAGATAAAGAGACTTCAACAAAAATGATCTTGAAATTAAAAATTAGTATGCCATTATTGATGAAGCTTTATCAATGAAAGAATATCCAATAAATGAGTTCATGAAACAATTGAATGACAACTCAACACCTACAAATTAAATGATGATTAATGTTATGTAGATCAATATTACCGCTAAATTATTAACACACCAAAGAATATAAAAAGATCACATATTAACATGCCAACACAAATAATCTATTTGGTCAATTTTGTAGTATTTTTGGGATGGTTAGAATATTTTATTTGTAGTAATCTATGTAAGCGGAATGCAAATATTTGATGATGACTATGTGTAAGGCATCCGTTCCAAATGAACAATATGGTTCCGAGTTTTTGAATAAATTTTTTGAACTGTGATCTTTTTTTGTGGAAAATAAAGACATGCCAACACAAATAAATATTTGGAAGATTAAGAAGTACCCCCTTACAAGGGTACCATATTGACATTTAAATCATAGAACCCGTAGCACACAAAATCAACATAACAATATCCAAGGGTACCTAACTAGAACCAATGTTTTACTTACATATCAATGCATTCTAAGATCAATACAACTCGAAGTCAACAATAAAGGAGATCAAATCTATAATCGTATTATCAAAGAGTTCAAGAAAGTGATCAACCTAGGATGGATTAATCCTTTCTCAATGTGACAATATTGTCCAAATATTTAGACATTTTGTCACCTCGTGTCCTCAACTTCATCAAATACACGGAAGTCACAAGAAGATGTATCATTATTTTATAGGAAGTGTTTTATATACATGTTCTTTGAGGACAAAGTATTTTTAAAAGAGAGAAGATTTGCAATATACATTGGGTTTATTATCAATATGTAATATTGTATAACCATTTAAACTGTAATAGTAGCCATGTAGGTCAATGTTCTGTATTACTATTTTGTGATGATGATAGTCATGTCTTTCTCGAAGGACATGACTTATCACATTCTACATGTAAATTATAATCATTTAATCATGCAATCTCATATAATATACTCAATAATAACAAAAATGTATTTATTTAATGGATATTATGGGATGCAATATTCATGAACAGTGATTTCAATAGTTCTGCATTGTTTGTCATAGATTGCTTTAGTGTGTCTTCGGATGGGGAGAGATGGTGCCCCTTAGGCCCAACACCATCATGAACAAGTATAGAAAATGATATTGGCATTGTTATGAACGGATGATTTCAAGCGACTCATAGATAGATTTTGACGATGACAAAGCACTAGATGTCTCGCCATCACTATTTGGTCTATTAGACAACTAAGAATTCATGCATTAAAGCCTCTTTGTTCTCTGAGTCCCCTTATGTCCCATGTATCTCTAATTTATTAGTAAACAAGGGACTTATTGCTTATTCACCTCAAGGACACAAATACTTTGCAAAATTTAAAAAAAAAAATGGATCTTTATTCTCAATCTTATGTAGAGATCTATGTCTTCATAATGGCTACAAGGCCTATGTTATTAGGTGTAACATGCACACCAATAACCAGTTAACACACAATAATAATCAAGACTTTGAATTTAATGTCCTCCATCTTAATCACCAAACCAACATTCAAGAGATAGCTCTGCCTCCATCCATCAACACATAGGGACTCTGAGAAAATTGTTTTACAATTAGTTTCAAAAGCTCATGTTAGTATATGCAAGCCTAAGTGAATGCCCACAATGTGGTTGTCAATCAACAACAAAACTATTAAGCAAACTCTATCAAGTACGAGTGATATTATCACTAACAATCTTTCAATCTCACAAAATTTCATTTTGTTTTCATTTTTCCCTAACAATTAACAAGGTTTGAGAATGTATGTATTTGTTTATAAAGGAAGACATGTATGGATTTCACATTTCGAGTGATTTACCATCTCATCTTATTGTTGAGCGCACAAGTTGTAGGTTCAACAGAATATATTTTGAAACATGAAAAGCAAAGACAATTAGTTACTCGCTCCCACGATTTGTCAATTGGAGCGTTGGGTGGTAAATTATTTTTCCACTAGCATATTTGTAGTATGGGAGAAGCATAATAATTGCTACAGGTATTGGATTCACTTGTGTGGAGCCAAGACAAAATGTCCAAACTGAAGGGAAACCCAACAATGAAAGAGCATGGTCCTTTCAAGTGTCCAACGTCTTGACTAAACTACATATTGCTAGTTATAAGGGACATAATTAGAAATTCATCCATTTATTTGCAACAATGAGAACATGGCAACCATAAATTATAGAGTGAATCCAACCGTGGGCAGAGTGTCATGGAAAATACGAATTTGTTGGCTCATGAATAATGGATTCTCACACATTAAAATACACACGTGCATCAATTAAATATGAATAATAGAAATATATCAAGCACACATAAGATATTCTCACTCCACATAGAATCAATCACATAAGGGATAGTGATTTTACCTTGGAAACCCAAATGAGAAAACCAACTTCAAATGGTTGCTTAGTTTTAATTTCGACGATCTTTGGTTATAATGTGCAACTCATGGATCTAGCGCATCCTCCTCTCTTTGTCCAACCAACAAGCCAAAATCCCTCTGAGATTCAAGTAACAAGAACATATAGGATAGTAGTGGGGTATGGAAGGCCAAGAGAGTGACCATTCAATTCCCTTTTCTCTTTCTCTTATTTTCATTTCATATTTTATTTAATTATTTGTTTTATTTTTCTCTTTTGTCTCTTTTATTTTTACACTTGAATTGTCCTTTCTGTGTTATCTAACCTTCATTAATTGCCAAATTCTACTTGCAAGTACTGAATCTTGCAACCATTCGCTTGCTTGGATCCATTTTGGATCAAATCTCCCCCTTGAGAAGTTTTTTGCTCTCCAAAATCTTAGAGGGAAACCAATTTGGATCAATGTGACTTATGTATGCTACTTTGGAACATTGCTCTAATTATGGATGCTGGCTATAGATATGACTCTAGCTCATGGCTCTAGTTATGGCTATGACTCTAACTCGGGTTCCTAGATTGCTTGCTCCTATGTTGTAGAAGTTTTCTCATTGACTCTCATCTCTGATAAATCTTTGAATCCAAACTTTTCAATCATAATTCATTCCCATCTTTAGTGTATAAGTCTCTTTCATTCTTAGGCTTGGAGAAAATCCATCTTGGCAGTGATTAAACCAAGTCAATTTGTTTCATTCTGTTGTTCACTATTAAATGTATGCAACACTCATTTAATAGTGTGATGCCAATGATCAATTCCATCACACAACCAATCCACAACAGGAAGTGTGGAATTCCCTCTTCTGCTAGGATCATTTAAGTTCTTGGCATGAAAACAAACCTATATTGTTTGCATGTGTTTACCAACACTCTGTATATGCAAAAATGTCACCTAAATGACCTCCTTGGTATACAATCATAATGCCTTCTTCTACCCAAAACATTTGACGAATCCTACACTTGTATTGTTGTGGGTTATAATCATCAATTATAGGCTACAATCTTGAGGTCAAATGAATGCCTAAAGATTTGGACAGTACAAGGATGAGGGAATGTCATTCACCTCCCTACACACATCTCCGATACATCTCCAAGAAGGGAATATTCTTCTGGAAGGTTGCATGTAACAATTGGAGTGGGGTTGCATTTGTTGTTAGCACCAACTTGTTGTCTTCTTCAATAGTGATGTGGACCTCCTAGGTTGCTATAAATCATCGGAAATCATCGGACAACTTATGCTCCTTGGATTGGTGATGTAGTGGGTTCTCTATCTTCTTAAGGATTCATTTTCTACACTCTTCTCTTGGTAGTGCAGTTTCCAAGGTGATGTTATGGATGAAGTTGCCAACACTTTGCTTCCTGATGGCCACTCAACTTGTAGTGGTGACAAAATTATTAGTGTTGCATGGACCTCTTGACATCTTTATCCTCTTTAGATACCTCTAAGTTTTCTGTTGGTTTGGGGAATTCTTCTTGCATTCCTCTTCGAAAACAATTTGGATTGCAACACATGATTTGCTTCTCCTACCAAGATGTCACATGATGGCCCTTCTTCCCATAGAAGGAACATGTCTCTGAGTACAATAGTTGTCATCTTTGTGGCCTTGCGTCTTGCAACAATGGCATACAAGTGATGCATTGCCTAATGCATACCTCATTTTCTTCTTGTTCTATTTCCAAATGATTGGCTTGCTAATTTCTTCTATGTGCTAATGAAGGTTGAGTCTTTGCACTTTCTTCATCACTTCCCTTCTGCAATTTTCCACATGAAAGACGGAGTGGGAGTGTGCTTCTCTCTTCCTTCATTGTTGCTCTTTATTTTAATAAGCAAGCCAATTATGCCATGTATTTTTCCTTCACAAATGTGATTTTCATTTTTGTGGTATTTTTCTATCAACCATCGAAATATAAGCCTTCATGCTTGACTCTCAATTCAATTACAATGGGGCTTATGATGCCTTGTCTTCTCTTTCCTAGCCCTTATCCATCATAGTCCATACACCTTATCAATTTTGAACCAATGCCTCTTGTATGCTTCTCAAATTCATGCATTGTTTATTCATATATCTCTAAGAAAGGTGAGCTTACTAGAGTTTTCTTGGTCATGGCATTGGATTTTGCAGTGGCAATGGAGTGTTTCTTTACTTCCTTGGTCTCTTGGAAAACTACATGTAACTTTGCCAATGCCTCCTCTTTCTTTTCCAACACTTGAGGTAGTTGAGTCATCATCTAAGTGAGTTTTTCCTCTTGCCAACTATCCATTTGAATGACCTCCTTTCATAGTTGTACTAGCTAAACTCTACTCTTGTCCCAATCTACCATAACCATAGTGAGGGAGTCTTGCCATTCATCAAATTGATTTTTGAGCAATGACAACAATTTTATAGAGGTATCAAGGTTCGTTTCCATCTCTTTTATCTATCAATCATACATCCAGACCTTCTCATTCAAATGCATGTTCTCTTCTTGAAGCTAAGTATTTATGGTTTACAGGTCTTCCAACCCTTCTCTTTTTTGTTTACCCATGTTGAGACTACCTCCTCTTCAAAGTTTTGGCAGTTGCATGATGGTCAAGGATTCGAGTAGTTATGATACATTATGATTAGTAAATGAGGGACTTATACCCCACTCGCATCACTAACACAAATACTTTGTGGAATTGAAAAATGGTCTGTCTTATTAGTGATGTAGAGATCTCTGTCTTCAGAATGGTTGGTTACGAGACCTCTATTCTTGGGTCTAACATGCACACCAATAACTAGTTAACATGCAATATAATCAAGACTCTAATTTTAAGGTCCTATGTCTTAATCACCAAATAACATTCAAGAGGTGGCTTTGCCTCTAACCATCACTAGGCATGGTCTATGAAAACATTGGTTTACAGTTGGTTCCAAAAGCTCATGTTGGTATGCATAAGTCCAGGTGAATGCCCAATAAAAATCCAACCCACTTTGTGGTTGTTAATCAACAACAATTTTGTTGTGCAAACTATGTCAAGCATGCTAGGCATCTACCACTAAACCCACACCCAAGTGATAATAAGTGGCAAGGTCATCAACACTCAACATATATGTTTCATTCAACATAGATTCATATAAGACTTTAACATATATGTTTCATTCAACAGAGATTCATATAAAACATTAACATATATGTTTCATTCAACATAGATTCATATAAGACTTTATTGATGCTTAGATTCCAACATTTTTTATTGTCAAAATTTATTTCTACATTCACAATGATATCCCAACATCAATGCATATGACCACCCCAACACAAAACAACTCTTAATGGGAAACTATACTTCCAATTCATTAAAGGAAAACAACATTTTGATGAATTCCCAATCAATTTGCATTAATGTTTTTCAAAGTTCTTCTATGGCGTACTATTGAAGGATGTTGTCACATTCTTAATTTCCCTCTATCTTTAAACCATTTTTTAGTCTCAAAAATTCAATTCATCTTCTTCCTTTATTTTCAAACAATTAACAAGGAGTGATATTGTATTTTACCATCTAATGTTAGGTTTAATCTCAGGTTCAACGAAATATATTCTAAACATAGGGAAATTTTTAAGTGCAAAATTTCGCCAATTGGCTATTTTTGGGGCTTTTTTCAAAAAATGAATTCGCTATTTGGTCATTTTTAGTCTCTAATATTGCCTGTATTTACATAAAATATGTTTTTTTAATCATAATACTAGCCAAAATTTACAAGTTTTAGTACTAAATTGTATGTTTCATATTTAATATTCTCCTACCTATCTATATATATGTTTTTTTTCAATCCAAAATAATTGCCTAGAATACTATACTTAAGTATATTATTATAATCCTAAAAAATACCCCGACTGAACATAAAATACAAAGACAATTAGCTATTCACTCCCACGGTCAATTGAAGCGTTGGGTGGTAAATTCTTATGGCACCAATATAGTTGGAGTATGGGAGAAGCATGATAAATGCTACATGTATTGGACTCACTTGTATGCATCAAAGACAAAACACCCTAGCATACTACAAGGAAACCCAACGGTGAACACACGTGGTCCTTTCAAGTGTCCAACCTTTTGAATAAACTATGTATTGTTGGTTTAAAGGGACAAAATTAGAAATTCATCTAATTATTTGCAACAACTAGAACATGACAACCATAGCTCTTCAAATACAATTGTTGTTCTTAATTTGCTCATGTAGATTGAATTCCCGCTCTCATTAAAATACACACAAGCATCGATTAAATATGAACAAGAGCAATATAGTATATTCTATCCACATAGAATCAATCACATAATGGATACAATGATTTTATTTTAGAAACCAACAAAAAGCCTATATTTGAATGGTTGCTTAGTTTTCACTGAATTGATAGTCTCTGATTACAATGTAGCTCATGGATCTAGTGCATCCTCCTCTTTTTGGCCAACCAACAAGCCAAACACCCTTTATAGGGGTGAAATGTAGATCATTATAATTTATACTTAATCTCAAGCTCTATATGCTAAATGGGTATTTTGAGCCTAGAAAGGAGACCTAGTAGGTGATTCTTTGTAATAGTCTTAGTGGAGGAGTTCCCTTGGGAAATAAGTTTTCATTGGGCCTGCACCAACAAATCCTCTTTGTCACCTCGACTATGGTTATGCTCAAAGCATTTAGAAGCCCTAAGAGGATACTAAGCATTTCTAAATTGGAAATGTTGAGTGTTCAAATTCAATATGTCTTTCAATAAATGTTTGATTTGGTAGCCTATTATTCTCCTACACAAATACAAAACATTGGCTAAATCACCTTAGTTATCAATGTCAAGATTCTTTAATAGAGAAATTAATATTGTTTGTGACCTTCTTTTATTCTTAGCCTAGAGAGTGGATCCCTTGATTCAAGCAGAAGGAGCATTTGTGAATCTTTGATCTTGACAGGTTGGTTTTGGAGTAAGCAAACAACTTATTCTAGACTCCCTCTTACTAAAGTTGGGGCTCTAATCTCTCACTCAATGTTGGAAGGATTGGCATTGAAATAGAACCAATCCCTATAAAAAATATAAGCTTGTTGGCAGGCGGTTTGATGGGGAAATGTCGCAGTATCGCCGACGTTGCGACACATCAGATGACGGCGCGGAAGGAGTATTTTGTGCTAAAGAATACCGCAGTTGGCGGGTTTTGGGTCACTTGGACCATATATTATGTAATAGTGAGTCAATTGTACCGCGGTATGCAGGTTTTGGGGGTCATTTGGACCAAGTTAGTTGGATATTAGGTCAATTGTCCATAGTGTCGATTAGGGAGTCAATTGTAAGTGGACAAATATTGTAATGACAGAAGCCTATAAATACATGAGGGTTGTAAGTGTTAGAGGGAGAGGAAAAATGAGAGATGAGAGGAGAAGAAGCGAAGGAATAGAAGATAGAGAAAGGAGAACGATTGTGTATCGAGATCTATGTTTTGCTTCTGGTATATGATCGCGATAGTAATATAATGATGTTTTGGTACGAACTTTGTGCAATGTTGCGATGAATGAATGTTGTTTGATGCAATGTCTGTTTACTGTTGCTATAATGATAAATGCTGCAATTAAGTAATATGTTCTATGTAGAATGTGATGTTAAATGTTGCGATGAAGTAATATGGTATAACTCCTTGCCGACTGTTTAAAGTTTTTGTTTAAGTACCGCAATAGAGTCAGTCCGTGCAGCCACAACTCTCCTCCTCCCTCGGCGAAAACATGGTTCCGTCTGCTCTTCCTGGACACCTCGGGTGAGACCTCATCCGCTCTGCAGGTGTTGAGGGGTGGGCTCAAACCCGCCTGGGCCGGTGCCCAGGGAGATTGCGGTATGTGTCGACAGTGAGGCGAACCCCTGTCGACTGAGGTCGCGTTGGTCAACAAATCTCACTAATGACTATGAATGGCTATGTTGCAAACTTATGTCAAATGCTTAAACTCAATCAACTCAAATCTAAGCAGTGAACTTGGCTCTCCATACTTTGTAGTGTTCGGAAGACTCCAATGACTAGAGAGCCCAATATGGAAAATAATAATAACCAAAAAAGATTCTTCTAATCATGTTATTGTCAAGAAAAACCCTACAATTGCAACATCAATTATAGAGGTGGACAACATAATGGATTTTAACTTGAACAATTCTTTTTTTTAAGTACGAGAACGATGAAGCTAGTGTGCATAATTCGACATCCTTCATCTAGTTTTGAGCGTCTCGGAGACCGAGTTTGGAAGTGATGAATGTGCAAGGATTAATACGTGCCATGGTACCAGGTATTGACATCATAATGTCATTAGTAATTTGAGGAAGATGAATGAAGAGAAGGGTTATGAAATGGTTATTATGATGGATGTAGAGTGGGGTGAAATTCATATGGAGATATGGGTGGTGTTTCTTTAGCTTAAGTTGAGGTATTTACTTGTTACTCTCCTTATCAAATCTCTTGTTCTTTGGAAAATAGTGGATATTTCTTTTAATAATAGTTTATCAAAATATGCTCTAAGATAATTATTAAAAAACTGCAGTGATAAACAAAGAGTGCGAGGTTGACATAGTTAGAGAAATTACAAACCCATCCTCTGCATTGATAGATTCCACAAATTTTGATTTAGTGTAACTTGGAAAGGGAAAGGAAAGGTACTTATCCAAATTACATGGTGGTAAACATAGATGAGGTCAATGTACCTCTACAACTAGTGTCTCAAAATAGGCTTGAAGTATGCAAATTAAGGTTGTAAACATTATCTTATAGAATTAACTCTTGAAACTCTTGAATTGGAGATTGACAGGACACAACAAATGAAACTCTCTTGAGAAATCTTGCTAATTATTCCAATTTCTAGCATCCCTATCCAATGAATCTTCCCATTGAAATATCCCTTCCTTTATTGGCCTCTTAGGGAGCAACCTTAAGGAGTGTACTAGAGTATACCACTAATATTTCGTCATCTAAATGGAGTGGCAAGTTAAATAAAATACTCTCTTAAAACTAGTGCACTACCAACCAAGGGTCAATGCAGATTTATCCAAGCCTCTCATATTTTATGCCACATTATAACTGACAACCTCGAAATCCTATGGAGTGGCTATAATGTCACTAATGATCAATGAAGCCCTTAATATGTAAACATTGACTATATATGATCCATCATCATAGTAAGCATTTTCAAGGCTCATCGCTAAATAAGCAATGCACAATCCACTTAGTGAATAACACTACTCCTCATAATTTGATATTAGTGAGACCTAATCCCCCATAGATGCTTTGAAAGGAACATATCTCCCATTGGACTAGAATGAGGGTTCTAACACCTCCAAACTTAGACCAAACGACCCCCCTTTACATTTTTCTTAATAGGAAAAATGAAAAGAAGAAGGGAGCCAAAAGTATAGACAATAATATGAAGAGCCTATGCAACCTACTAAGAGCATAAAACTTTCTTGCAAATGGAAGATATTTGTACCACCAACTCTTAGTCATCTTATAGATCATTTGAAAACATGATTCCTACATATTAGAGATACAAATATTCACACCAAACAAAATTTCCAGATAATGAATACTATCACCATCTTTCATGTGCCACCAAGGAGGAGTTACTAGGGAGGTTTATCATCAACACCAATCAACAAAAATTGACTTTGTCATTGCAAATGATTAGCTTAATGATAGTACAAACAACTGCAAACCATCCATGTCTTTTTCAACGGTGCTTTGGCAATGTTGGATTGAGAGCAAAGATTCATCTACAAAGCGGTAATTGACCACTTCACCTCCTTGGATTCATTTGCAAAGTGGTTATTGATCACCTCACCTCCTTGTTGAATCAAAATACCTATGAATTGAATTTTGCAACTTCAATAAGATAACCCATGGCATCTACATCAATAATCTAGAAAAATCATGTTAAATGGTGTCCTTCCCTTAGTAATTAATGCAACAAAAAATTATGTGAAAGCATTTTTTTTTTGTGATTGGCATAATCAGTAACTGGGTCAGGATCATACTCATGTGACATGGGGTCGCTTTAGATTTGCTTCCACTATAACCTCCATGCATATCAAAACTACCCCACATGCGATAAATAGGGCTATAGAGTTTGAACTAGCGACGTTGGAAGGAGTGCCTTAACAGTGCATCCTATCGCCAATTTATCTACATCATGGGGGCTTAAAGCACTTCATTAACAAAAGTAAACACACATGCATTAGTCAAAAGAGCATTGACCATGAAGAAAAAATCATTGATTGAATCCCAACAAGGATAAGATATCAGTTATAAAGGATCAATCCACCTTGTCATAAGCCTTATTAAAGTCAATTTTTAACACATAACATTTTGGCCAAAGTATTTTTCCTACACAACACTCTCCCACACCATCAAGACCATATCCAAAATATACCTACCCTCAACCAAACTTGTTCTCTATAACCAAACTATGCAAGCCACAACTCTTTTGACTCTAAATGCAAGGACCTGATAAAAAATCTTATAATAAACATTAGGAGAGTTATTAGGTGCCATGATCCAATGGAGTCCTGCTTCTTAGGAATTAACTTTTTTAAAACCTTAATTTTAAAATTCCTAACTAGTGTTTGAAAAAATGATCAACTCAGACTTGGACTAAGCCGAGTTGGTCGAGTTTACCCTCAACTGAGCCAACTCGTCCCTTGAACTAGTTTGGTACCAAATCGATCAACTTGGTTGAGTCCGTACCGACTTGACTGAGTTGGTGCGGGACTCGAAAAACACACACATATTGGAGACAAACTAATTCATTGAAAGAAAAAAACTAAATATCTAAATCCTACCACTCTAAACCCTAACCTAATTCCATAAAGATACCTCCCAACCCTCTACTTGCATCACACCATATTCATTTAGCATCTATGAGCATTTGGAGCTTTTGGAGTAGCATTTATGATTGTGACCATTTGGAGTTTTTGGAGCTTGTTAGGAAACCTTCTTGGCATGTTTTTAGTGTAGTTGGCATCTTAGTGAGGAGGCTACAATCCAGCTTCATGCTTAGAAGAGTTGTTTTCCATTTTATTGTGCTCGTTGAGTTGTTTTCCACTATCTAGGTATGTTAACAACAATTTGTTCCTACTTTTTTCTCTTTTAAAAAACCTAAAATAGACTTGAAATCTATATTTAGTATTTAGTAATAGTTTTAGGCTTTCTTGCAAAAATTCAAGATAGGATTTGCACATTTTGCATTTGAATTTTGAGATTTGTTGAACTATGCATTTCCAAGAGGGAAAGACCCTACATGGATCCATGTTAATGTTGTTAATAGGATGTATTGCAAATTTTGCAAGAAAAGGATCAAGGGGGGGAGGGTATCCATATGATGAAGCAACACTTGGTTGGTATAAGAGGCCAAGTTGCCTCTATGGTGCACCAAAAGAAGAGTTTGGTGCAATAATATTGGAGTTGCAACAACAATTAGAAAGATTTGAAGAAGAGAAGGCTAAACAAGATGAAATAAATGTTGAAGTAGGGAGGAAGAGGAATCTTGTCATGATGAGGGGATCTCATTCAAATATGAGCTTTGATTTTGAAGACTCTTCCTATATCCCTTCTTCCAATGTTAGGGACCCCTTTCGTTATTTTCCTCCCACTCATGATAACCAACCTAAAAATTAGAAGAAGAAGACCATTCAAAGTTCTTTTCCTACACCTTCCCCCACCTCTGCCAATGCATCTCAACCGAGTCAAACTCCACCCACATTAGATAACCATCGGGAGAAGCATTACAAAGAATTTGCTTGTGAATACATAGCTAGATGGTGGTATGATGTAGATATCCCCTTCCATGCTTCCTACTCACCTTATTACCAACCTATGTGGGATTCCATTATTGTTGTTAATAGGGGATTCAAAGGCCTTCATATGCATGACCTGAGGGGATCTCTTTTGCACAAAGAATTTTTGTCCATAGATGAATACTTTAAGGACTTTAAAGATTCATGGGTCTAAACGAGATGCACCATCATGTCAGATGGATGGACTAATGGAAGGAACCGTACTATACTAAATTTCCTTGTCTCTTGCCCACAGGGAACCATGTCCTTGAAATCAATTGTTGAATCTAATAAGGTGAAAGATACAAACTTGTTATTTCAAAATTTGGGTGAGATTGTTGTGGAGGTGGGGGTGGCAAATGTTGTTTAGATCATCATAGATGATGCCTCTAACTATGTTATTGTTGGTAAGATATAGAGTAAATACACAAACCATATTTTGGACCCCATCTGATGCACATTGCATAGACCTCATGCTTGAGGATATAAGCAAATAGGATTGGATCAAGCATAATGTAGAGCATGTTAAGAGCATTACAAAATACATCTACAACCACTTATGGGTCTTGGACCTAATGAGAAAAAGCATTGGGGGAAGGGAACTTGTTAGGCCTACCATCACAAGATTTGCAAAACATTTCCTCACGTTGCAATCTCTTTTTTCCCAAGCATAAAAATTGCAAAAGATATTTTCATGTGATGAATGGAATACATCTCAGTCAACTCATAAAGAATATGCAAAAAACACAAAAAGAAAGTTTTTTAGACCACATTTTGGAAAAAAACAACAGAGGTTGTGAAAATTGTTGAGCCCCTTGTTAAGGTGTTGTGATTGGTGGTTGGGGGGGAATGGCCATCGGTTACATATATGAGGCTATGGATTAGGAAAAGGAGCAAATAAAGGCAGCTTACAAGGATAAAGTAGTTAAGTATGGGCCTATCTGGAAGATTATTAGTAACATATGGAATAATCAACTCCATTGCCATATACATGCAATTGGGTATTTCTTGAACCCATGGTATCATTACAAAGCTCAATTAGGAGAAGATCAAAATGGGGAGATCAAATATGAATGTACAAGTGCCTAGAGTGCATAGTCCCTGATGAGAGTGAGTAGTAAGAGATACAATGACAGATTAGTGCTTTCACTTGAGCCATGGGTACCTTCAACAAAAACCTAGCAAAGATTGCAAGAGATTTGGACCAACCAGGTAAACAATTCCAAAGTTTTATTAAGTTCAATTATTTAATGACTAATCTTTAAAATATTGAACTTTTAGCCAAATCCACAATCTAATTCTTGAATTAACTTTGTCTTTGCAACACATAGGTGGGAGTCATGTAGTAGCCAATGTCCTTAATTGAAAAGTTTGCAATTTGAGCCATGATTCAAACTTGCAGTGCATCCATATGTGAACGCAATTGGTCTATCTTTGAGTGGATTCACACAAAGAGGATAAACCGTTTGGCGAAAAAACAATTAAATGATCTCATCTTCGTGTAGTACAACCTTTGGCACAACCAATTATTGAACAAAAGACCTAATACATAACCCATTGTGTTGGATGATATTGATCCAACCTCAAAATGAGTAGAGGAGTCTCACCCAATAGAGTTTGATCCTGATCATGATTTTGATGCACAAGACATGGGGTGGGTTGATTTGTATGTGGATCTAATAGAGGTAGGTGATGAGCCATAGATCCTGGCATGCTAGGTACTATTCGACGTATCCATGCTTCTACTACTTCTACTACTACTCTTGTAGATGTCCCTGAGTAGTTTGATGAGGCTAAGGACTCTAAGGAGTATGAGCCAGATGTTGATGTCGAGAATTTCATTCTTGACAGTGGTGATGAGTTTGATCATTGATGATTGATTGGGTTAATCTTGTAGGTGTTGTTTTTTTAAACTCTAGAGGCATTTAGAGCCTCATTGATTATGTATTTTGTTTTAGATATGTATTGCTCTTGGTGTCATTTTGATATATTCACCCTTACATGGTATATACATGAGCATACTTTGCATATTTTGTCTCAAATGGTTTGAAATCTTTAAATTTTTTTCTATTAAAATTTTAATAGTTTATGTATTTTTTTGTGAAACAAGTTATCAAATTCAAACCAATCCAAGTCATGGATGAGTCTAAGTCCAAGTTCGAGTTGACCCTTGGTCGATTATGAGTATGAGTCCATGTTTTAAAACATTGTTCCTAACTATATTGGCCATGACTCTTTTGATCCTAAATGCAAGGACACCATGATCCGATGGAGTCTTTAACTACATGATTTAAAAGTAGATTTATTAAACCTTGATTCCCCATTGTGATGAACATTTTGTATTTTGCTTAACGTACAAATTTCAGCACTATAAACTATAGTATGTTTTTAGAATAAAATGCTTTATTTGATTATAAATGATGATGATGATGGTTAATGTCCACTGAGACCACTTTTGGTCTATCGGACCCTAAGAAATAAAATTAACGAATTACTCGGTTTTCTTTAGAATTATTTATGTGATAAAAAATCTTGAAGATGAATGTTCCTAAATTACCATAATTTTGTTAAGTTAGAAGGTTAGGCAGGGCCATATCGTAACAAAAGTTTTGAAAATGAGATCTAATGTAGGTCTACATATGAAAATCTAAGAGAAAGTGATTTTCATCCTCAACACTCATAGTCTCACAAAGATGGCAAATCCTTTCAGCCCACAGAGTTTTAGGAATTATCCAATGCACTGTTTCACTATGCAACTCATGGGAATTTGTTTTTATTTTTGCTATGTTGATCTTCTTCTTTACACTAAGAGAGATACTTTTGATCTTCTAGATTAGGGTCAATGACCTCCTTATAATATCTTAATTTTCTTTTAACCTCTAAAATTTTATCACACTACATCTTCTCTTTAAACTTCAAAGTAATAATATTTGTATTTTGCATAGTGGCATTTTCATCGATCCCCCAATGTTTTAGCCAAGACATGGCATCTTTATGCCAATGTGGCTTGAGCCTCGAGAGGTGGTTTTGACTCGATTTTAAAGCAATTTTAGGAAGTCTCTAGTCTCCGAAGGTATTTAAAATTTTATTGTACATTGGTACCTAGTCATAGATATGCTCTCAATGGAGGAAATACTCACTTCTATGAGGAGAATAGGATAGGCCCTATTACTTTTAATTTTAAGATTAAAAGTTATAAAACACTTCTAGATTTGTTCAATCCTTCTCCAAAATTCTCGAGAGATGTTGCAACCCCAAACTTTACATCTATAGAGGGAGAAGGGGATTGATGAGAGTCTCAACGAGGATTTTCTTTTCATCCCACATCACAAGGCTTCATGATTTACAATTGTTTTCAAGACCAAAATAAACTTTCTTCCCTTCATTACTCATTTTCTCAATTTTGTACTTTCAGTTGAGCTTGTAATGTATAATGGATGCCTCTACGTCCCTCAACATTGTTCCTATGCCTTTGATGTCAACCCCAACATGACTGTTTCTATGCTTGGGTTGCTTCCCTCGAAGCCCTAGGTGGTTGCAACTGAAGGTAGTCTCACAACACTAAATAAAAGGTTTCACAACCACTTGGGGCTAGAAGTATTGAATCCACATTGCTTTCAAATCGCTGCAAATCACCGTCACTCGAATTTCTATTTATGAGGAGCTCATTTCTATCAACAACAATTTCACCATGATAATATTTTGAAAGGCGTGACTCTCAGTGATTGAATCCATGGACCCTAAATGAGAAAGCAAAGAAGGGAAAATCTATGAGAGTTAATGTCCTCTCTGCCCACCTCGACATACAACTTCTTCTATCTTTCTCTACAGAGAGTAGCTTCCAGTAGAGGACTAACAATATCAAAGTATGCACCGCAACCGCAACAAGCATGGAAGACATAAATCCCACCACGAATTCGTAGAAGGAAATTTTGTTCTGCACTACAATAACCAAATTCTGGGGATTCCCAGTTGGAGTTGTGGAAGAGTCGGCCATGTTTGCACTGGATGCTAGAGCAAATAAGAAGGGCCGAGGAGGCAGGTTGTTTTGCCTGCACAGCTTCTATCAACACCACACATGTTTTTTTGGTGAACATAACACTTGCAAATTTTTTATTTTTTTATTATGTTTTTTAGGAGGAGGAATCCTAGGATGGTAGGATGGGTTTATTATAACCTTGGCAGAGACCAGTCTTAGTTTGAATGGAATAATGATATGCCTTCCCATCTTAGTTGGAATGGAATAATGATCTGCCCGCCCACCATGAGAGGTACTAAAACCAAGATTGGATTGTGTGAAGATGAGGTCCACATTATACGCCCATCACAAGAGATACTCAAACCAGGATTGGATTGTGTGAAGACGAGGTCCACATTAAACACCCCATAGCTCATCCTGTTTTGGATGACTCCCATTCCCAACCTCTAACTCACAGGATTTGAACACTTGCAATTGTTGTAGCGAAAGAAACTTTGCATAACAAATTCCTGCCACCTTTGTTACACCCAGAGATGAGTTGTGTCAAATACTTGAAGATATCTACCCTTTCAAGTAGATATTGACCACCATCGTCTCAAACAAGAGACCAAGAATTGGAAGATCAATAACTTCATGTGCCTGATGGATGAGACTGCTTGAAATATGACGATGGGCATGGCTAGAATTGAGCTTGCTATCCTCCCAATTAAGCATTTTAACACCAAAGCAAAAAATAGAGAAAAATCCCTAAGTAAATGAGTGCATCAACAATCATGGAAATACATCGCTCCTCATCACCAGAACATCACATTGCATAGAACAAGCAGATATTTGAAATCGTTATCAACAAGAGTATAAGCTATTTGATATATGAATTTCCACAAGTGTCCATGTTTTGAAGCTGAAATATTTTTCAACATTATTGTTTGTTCATTTTTGTGAGCTCCACCTATGAGAGTTTGTCAAATATTTTGTTTAGCATCTTTTGAGATTTTTGTTGAATATGTTCTTAGAGCATAATACGTGAGTGTCTATGTGCCCAATCTTTGTGATTTAAGATTTTTGATGCTTTGTGGGCATATTAAATACAAGGTTTAGTTTGCATGTTGGCAGTGCCAATGAGTACACATTGACAATGGAATGTTAATTCATGACTCAAGGAAGCAATCTTCTTCATTATTTATTATTAACACTCGCTCCTATATATTTTACTTCATATATCCATATCAATTATAATTTCTAAAAAGTGGTACATGCTTAGTGTTCTTGAGTCTATAGGGATTTACTTCCTCTCTTTCTTAAGCCTACAAGGATTTATTCCATTTTTTTCAAAATGTATAGGCTTATCACATAGTAATGTTAAGAAGAGGTCACCATGAAGATAGTGGGCCAATCCTCACTTAAAATAATTCTAATTGCAATACCTTTATGGTTCTTAATAACAATATTAAGATGAAAACATTCTTTAAAGAACTTTGACATGTTTAAATAACTTTGACATGTTGTTTGCCTTAATTAAGAAGTCTATGCAAGATAAGGTCACATAATTACAAAATTCAAAATGATTGAATTAGGAGCTCAAAAGTCAAAGTGCTTGAATGAGGAGCTTAATACTTTATCAAGGCCTAAATCAAAATTGTTGAAAATGGACCATTTGTTTTTCGATGTTCCAAGCAAAAAATCTAGTAGAAATTTACGTCCTTGACATAGTTCCACGTATCAAACTTCGAAAGGCATAGTTCCTTCATTTCCTAGGGGTTTTGAGGGTCTTTAAAATGATCCAAAACCTTGAAAAATCCTAAAACGTAACTTGGAAGTGTAACATATGTGGATTTTTTCTTCACTGAATTTAAAAAAAAAGACAAGTTTTTCCAAGCCATTTTGAATAAACCATATACAATGCCCTTTATCAACACAATATTTTAGGATAAGGAGGTGGTTTGGATTAATTTTAAGAGTACGAAGATTACATAGTTGCAAAAGTCAAAATGTTTGAATAAGGAGCTCCTTATCATGTTTCTCCATTTTTAGCTTATAGTGACCAATAATATATATATTCCAAAGAACGCTTGGTAGGGAAATTATTGGGTACTTCCTTGCATTTGTAATGGTACTCCATGTAAATATACTGATGAGATAGCCACTCAATGTAAATATATTGATGAGATAGCCAAAACGAGGAATTGACTCTCAAACCTCTTTCATAAAGTTCAAAATGCTTAACCACCAAAGTTAGCCCATTAAACTTAATTATATACATATTTTGTATATTTAATAGTGAAAGAAACATTTAAAAAAATTGCAATAATTTTATTTATTTACTTAAATTATACTTTAAAAAGTTTAAACACTTCAATTTTAATGAATTCTTCTAAGCAATATAATGGTAAATTGATTGCCACGTGGTGCTTACTTGAACTTCTTTTAACAAGATGGGGTGATTATGCTTGCTCAACCTTCTTCTTCTTAGCTTCTATCCCCTATGTATGTAAACCAACATAGATCCATCTTAAACCCGTATCTATCAAGCACCGAGAGGGATCCAATTTCTTGAGGTGTATTTCTTTTTTTAAATTTAAACTCAAGAAATTTGATCTCTCTTGATTGATAGATCCACGTTTAAGTTTTAAGTTTTTATTTTATAAACGAACATTGATTTTTTAATTATTTTTCATAATATTTTATTTTATGACCCAACATGGATTTTTTTAAATACTTTCCATAATTTTTTATTTTATAAGTCGACGTGAATTTTTTTAATTATTTTGTTAGGAACAAACGTTACAACATCTCCCCCATATTGGGTTGTAGAACATTGAGACTCGGTGCAATAAAACCAAAATACCAGCATCATTTTGATGTTAGCAAGTATACAATAATCACTAAATACAACATCACAACGACATATATATAGGAATTGTATTTTATAATATGTTGACTTTATGAGACATGACCTTTGCAAAGCAATGTCACATCAAAATTTAAGATATGCAACCAAACATATGCACAAATTCAAGATAACTACCTAACAAAAATAATATCGGCATTCATTATCTTTTATGTCATTTCTCATGTTCTTTTTTTTTTTAAATTGTTTACCCAATGCAAATATGAGGCATGCAACAAGAGGAATTGACTCTAAGACCTCATGCATGAAGTTCAAAATGCCTAAATACCGAAGCTAGCCCACTAGACTTAATTATATACATCTTTTGTATATTTAATAGTCAAATGAAACATTTAAAAAAATTGCAATAATTTTATTTATTTATTTAAATTATACTTTAAAAAGTTTAAACACTTCAATTTTAATGAATTCTTCTTATCAATATAATGATAAATCAATTGCTAAATGATGTGCTTACTTGAACTTCTTTTAACTAGTTGATGGGTGATTCTGCCATCAAAAATTAAGATATACAACCAAAAAAATGCACAAATTCAAGATAACTACCTAACAAAAATAATATCGACATTCATTATCTTTTATGTTGTTTCTCATTTTCTTCCTTTTCTTTAAAATTGTTTACTCAATACACATATGAGGTAGGGAACAAGAAGAATTGACCCTAAAATCTATTGCATGAAGTTCAAAATGCTTAACTACTAAAACTAGCCCACTAAACTTAATTATATACATATTTATATATTTAATAATAGAAAGAAACATTTAAAAAAATTGCAATAATTTTTTTTTTAATTTAAATTATACTTTAAAATGTTTAAACACTTCAATTTTAATGAATTCTTCATCAATATGATTGTAAATTGATTGTGAGTGATATGCTTAATTGAACTTTCTTTTAATTAATTGATAAAGTAATTATGCTTACTCAACCTTTTTCTTCTTAATTTATATATCTCCTGTATGTAAATAAAACAAAAATACCATCCATATTATGATGTTAGCATGCATACAATAATCACTAAACACAACATTGCACTCACATGAATATAAGAATGGTATTTTGTAATAATTTGACTTTATTACACAGCATTTAGAGAGCAACGTGACATCAAAATTTAAGCTATACAATGAAAGAAGTAACCTTCTAGCATGTATACTCTATATATGTAAATAAAACAAAAATACTATCCACATTTTGATATTACTAGTATACAATAATCACTCAACACAATATCAATAATCACTAAAAACAACATCACACATAAATATAGGATTTGTATTTTGTAATAAATGGACTTTATATACATAAAATTTGCAAAGCAATGTAACATCAAAATTTAAGATATACAACCAAACAAATATACAAATTCAAGATAGCCATCCAACAATAATAATATCGGCATTTATGATCTTTTATATTGATATTTTTTTAATTTTTTAAAATCTTAAGACGTGATTCTCACCTTCCGAGTTTTACTCATTAACCAAATTTAACTTGTACTGGCATTAATATTTAACTTAAGTTTTGATAATAACATATATATACATTAGTCATATAAATTTAATATAATATATATTTAACATATTAAATCCCAACAAAATTTATTAAAATTGCGAAATTAAAAAAATATAATATTTATATTCTCTATATATAGAAATTAAAATAAAATCTCCACTTTTCATCATTTTATATAGAAACACTAAAATAATAATAATATTTATGTTACCACATATTTTTAAGAAAATAAAATCTCCACTTTTCGAATCACACTTAGTGTAGGAGTTTGATAATAAAATAATTAAAAATTATATAAGATGTATATTCTCTATATTTAAAAAATAAAATAAAATCACCACTTTTCATCATTTTATAGAGAAGCACTAAACAATAATATTTATGTTTCCACATATTTCTAAGAAAATAAAATCTCTACTTTTCATTATTTTATATGGAAGCACACTTTGTGTAGGAGTTTGATTGTTATGTGACATTTTGTTTAAATATGATCATTATTATAATTGATTATCAAAAACAAATTATATATTTATATTTATAATTAATGGAGTAGTTTAAATATTATAAGTTTTGGTTTTTTTTAGGTATATTTTTTGGTTGGAAATTTTCAAAAAAAAATTAGAATTATATATTTTAGTTATGGAAATTGCATAATATGAGTGTTATAGGAATATTTGAAGGTGCTAAGTTCATTTATGCATTCAAAAACACAATTTAAACTCTTCCAAATTTAGATTTTATCCAAAAAAAAGTTTATCAATTTCAACCAAAAACCACAAAGTCCAAAACTTATACTAAATAAACTACTCCATAATTAATTGTCAAAACAATAAGGTAATATATAGAGAGATCATTGATTTTCATTTTGAGGATTAAAATTATTTTTCTATCTTAATAAATTTAAAGAAAGAAAAAATTGCGAAGATTAAAATTAATTCTTATGAGCTTTATAGTAAAACCAACTGATTGAGCATCTCAATTCCAAAATCTTTGCTTCAACACCGACCTTTCTAACCTTCTAGATCCCCAAAACTATAGCAAGTTAAGAATACTCCACTTAAGCTAACCCATCGAACTTGTTGACACTATATATATATATATATAATTGCATTATCATATTATTAATAAAACACTTTAAATATATTATTATGTCTATGTAATATCCCAATTTTGACCTCATTGCAACAAAATGTAAATGATATAATATTGTTATAAAATCGTGGTGAGGAGCTCAAGGCCAAGGCCCCACCATCGATTTAGTGACGCATATGGTTTACGTGCTAGCCAGGCACAATGGAATTGCAAATATCATGTAAATATGCATTTTGATGAAATACTCACAACTAGCTATGCAATGCAACAAGATATGGGGGCATGCTTTTACAAGGAATTGGGAGGGAAAATATTCAAACCCTTGAACCAATCAAGTCAAGCCAAGTGTCAATGAAAGAACCCATGAACCCTCAACTATCCATGTTGAATTTTGTACCCAGTCATTCATTTCTCCCAAGAGTTGGTTGAAGTAGTTAATGCCTTGGGGAATGGAGAGGTATAGCTCTCCAAATTCGGGTATGGGCAAGCCACCCTTCATGGAAATTCGTGTTTGAATCCTTGGGCAAGAAGAAAGCCATGAAATCCCCCCCCAAGCCATTATTCACCATTGCCTTGCTCCCTCACATAGTTTGATCTAGCTAGGGCGTTTTACCTCCACGTTTTTATGGTTATTCGTTGTTTTCTAGTTGGGAGAAGGGAGTTTTTATGTTGCAGAACTGTGGGAAGGAAAGGGGAAATCGTCTTGGGGTCCATAGAGGTTGTTTTGGCCCACTGAATGCTCATATATCTATGGGAGAAATCGTTTTCTTCCCTGTGGTCGATTTTTCCCTCTCACAATCCCTTTCTGGTGTGCCCACTATTTGGGGAAACCCCATGGCCATCTTGTTTGTAAAACCCATTGTTAAAAATGTGTAACCATGCCAATGATTGTGTTTTGTTGTGTGTAGATAGAGTATGTTGGGGTATGGGTTATGGGTATCCATTGTTTTTGCTTGAGCTTGAGTGCAAGCATCCAGAAATGAAGAGGGTTCAGATTTAGCCTGATAAACCCAGTTGTGGATTGGCTTGGCTTAGATGTAATGATTATTTGGCTGTGCATGAGCTTGAATGTCCCATTTTCCTTGTAGAAATCATGCCTAACTCGGGGGTGGTCTCTGAGTGCTGAAAGAATACAGGCTGGGTAGAGACCTATGGTTGGGTGGAACATTGCAATGACATAGCTAGTTGCTTGGGACAATTGCACAATGAAGATAAGTATTTACTATGTGTATTTACTTCTGTAATGTTTTAATTTAGTGATTGTTATTGATATGTTGTATGCATGAGAAATGTGTGTGGACAGTTTAATTCCGCTGTGCATGTTTTCTTTAATTTGCATCTATACACATTTGTTTTATTCGTATAAATCTAATGAAATGGGATGAGTTTTTGTAAGAACCCCAGATTTATAGTCATGTTCCCTTCCTTGTGTTGGATCGACAGGAGGGGACATGACAGTCTATAGATGTCATTGTTCTCTAGGTTGATCTCTAAAAGTCTTAGATTGATGGAGATTTTTAGCCCTCGTGAATCCCAATTAACTACTTAATTATGTCGTTGACACGGTTGGCATTTTGATGACAAGCATTAAAGGATCGTTGCATTTTGATGGAAATTGCAGAATGTGAGTGTCATAGGAATATTTAAAGGTGCTAAGTTCATTTATGCATTCAAAAACACAAACAAACTACTCCGTAATTAATTGTCAAAACAATAAAGTAATATATATATAGAGAGATCACATTAATTTTCATTTTGAGGATTAAAATTAATTTTCTATCTTATTGAATTTAAATAATTTTTTTTTGTCAAGATTAAAATGAACTCTTATGAGTTTTACAGTAAAACCAACTAGCTGAAAGGATTTGGCATATATGCAAGTCTATGAGCATCTCAGTTCCAAAATCTTTACTTTAACACCAACCTTTCTAACCTTCTAGATCCCCAAAACTATAGCAAGTTAGAAACATTTCACTTAAACTAACCCATCAAACTAATTAGCACTATATTTATATAATTACATTATCATATTATTAATAAAATACTTTAAATATATTATTATGTGTATAGATATCATTGTTAGTTCTCTTCTTCATGATAAAGGTTGATCTCTAAAAGTCTAAGATTGTTGGAGGAGATTTTTACCCCTCGTCAATCCCAATTAACTACCTAATTATGCCGTTGACACGGTTGGCATTTTTTATGACAACCATTAAAGGATCGTTACAAATTTCACTTTGGGTGGCCTACAGAAACCACTCTTACCAAAAAAGAATCTACGTGTCCTTTGATCCCTATAGACTTACACTGACCTAGTTATACAATGTGCTTGTTAATATCATCCATGAAATGTTTTTGTTGAAATTCCAACGCTTGGCATAACATGAAGAATAAAAAAACTAAACTCAGATATTCAGCAATTAAACTCAAATATTCGGAAAGAATCACAAAACTAAACTCAGATATTCAGCAATTAAACTGAAATATTCGGAAAGAATCACAAAACTAAACTCAGATATTTAGCAACTAAACTGCAATATTCTGCAAGATACCGAGCATTATTATGCATTTTCCCACGTGGCCTGTTTTTTACCCTACAGAGCCAAATACCCAACTTTTGCGAGAA